>JAQOTM010000718.1:0-106804 GCA_029168755.2 Tillandsia fasciculata
GAAGGGCAATCGACGGATACCCAGCTACAACTTGTGCGAGATAGGCTACCCACAGACCAAGGAGGCGATTTCGCGATGAATGCTAATGGCACGATATGTTTTCGGGGACGAATCTGTGTGCCGGATCTACCGGAACTCAAGGAAGAGATCCTGAGGGAGGCGTATACCGCCCCTTATGCGGTGCACCCCGGGGGAACGAAGATGTACAAGGATGTCAAACAAATCTTCTGGTGGCCCAAGATGAAGGAAGATGTGACTCGATTCGTGGCACACTGCCTGGTATGCCAGCAGGTGAAGGCTGAACACCAGCGTCCAGCAGGAAAGTTGCAGCCGTTGCCCGTGCCGGAGTGGAAGTGGGAGATGGTCACGATGGATTTTGTGACAGGTTTTCCGAGATCATCCCAAGGGCACGATGCGATATGGGTCATAGTAGACCGTTTGACGAAATCCGCCCACTTCCTGCCGATACATACGACGTGGACACGGGAGCGGCTGGCACGAACCTACATAATTAGATAGTGAGATTGCATGGTGTACCTGCGTCCATCACATCGGACAGAGACACGCGGTTCGTGTCGAATTTTTGGCAAAGTTTGCAGCGAGCAATGGGGACTAAACTGCATTTCAGCACGGCCTTTCACCCGCAAACCGACGGACAATCAGAGCGGGTGATCCAGATCCTTGAAGACATGCTGCGGGCATGTGTGCTAGACCTGGGCGACGGATGGTCCTCAATACCTGCCACTGTGGAATTCGCCTATAATAACAGTTCCAAGCCAGCATTAAGATGGCGCCATACGAAGCTTTGTACGGACGCCGCTGTCGGTCGACTTTATGCTGGGATGACTTGGGAAGCGTAAATGGTTGGGACCGGATTTGGTCGATGAAATCGAGGCAAAGGTGCGCCTCATCAGCAGCGACTGCTGACCGCCCAGAGCAGAACAGAAAAGTTACGCAGACCGCAGGGCGACGAGAGTTGGAATTCGCAGTGGGCGAGCACGTGTTGCTGCGAGTGTCGCCTTTGAAAGGGACCCGACGTTTCGGCCTGAGAGGGAAATTAAGTCCGAGGTACGTGGGACCGTTTGAGATCCTAGAGCGCGTGGGTCCGGTGGTGTTGGTTTTTAGGATCCACAAGGATCTAAATAGGTACTATCAAACAACTAGAGGGGGGGTGAATAGGTGTAATACTAAAAAAACTCAATCTCAGTGCAAAATAAAAACCAATGCGGAAAATAAAAATAGCACACTGAGATATACGTGGAAACTCCAATCCAGGAGAAAAACCACGGGACCAACACGCAATAACAATCCACTAAGAAAAGAAAATAACAAGGTGATTACCGACTCCACGGACTCAAACCCCTCCTTCAACTTCTTCGGACCTTGCGCTCACCGATTGCACGTCCACTGCACACGTTTGAATCCACAACGCCACTCGAATCCACGAGCACACACTTTCGAATCCACGAACGCCTTTAGCACACCGAATCCACGATGCCACGTCGAATCCACGACGCAAATAGCCGATAAGAATATAGGCTTCGATGGTGATCCTTTGCTTAGATTATCATTGAGGAACCGTAGAAGAAATCTCTAAGCAAGACTAGATCAATTCGACAAAAGATTGATCTTGGAAGAACCGTCGAATTGACCTACAAGAGGCTATAAAGAAGAACGATAAAAACCTAGCCTCTACGGTTGCTCTCAATTGTTTTCGGTATTGGTCGGTCGTTCTTGAGAAACCCTAAGTGTCTATTTATAGTTTAGAAACCTTTGGAAAGAGATAAGAATCAAAAACATACCTTATCTGGAATTTTTCAGGACGGCTATCCGGATCGGATTTACTGCGATCCGGATCGTCGTAACGAGATTGACGATTCCAGAAAACCAAGGGTTCGGGATCCGGATTGCAAGGTCCGATCCGGATCGTTCATGCAATTCAGCAAAGTCCCATGTTCGGGATCCGGATCGGAATGGCCTAGGATCCGGATTGAAATTGCCAATGAACAATCACCCTTCGGGATCCGGATTGGATTGTCTGATCCGGATCCTGAACATGTCCCATGTCCAGTTTTTGATTTTTATGCAATTAAAAATTCATCCAAGTGTTTCTACACTATAAGAAAGTATTCGGATTACCAAGATTATTTAGTTAAACATACCTGATCCTTTTGAATACTTTCTTCTTGAGATTGATGTAACTGATCCACAATTCTTCATCTTCAATCTTCAAGACTCAAGACACTGAGTGTCAACTTGAGCTCTTGTTGAATCTTCTCTAAGTCTTTGATTGCTGATTGACAATTTGATCCCTTTAAGACTCCGACTCAACTGACTTGACTCACGAAATATGCCAACACCAAAATGCCGTAACAGGTGGCTTATCGCTTGGCCTTGCCGCCAAGCCTAGACCGAGTACATAACGTGTTCCACATGTCGATGCTTCGGAAGTACCTTCCCGACCCCTCTCACACCCTGGACATATCGACGATCAAGCTTCAGGAGGATTTAACTGTTGAAGAAACACCGGTGCGGATCCTGGGGCGAGAGGACAAGAAACTGTGAAACCGGACCATCCCCTACGGAAGTTCCAATGGCAAAACCACGAGAACGCGAGGCGATGTGGGAGCTGGAATCGAAAATGAGGGAATGTTTTCCCGAGCTGTTTAGCGAGGGTTGTATTTAAGTTTCGGGGACGAAACTTTTTATAAAGTGAGTGGTGTAATGACACGGTATTTTGTAATATTTAACCCTCCTTCTATTTTAGTGTCCTTTTAGTACTCCGGGAATATTACTTTTGGTTTGTCGGTCGGTGTGTGTGGTGCTTGTATTTTTCTGCGAAAGAGCGCGAAAAATAATGACCGACGGTGCGATCGGATCGGAAATCCGATGTCGGGAACCCCGGAACGAGATTTTTAGTGATGCGGCGATTAGTCGTGCATCGAATCCGTGCAAAATATCTTGCACCCGTTTGTGGATAATGGGGGTTATCCCGTGTGGATAATTAATTAATTAAATTAACTAATTAATAATCCGGTGACGGAAAAGAGATTTTTCTCTACGTACGATTTGGAAAAATAACAGAAAATTGGGGAAATAAATATTAAGATAAATAGATGAAATAATATTTCCCCCTCGTTAAGAAAGTTAAAAAGAGAGAATTCTAAACCCTAGCCGTAAGAGCGAAAGAAAAGAAAGAAAAGAAGAAAGGCGAAACCCTAACAGGAAGAAAGGAAAGGGAGAAGACGGCGGATCCGATCACCCCGAAGCGCGTACCGGAACCAAGAACGTGATCGGTCGTACCCCGTCGATTAATCCGGTGAGTTTTTACTTCGTAGTATTTTTCCGGTTTTTCCTTATGATTAGTTGGGGTTTTTCCCGCTCTCGATTCCTCCGCCCGCCGCCGTCACCGTGCGGGATAGGGCACGGTGTGCGCGGCGGGCGACGCGCGGTGCCGCTAGGGCACCGCGGATGAAGGAACGCGCGGTGCCGCTAGGGCGCCGCGCGGTCGGGCGCCACAAGGACGGGCGCCGCGCGGTCGGGCGCCACAAGGACGGGCGCCGCGCGGGCACCGCGCGGGCGCCGCGCGGATAACACGCGGCACGGCGCCGCGTGGGCGCCGCGCGGGAAACCGCGCGGGCGCTGCGCGGGAAACCGCGCGGGCGCCGCGCGGGCAACCGCGCGGGCGCCGCGCGGCCTGGCCCCGCGCGGACACCGCGCGGGCCCGCCCGCGCGGGCACCGCGCGGCTCGCCCCGCGCGGGCGCCGCGACCGACCCCGCGCAGGCGCCGCGCAGCCCGCACCCGCATGGGCATCGCGCGCGTGTACCCGCACGTGCGGGCACTGCGCGGGCAGTCTCCGCGCGGGGGTCGGCAAGTGCGATTCTCGTCGCCGTTTTTGGGGTTACGGCGCAGAGGTGATTAGGGTTGCTTTTCCGGTAAACGTGTAAGTTATTGACTATTATTCTGGGGATTTTTCTTCGGTCCAGGTGTGCAGCGGGAAGGTGTCTGAGACTCGTAGTACCCCGTTTCTTTCCGCGACCAGGTGGGTTCTTTTGCATCAAGTGCTGTAAGTGCATTGAGTGCAACATATCACTAAAGTATCTAATGCTAATCGGTTAATAAAGTAGATGAGATGTGCTAATGTTTTAACCCTTCGCTTTATGTAATGATTAATTCACGCCGATCTCGGCATCCCTATTTGAATGCTGCACGTACACAGGCGGAATGGCCCCCGCAATGGTGTACTTTTCCGGAGAGTGGTCTGTTGACCCGTGTGCCCCACGTGTGTTGTTTGGGGACCACTTCACGATGGCTAAACGTGTCGCCCACGCATCGTGAAGGGGTTAGAGCTTTCAATGTTCCGTGGGGAGGTCGTCGACCTACCCTGACGGGACGGTGTGAAACTAAAATAAATTACATGATTAAATTAATTTCAGGGCGTCGGATAGCGAAGGTTCCGGTGCGGTGTAACTCTTTCTAAAACTCTTGTTTATTATTGTTTAAGCATCTACTTTATTTGTCACTGACTGTACCCACTCCGTGACAGGTCCAACTAAGTAAGTACAGCGGGACGGTGGTGAGGCATCGCCGACCCTAGGTTTGGCCGTATGAGGCCTTTTTGGTTAAACTCTTATTCGGTTATCTCTCTCTTTCCCCTTTTCGTTATTTTGTGTGGATATGTGGATCATGCTGGATATGTGGACATGTAATTAATTGTTTGGTTTTGGTTATGTTTTATATTAATTGTGCGGCTGTTTTACGATGTAAAAGGATTTCGAAAACGCTTTTCAAAATAGGGTGTCGTGTGGACACCACTTTGAAAACCCTGGGAATTTATCCTTTCAAAACAATATAGCCGCCTAAATGTGAATGTTAGATGTTTTAAAGACTTGGGTGTCGAGTGGGCACCGTTTGCGAACTCATAGGATTTTTCCTAATGCTGTTGAATGATGATACATGTTGTACTTAGTCAATGTGACTGTGTGATCAATGCCGTGTAATGTTATTATTGTAAATGTAGTCGAGACGCCGTGCACGTACAAAGGAGACTCTGTCCGTTTGCAGAGTGAATTTGTATGTGTGGCGGGTCTGGCACGCACCGGTAGGCGGGGTCGTTGACCATCTGTTTTTCAAAAAAAAAAAAAAGAGAACACGTTTTTCCGCTTATCCTGAGATCTCCGGGGCGTGACATGTGGCAACCGACCTAACTCTAGTCCATGGGATAATGCGAATGCTCTACTGATAAAAGAATGTGATGCACCGGTATCAAATAATTTGCGAGCTCTACTACCAAAAAGTAAAATGATACCTGCCACCACGTGGTCGGCTGCCAGGGAGTCCTCAACATGGGCGGCATAGACTCGCCCGCTCTGCGCCGGTGGTCGGTAGTCTGCCGGGTGAGAAGAAGGAGCCCTGCTCGCTGGAGCATAGGGCCGCTGCTGGAGCGCCGATGGGACTGATGCTGACGAAGGAGCCGGCGATGTCGAGAAAGGGCAAGCCGCTCGCAAATGACCGGACTGTCCACACCGAAAACAACGGCCATGCCGCAAATCACAAGTATCCGAGGGGTGCTGGCCCTTGCAGAAAACACACCCAACTGTGGACCGGGACTGCCTCGACTGCTGTTGCTGCTGCCTCTGTCGCTGCTGTGAGGACCTGGTTTCCCCGTGGGGAGTTTTCTGGTTGTTTGGCAGCTTTCGAAGGCCTGCGTGGTGTGTTGGAGGTGTTTGTGCGCTATGTGGACACAAGTGGTGGATTTCGGGCTTAAAACTGGATCACGGGAGTATTTGGAGGACCCGTCGAGTGTTTAGAAGTGATTTCGCGTGACGCGGATGTCAAATTTGGACTCAGGGCGAAGTTGGATAAAAGATCACCTCTCCGGACGCCTTCGGGAATTTTTAGAGATGGAATTCGACAAAATGGATTTTAGAATTGGACCCGGCGTAAAAATCGGATCAAGTGGGGTTTCCGGGGGCCTTCGGCAAAATTTCGGATGAGAATTCGGAGAAACGGACATCGGATTTGGATTCAGCGCGCGAAAACGATGAAAATGGACTATTCATTTGTATTTTTCGGAGCCCGGCTGACGCGCTCGTTTTTCTAGGCAGCTTGGCACTGTTCAGGCAACCGGCGGCCGGCGGCGGCGGCGGCGGGCAGTGGCGGAGCGCAGTGGGCAGCGGCGCAGCGCAGGCGGCGCTGGCAGCGCGCACATGGGCGTGGCAGCGACGTGTTGACCAAGTGGTTACCACGTGTCGATCCCTCGTTGGTCCGCGTGTCGAGCGGTGAGGGGCCAATCTTGCTGTAGCCTGTTCGGGGGGCGACGTGGCGGGCCCTGGCTTTCCGGGCGTGAACAGTGTTGGGCCGGGCCCAACACTGTAGCCGCCCGGTTCTTGCCCAGCGCCCGGAAGTCGGGACCTATCCGGCATTTTGTGATTTGTTTCCTGGAGCCTTTAAAAGCGATCCGAGCTTTCTTCTTTCCCCTTTTTCTGGCATTTCCGAGCCTCCTCTCGCCATGGCGCCCTCAGCAAAGTTGATCCCCGAGCTATGCTGCATCCATCTGCAAAGTTTTGAGATTTTTGGTGGCACGCTTATCGAGGTTTCCATTTTTAAGGCGCGGCGCGACGCTCGTCCATTTGGGTTTCCCTTCGTCGCGCGTTTCGGTGCGCGAGCTCCCCCGGCGGAACAGGTGAGGCTACGATTTTGGTTTCTCGCACTTTTTCTGGTTTTACATTTTTCGAGGAGTTTTTCCTTGCTCACTGGGACACTGGTTTGCTATGAGGATTTGTGAGGACAGCAGCTTCATCCGAGGAGATCTCCGCGCACAAGTCTCGGATTAGGACGTGCTTGTAGACTTTTTTCATCTACTCGACGTGAGGATCATCGTGGTATTTTTTTTGGAATTTCTTGAGGCCTTCCCGGAGGTATACATCTTCCTTCTTATCTGTGCAAGAGTTTACAGTTGATTGGTTTTGGGATTTTGCGCACCGATACTGTGGAATTTGTAACTTGGCCTACGGTGCTCGGATTTGGACGTGCAGGTACCCGTTTCGAAGCTATCGACGCGAGGAACGCTGTGGTATTTATTTCAGAATTTTTGGAGCTATTTCTGCAGGTGAAAAATTGACTTCTTTGCGGCTGAAATTTCAGTGTTGCATACTTGGCAGATTTTGGGATTTAAGTGTAATTGTAGCCTTGTGTTGTACCCAGGAGGGTTTGTAGACTGTACTGGACCTGTTGGACTTGAAGTTGCTATTTCCTGGTATTTTTCAACTGTGGAATCTTGGACAGTAGCGCTTTCAGGTGGGTGGCCTTATCTTCAAGTTTGATGGACTGAACAGTAATTCTGCTATAGTAGGAACATGCATGTTAGTGGATTCTTTGTAGCATGCTAGAATGTAGGAATGGTTATTCCTTGTAATTATCTGTGATCTTATGATCGCTTTTGCTTCCTACTACCTGTTTAATTTTAGTTATCTTGGAACTTGACCTAGCACCCCCGTCATATGTTGCATGTGTAACCAGACCAGTAGAAAACCCTCACTTGGGCTAGGGTTATTTTTGTTTAGACATCCACACTGTTCTTTCATTCCTGGACTTAGGAGAGAAAGAAAAGAAAAAGAAAGAGACGGAACCCTAGCCGGACGAAAGGAAAAGGAGAAAGAGAAGGAGCCGATCTTCCCGGATATCGAACCGAAGGCAAGAACGCGACCGGGCGACCTTCCCGTCGATCTCCGGTTAGTAGAATAATTTTTAAGAATTTCTCGGGATTTTTCCGTCGTCCTTTTGTCGAATTATGGGGTTCTCCGTCGTCCCCGTTACCGTCGCCGTCATCGTCGTCATGTTAGGGCACGGAACGGACGGCGAAGACGCGCGGTGCCGCTAGGGCATCACGCGGGGGAGAGCCGCGGACGGCCGGTCGCCGCTGCAAGCGGCGACGGGACCGCGCGGGCACCGCGCGGGCTCCGCGCGGGTCGTACCCGCGCGGGCGCCGCGCGGGCGACGCGCGGGCGCCGCGCGGGGCGACACCCGCGCGGACCCGCAACCGCGCGGGCATCGCGCGGGCGGCACCCGCGCGGGCCCGCAACCGCGCGGGCACCGCGCGGCTGCCGCGCGGGTGGCACCCGCGCGGGCCCGCAACCGCGCGGGCGGCACCCGCGCGGGCCCGCAACCGCGCGGGCGCCGCGCGGACAACCCCGCGCGGGCGCCGCACGGGCCCGCACCCGCGGGGACGCCGTGCGGGCACCGCGCGGGCGCCGCGCGGGCAGCACCCGCACGGGCGCCGCGCGAGGACCGCGCCGCGTGGGCGCCGCCCGCGGAGCCACGCCGCGCGGTTTCGAGCCGCGCGGGGCTCCGACGGGCAGCGGCGGTGGCGCGAGGTTCCGGTTTCGGCAAACCGGACAGTGCCGGGCTTTCTCCGTCAAAAGAATTAAAATTGGGGTCTTTTCGATTTAAGAGGTTAGTGTGTGTTTCTGATCATAGTTATCCTTGCGGACTTTCTTTAGGTCCAGGTGCGCAGCGGGAGTGCGCGAAAGATTCAGGTGTTCCGATTTCTCTTCAACAAGGTGGGTACAGTTGCGATAAGTGCAACAAGTGCTGTAAGTGCATCTATCATCATTAAAAGTATTCTTAATTTGTCTAACAAAGTAGATGGACTAGTTTAACCTTTCGCATGATCGCATGTTATCTTATATAATGATTGTAGCGGCTGCGGTCGCGGTGCTAAATACACGCCGATCTCGGCAAATCCGTTTTCGGATGCTGCACGTACACAGGCGGATTGGCCTCCGCATGGGTGTACTTTTCCGGAGAAGCGGTCTATGTGACTCGTGTGCCCCACGTATGGTGGGGACCTCTTCACGGCTGCTAAAGATACCGCACTAGCCCCGTGAAGAGGGCATCAATAGTCCCGCGGGGAGAAACGTTGACTACCCTGACGGGACGGTGGCACTAAAGTAAATGAAATGAGTAATGTAAGTTTCAGGTTTTTAGCGAAAGGTCCTGGTGTAATCGGTTTGCTCTTCCTTCCTTGTTGTTATTTAAACATCTACTTTGTTTGTCACTGACTTTACCCACTCCGTGACAGGTGCTACTAGGTGCGTTAGCCGGGAGGGCGGTGAGACTGCGTCGCGAGGACCGTAGTCATGACACTTGGTTTTCCATCTCATTTTCCTTTATACTTTAAATAGTCTCTTGCTTGTGGATCACCTTAGTTGTGGACATGTATTAGTTAGCTCTGTGGATGAGGTGTACTTTTATACTCTTGATACTTTTAGTGGTGTTTCCTTACGCGGCACGTTTTCATGATAAACTGATTGTTTGCGAAAATGTTTTCTCAAAACGAAGTGCCGTGTGGGCACGGGTTTTACAACCGCTGGTTTTATCCTTTCCAAACGTTGACGCCGCCTTAATGACTTGTTTGAAAAATAAGGTGTCGAGTGGACACCGATCTTTTAAAACAGTAGTTAGATTAATGTGCTTTGATTGGTGATGTATGTCTACTGTATGGTTGATGGTTGATGGATTGTGATGTGAATGAAACGCAAATTGTAAATGAGACGCCGTGCATATACAAAGGAGACTCCGCCCGTTGGTGGAGAGAATTTGTGTATGTGGCGGTCTGGCACGCACCGGGGATGAGGTTTATGTTACCTTATTAAGAAAAAAAAAAATGGACACGCAATTTTCCGCTTTGATTGACTCAAAAACCCCCGGGGGCGTGACAGATTAAATGGTATCAGAGAAATGCAACCATAACCATAGTAGACGTGATCCACATCCACAGTGTAAGGTGCCACAAGCAATTGGACATGGGATAACCAAGGTATAGGTGCGTAGTACGTGAGAGTACGGGGAAAACGGGAACGTAATGTAGGTGTGTTCGTAAGTCTAGGTGCTAGGGTGGTAACCATAGGGTTGACATGGTTTCTTTGTTTACAGCAGACAACGGCCAGGATTGGCCACCGAGCGCTAACTAATTCCCAATGGACAGGATGGATCCCACGGTCGCAGCCAACCGTTTACTTCGCAATCAGCTATGCGACGTAGCAGGGCAATTGCTAACACTTACTGAGCGCCTATGCCTACTGACTCAAGACTTCGAGGGTGTCGACCGCGCCCCTCGAGGCGCCTGGGACGACGCCTATCGGGGGATACCACCTGCGGGTTACCCCAATTTCAATGAGGCCGTCAATCTGGCCTTGCGGGCGGAGCAAGAATTGGCCGAGGCACGTGCTCGGCAAGGATTTTACTATCCTGGATCGGTGGGGGCCCCCTTCCGGGAGGGCCCGGCGCTCAAGCGCCCGAAGACCGAGGGGAATTGTGGGAAGACAATGAGAGGAGAACCCAAATCGCAGAGGAAGCCGTGCCCCATATGCAGTGGGGCGCATCAGGTGACTGATTGTCCATGGAGACACGGCCACTGCTACCGATGCGGCAGGCCAGGCCACTCGCGCTACGAGTGCCCACGGAAGCCGGGCACCACCAGACCTCCAGCACCGCGACCGGAGGGGACGGAGAGGACTACTATACCCGTCCCGCAAGGGGACCCTGCCCAAGAGGGTCGAGGAGGAGGACGACCGGAGAAAGCGCGAAAGGAAGAACCGACACCAGCAGGGAGCGCGAAATCGCCTCAGGGACCGTGCGTCATTTGCGAGGGTGCTCACCCGGTGGAAGAATGTACCTGGAGGTACCATTACTGCAACTAGTGCGGCTTGCCGGACCACTCTCGTGCATTCTGCCCTCAGAGGCCCGCCGCCGCCGCGCCACCACAGCAGAAAGGACCAGAGAGTACTGCGGCCCCCGTTCAGCCAAAGGATTTGCCCGGCGACCAGCAATCCGCAGACTCGTCAGACGTCAAGTCTCTTCCCCAGCACGCCGTACGACGCTGGCCCAGGGGCTGTGGACGGGCTCCTAGGGATACGACAGTGGGGGACGCGGCGTCCCAGACCTAGTAACGGCAGGTAACTTTTGTTTTTCTTCTTTTCCTCCTAGAATAGGAGCACCGGATACACCTTAGCCTGCTACCTCAATTAGACCCTCTCTCTCTTTAGAATCCTTAAGTATTAGGCGAAGCCTTCCCCGGTCGATGTACGTGGGCGGGCTACGAAGCATAGGAGGACCTTGTGTACTCGGGGCCCGTTAAGGGCCATGCAAGGAATAAATAGGCTCCACCCTAAGCCTTGCAGTCGAGAACCCAATGGGACGTTAGGTAGTTCAGGGCCGCTCCCCAGAATAGGTTCAGCGGTCCCGTGGTAAGGGAAACTCCGAATGTATTTCCGGCGGAGCTCCCCGGATTGCCGCCGGAACGAGAGGTTGATTTCCCTATTGAATTACTTTCCGGCACCAAACCCATCACCAAAGCACCGTACAGGATGGCCTTCGCGGAGTTGAAGGAACTCAAGGCGCAGTTGGAGGACCTTTTGGATAAGGGTTTTATCAGACCAAGCGCGTCACCCTGGGGCGCGCCCGTCCTGTTTGTGAGAAAGAAGGACGGAAGTCTCCGGTTGTGCATCGACTACCGGGAGATAAATAAGGTCACCGTTAAGAACAAATACCCCCTGCCAAGGATCGACGACCTCTTTGACCAATTACAGGGGGCGACGGTGTTTTCAAAGATTGACCTGCAGTCGGGCTATCATCAGGTCCGGGTTAAGGGGGAGGACATCCCCAAAACGGCCTTCCGAACTCGCTATGGCCATTACGAATTTACAGTAATGCCGTTCGGGCTCACAAATGCCCCGGCGGTGTTCATGGATACGATGAACAGGGTATTCAAACCCTTCCTGGACTTATTCGTGGTGGTCTTCATCGACGATATCCTCATCTACTCCCGTACGGACGAGGAACATGAAGGACACCTGCGCACAGTCCTCCAGACCCTACGGGAACAGAAACTCTACGCCAAACTCAAAAAGTGTGAGTTTTGGCTCCGTGAGGTCGGTTTCTTGGGGCACGTAATCTCGGCGGCTGGAGTCGCAGTGGATCCGAAGAAGATAGATTCGGTGACGGACTGGCCCCAACCGACGACGGTGACGGAAATCCGAAGCTTCCTGGGATTAGCCGGGTATTACCGGCGCTTCGTGGAGGGTTTCTCCAAGATAGCCACCCCCTTAAACCGTTTGACTAAAAATGGGGAAAAGTTTATCTGGACGGACAAATGTCAGAAGAGCTTCGAGGAGCTCAAGGATAGATTGACGCGAGCCCCGATTCTCGCCCTGCCAGAACCAGGGGAGGATTACGAGGTATATTGCGATGCATCGCGAAATGGACTGGGTGGAGTACTCATGCAACGGGGAAAGGTTATAGCCTATGCGTCAAGGCAGCTCAAGGAGTACGAGCGAAATTACCCCGTGCATCTCACGCCCCCGGGGGTTTTTAGGTAAAGATAAGCGGAAATGTGCGTGTATAAATTTTTTTCTTAATAAATAAGCATCAGCCTCGTCCCCGGTGCGTGTCAGACCGCCACATACACAAATTCACCCTGCCCACGGATAGAGTCTCCTTTGTATATGCACGGCGTCTCATTTACAACATCAACATACAATCTTTAACCACACAGTCACAGTCAACAGGTACGAGAGTGTAAAGACATTTAATCACATTAAGAGGAACCTACAAGTTTGCAAACGGTGTCCACTCGACACCCATTCCTTTAAAAATGTCTACATATTCACAGTAAGGCGGCTACATCGTTTCGGAAAGGATAAATCCACAGGTTTTCAAAGCAGTGCCCACACGACACTTGGTTTTGGAAAACATTTTCGAAACCCTTTTTGTTCAGTCTAAAATATGCCGCATATAAGTCGTTAAAATCACTATACATATCACATCACACAAACGGTCTCTCAATCCAACATCCACAACATTCCACAACAAGCAATCGAGAACTTAAACTTAGATAAAAAGGAGATGAGATAACCCAAGCAAGAATAATGGAATAAACCTCATCCAGCTAATGTTCTTTAATCGCTGCCTCACCGTCGTCCCGACTACTACACCTAGTCAAACCTGTCACGGAGTGGGTAAGTCAGTGACAAACAAAGTAGATGTCTAATAATAGCAAAGGAGGAAAACGAACCGAATACACCGAAACCTTTCGTTAAAACCCTGTACATAATTAAGCTGGGCACCAACCCCAGATTTATCAATTAAGTTGGGCACCAACCCCAGAGTACCTGTCGGAGAGACTAAAGTCTCCCCTCGTGCGCAGTCACCTCTTTGATGCTTTTACCCCTCCGCGGTGCTGGTGTGCTATTTCAGCTAGCGCGACGAGGTCCTCACGGCTCCCACCCCTTTGTGAGGAACACGGGTCAAAAAGACCACTTCTCCGGAAAAGTACACCCATGCGGAGGCCAATCCGCCTGTGTACGTGCAGCATCCGAAACCGGATTTGCCGAGATCGGCGTGTAGTGAGCACCGCGACCGCAGCCGCTTCAATTGTTAGATAAAATACAATTATGCGAAAGGTTAACTGTCCATCTACTTTGTTAGGCAAATTGAGAGCAATTTAATGATGATAGATGCACTTACTGCACTTGTTGCACTAATAGCAACCGTACCCACCTGGAATGAAGACATACGACCGCTCCCGTGACCCTCTTAAGCAATCGGAACTCCTCGCGGCCTACTAGAATATCCAAGAGTACAAATTAACACCTTACCCTAATCAGGTAACATCAGTGGTCCCAACCACTGTAATAAAGAACCCACCAAAGCCGAAATCACTACACCTAGAGGACCGCGATGTCAATCAAAACCCAACCAATCAAAATAGTCAAGTAAAATCGAAAACTCAGATCACACCGGTAAATTCAAAGGCTAACAACCACCGGACGGCGACTGTTTCATTGCGAACCCCGTCGGAGTCTAAAACCGCTGATGGAAATCCAACAAAATCCAATTCTCAATCGGTAGCCGACTCGGGACGATAATGATTAAGCCCGGAAGATCCCGACGGCAAAAAGATAAGACAAGAGACCCGGCGGCGCGCCCCCGACGATTTCGTCGGGGCGCGGAGCACCGGCGAAATTAACACCCGACATAATAAAACAGTGACCAAAAAGATCCCAAGTGGCCACACCAAGAAAACCGCGGAGATAATGATCCCAACGGCGAAAACGGCGCTCAAAACGGTGGAAAAACGGACCCAAACGGAGCCACCGAACTTTGGGCTGTCGGGTGGTGCACAGGGGCAACCGCGGACCGGGTTTACGGCGTCGGGCGGCCGCGCGGCGTGCGCCGGGCTCACACGGGAGGCGTGCACCTAGGCGGGATGGGCCGGGCCGCGCACGGTGTTAGCGCGCACCGGGTCCATGCCTTCCGGGTGCGGAGATGTGCACCGGGTGCACGCCTAGAGCGTGCACCGCGCATCAGGAATACAGGCCGGCGCACGGATGCGTGCACCGGGTCTGCGCCTCCGGACTCCGGGGGCGTGCACCGGGTGCACGCTTCGGCCGTGGACCGCGGTGCGAGGAGTCCGTACGGGATGAACAGTATTCTCCCCGTTCGCGATTTCTTCTCCGTTTTCGCTCCCGTGCGACCCCGGCGACGACCCCGCGAACATGGTAACGACGGCGGCGACCCCCCGTTTAACAACGGCGGCGGCGGCCTCCCGTTAACCCACTATGTTCCAACGAAACATCCCCAAAAATTCCCGAATAAATACACGATAATTCTAATGACTAAACCAACGATCGACGGACAACCAAAACGTCGATCGGAAGCCCGATAAAAAGAAACCGATTAAAAATCATCGATTAAACTCGATAAAAACTATCGATCACCCTCGATCAAGAACGAGAATAAATCATGGATCAAAACCCGACGAAAATCCGCGATCGATGTACCAATCAAAAGGACCTTACAAGAACACGGAAAACCCCCGATTAATTTTACAAAAGGATTAACGACCACTAACCTCAATCTATCGAAAATAAAGAACCGATCTTGGTTCTTGCGGCGTTGGAGATCCGGATCCGCTCCTCGAAGATGATGGCGTCTCGTTCTCCGGTCTCCGGACGTCAATTGGGGCGATCGGGTTCCTCCGATTTCTCCTCCGGTTAGGGTTTCCTTTTCTTTTCTCTCTTTTCCTTTCTCTCTTTTCAACTAGGGTTTCGTTTGGTTTTCGGTACGCACGAAAGATGAGGGTTTGAGGAGGCGGTATTTTAAATTAGGGTTTCCTTCCGGTAACGGGGTTTATTTATCCTCTTATTATAAATTTATTTTCTTTATTTATTTAATTTCTAACTCGTACGTAAGAAAATTCTATTTTCCGTCACCGGATAATTAATTAATTAATTAATTATCCCCTACGAGATAAGCCCCATTATCCCAGACGGGTGCAAGATATTTTGCACGGGTTTCGATGCACGACTAATCACCGCATCACTAAGAATTCCGTTCCGGGAGATCCGTAAGTCGGATTTTGGATCCGATTGCACCGCCGTTCATCGTTTTTCGAGCTCTTTCACCGAAAAACACCCGCACCGCATGTTAGTCAACTCTAAAGAGCCCGATAATTTAATGTCCTCTAACTTACACTCTATCAGCAGGAGGGTAAAATATTACTAGAAAAGTCGTGTCATTACAGTGCACGATTTGGAACTCGCAGCGGTGGTGTTCGTCCTCAAGTTTTGGAGACACTACCTGTATGGGGCGCACTGCAACGTGTACTCAGACGATAAGAGTCTTAAGTACCTTTTCACCCAAAAGGAGTTAAATCTGCGACAAAGACGGTGGCTCGAGCTACTGAAGGATTACGATTTAACAATCCACTATCACCCGGGAAAAGCAAATGTGGTGGCCGACGCCCTGAGTCGCAAGGGGCAGGCCGAGGAGGCAGGTGTAAGTGCCATCACCCAGCAAGACAGTCTAATCGCGGAATTCTCGCAATTGAGACTAGAAGTGGTACCGGCAGGAACAGTCGCGCGACTTCTGACACTGGTGGTCAGACCTACCTTGCTGGACAGGATTCTCGAAGGGCAATCGACGGACGACCAACTCCAGCTGGTGCGAAGTAGGATAACCGCCGACCAGGAAGGTGATTTTGCAGTGGACTCCGACGGCACGGTACGATTTCGGGGACGAATCTGCGTGCCGGATCTACCGGAGCTCAAAGAGGAAATCCTGCGGGAGGCGCATACTGCCCCTTATGCAGCGCACCCCGGGGGAACGAAGATGTACAAGGACGTCAAACAGACCTTCTGGTGGCCCAAAATGAAGGGAGACGTGACTCGATTTGTGGCACACTGTCTGGTGTGCCAACAGGTGAAGGCCGAGCACCAGCGCCCGGCAGGAAAATTGCAACCTTTGTCAGTGCCCGAGTGGAAATGGGACATGATTACCATGGATTTTGTGACCGAATTCCCGAGGTCGCCACAGGGACACGATGCAATATGGGTGATTGTGGACCGTTTGACGAAATCGGCCCACTTTCTGCCCATACACACGACGTGGGCACGGGAACGATTGGCACAAACCTACATCAACGAGATAGTAAGGTTGCATGGGGTGCCGACGTCTATCACGTCGAACAGGGACACGCGATTCGTGTCAAACTTTTGGCGAAGCCTGCAACAAGCAATGGGTACCAAGTTGCACTTTAGTACGGCATTTCACCCGCAGACCGATGGACAATCAGAGCGAGTGATACAGATCGTGGATGTAAGACCTAGCCTTTCTTTGACTTTTCCCGTTATCCCTCTTCTCATGACGTCCGACTGAGGGACTAATTTTGGTGTCTTTCCGAATAGTCCGTCGGGGCTCGCGGACAATTTTCGGCTGTAGAACTCGCGAAACGGAGCGCGAGGACGCTTTCGGTTTCGGTTTCCGACTCCCGGTTCATCCAGAATAAATTTTTGAAGTTTGGACCCCCTAGTAAGTGCCCCGGGATCCGTGTTGGGTCCGCACGGTTTTGAAATATACTTATTCGAGAGAAAAAGAGGGGGGGGGCTTAGGGTTTTTCTTATTTCTCCTCTCTTCTTTTGCTTCCCTCTCGTAGCCGTCGGCAAGGTGGGAACGACCGGAAAAAGAAAAGAGATCGGGGGCTAACCGAGGACGCGGACGCGGGTAGATCGATCAAGCGGACGATCCCTCTTCTCCCTTTCTCCTCGCAAATCAAGGTACGTTTTCCTTGGAGTTCTTGATTTCGTAGTTACGGTAAAGGGGAGGGGCCGTCTTTCGGTTCGGGGAGCGATCGGGGGCCGCCGCCGCCGCCGCCGCCGCCGCCGCGCGGGCCGCCTGCAGGTGGGGCGCCGCGCGGCAGGCGCGCCGCGCGGGCGCCACCCGCAGGCGGGCACCGCGCGGGCAGGGGCCGCGCGGGCCGCCTGCGGCGGGGCGCCGCGCGGCAGGCGTGCCGCGCGGGCGCCACCTGCAGGCCGGCGCCGCGCGGCAGGGGCCGCGCGGGCCGCCTGCAGGCGGGGGCACCGCGCGGCAGGCGCGCCGCGCGGGCGCCCGCCCGCACGCAGGCGCCGCGCGGCATGGGGCCGCGCGGGCCGCCTGCAGGCGAGGCGCCGCGCGGCAGGCGTGCCGCGCGGTCGCCGCCTGCAGGCCGGCACCGCGCGGGCCGCCTGCAGGCGGGGGCGCCGCACGGCAGGCACGCCGCGCGGGCGCCCGCCCGCACGCGGGCGCCGCACGGCAGGGGCCGCGCGGGACGCGTGCAGGCGGGGCGCCGCGCGGCAGGCACGCCGCGCGGGCGCCCGCCCGCATGCAGGCGCCGCGCGGCAGGGGCCGCGCGGGCCGCGTGCAGGCGGGGCGCCGCGCGGCAGGCACGCCGCGCGGGCGCCCGCCCGCATGCAGGCGCCGCGCGGCAAGGGCCGCGCGGGCCGCATGCAGGCGGGGCGCCGCACGGCAGCGCGCTGCGCGGGCGCCCGCCCGCATGCAGGCACCGCGCGGGCCGGGACCGCGCGGGCCGCATGCAGGCGGGGGCGCCGCGCAGCAGGCACGCCGCGCGGGCACCGCCCGCATGCAGGCGCCGCGCGGGCTGGGGCCGCGCGGGCCGCATGCAGGCGGGGGCGCCGCGCGGCAAGCGCGCCGCACGGGCGCCGCCCGCATGCAGGCACCGCGCGGGCAGGGGCCGCGCGGGCCGCATGCAGGCGGGACGCCGCGCGGCAGGCGCGTCGCGTGAGCCGCCCGCGGGTGGGGCACCGCGCGACGAGCGCGCCGGGGAGGGGGGTTTCGCAGACAAAGGGCACACCGGACAGGTTGGTGCTGAGCGGGGGACTCCGCCGCTCGAATTCCGGGGTTGCGCCCATTGTCTGTGTCCGGCCTGGGGTCGGTGTGGGTTTCAGTCCCCTCAGTCTTGACATATTCTTGTTCCTCCAGGAGTGCGGCACGTCGTTGGCGACGGGTGCACGGACACGGACGAGCCGAGCGCAGGACGACACGCACGAGGTGGGTACATTCCCGGGGACTGTGGGAATATGATTTTTATTGATAGAAATAGTATGTTTGGGGCGAGGTGAATTGTAAGTCTTCTCTCATTTTTATGCTAACCCTGTCCTATTATCATTCTGCTTATCGTCGATCTGAGGCTCTGGTTTTGCTACACGCACACCGGCGGATTGGCCTCCGCAAGGGTGTGCTTTTCCGGAAAAGTGGTACGTTGACCCGTGTACCCCACGCGATGGTGGCGTTAGGAATGGGGGCCCTCATAGGTGGGGGGTGTGAGCGGTGGTGCTGGGGTAGGTGCTCGGCGGCCGAGGCAGGTGCTCGGCAGGGGACACCGGGGTGGGGGCCCGGTGTGGTGGTCGGGAAAGGTGCCCGGTTTTGCTATTGTACAGGGTGTGATCATTGTAGGCGGTGTTTGAGAGAGACGGTTGCTCCGGTTGCGATGGTTTGCTATGTTTTCTAGTCTTTTTGCTTATCATACTATTTCTAGTCACTGACTTCCCACTTCGTGACAGGTTCGTCCAGGGGCGAGTGCTAGAGCACCGGTGAGGCCGCGAGGGTGCTGTTCTGACATTAGTTGACTTCAGACACAGTGATTCTTTTCCCTTGATGCTTTATTTCATTATTCATATTAGTTAGCTGTGGATTGCGACACCCCCGTGGGGTCGAAGTGGATGTTGCCTTTCTTTTCATATACGTTATTGAATGTTATTCTATTCCTTACGGGGCCGTTTTAAACAATGTGATGCAAAGAAAAATAAAACCGTTTGCGAAAACTGCTTTTAAAACGTGGGTGTCGTGTGGGCACCGGATTTTAAAACCCTGTGGAATTTATGTGGTTTTGAACTGGTTTTACAAAAGTCGGCATCGGGTGGGTGCCGTTTTCCAAAACTCTGTGGATTTATGTGGTTTCGAAACAGTTTTCAAAAATAACGGCGCCGTGTGGGCGTCGCTTTTAAAACCTTGCGATTATTTATCCTTTCGAAGCAGTCGGCCCTTCTTCTTTGTGTAAAAGTTGATGGAACATTTGGAAGGCATGATGTATGTGTTTGTACCTCGATTAGTGTGGTTAATGCTTGAGATGAATATATGATGTAGTCAGGACGCCGTGCATATACAAAGGAGACTCTGCCCGTTTGTAGAGTAAACTTTGTGTATGCGGCGGGTCTGGGCACGCGCCGGGGAATAAAGGTTTTCAAAAAAAAAATATATACTCATTTGGGGGCATCGGTGGCTCTTCTTCCGCGCATTTAAACCCCCGGGGCGTGACAGATTAAGATGGTATCAGAGAGGGACAGCTTTAACCACAATAGTCGGGGCCCAACATCCACGGGGCGCAATACACTAACTACTGATTAATGAGATGAGCTGGGGTAGTCAAGTAGAACGCGAGTGATCGGGGGGGGGAGAGTCCGGGCCCTTTCTTTCGTTAGGTGGTTCGTGGTTCCGTACTTGTTAGCAAAGGCTAAAGCTGACTTCCTTTGCGTGTATACAGATAGAGGGCGGACTCAGCAAGCAACCGACGACGGAAATGGATCTCGCCGACGAAGCCAATCGCCTGCTCCGCAACCAGCTGCGCGACGTGGCTGGGCAATTGCTGACTCTCGTGGAGCGCCTCAGCATGCTGATACAGGAACTCGAGGGCGTCGACCGATTCCGGGGCGGCAGCAGAGGCGTCGCCCCTCTCGGGACGCCACCGACGGGCCCTCCCACCCTCCAGGAGGTCGCTAGCTTGGCCGTGCATACCAACGTGGAGCGCGCCCGGCAGGAATACTCTCACCTCGGATCGGCCGGGGACCCCCATCGGAGGGGCCGGGCGAGCAAACGCCCGAGAGCTGGGCAGAACCTCGGGCAGACGACGGAGGAGGAACCTAGGCCACCGAAGCCGTGCGTCATTTGCGGCAACGCACACCCCATGACGAATTGCCCGTGGCGGGATGGACATTGCTTCCGATGTGGCAGGCCGGGCCACACGCGCCATGAGTGCCCTCTGAGGCCGACCGTCAGCAGACCCCCGGCGCCGCGACAGGTTGAGCCTAAGGGAACTACTGCCCCCACCTCTCAAGGGGGCACCGATCCAGAGAGCCGGCCAAATCTTCGCCCAAGGCAAGCACCGGAGGACGAGCGAGGGCTCAAGGGAAGCGCGCACGTACAACCAGGACCCTGCGTCATTTGCAAGGGCGCGCACCCGGTGACGGAATGCACCTGGAGGTACCACTATTGTAACCGGTGCGGCTTGCCAGATCACACGTATCTCTCCTGCCCCCAGGGGCCAACCCCTGCCTCCGCCGCCGCGCCACCACCGCAGAGAGAAACAGAGAGCGCTGCGGCCCCCGTGCAGACAAAGGACTCGCCCGGCGACCAGCCATCCGCGGACTCCTTGGACGGCAGACCCCTACCCCATCACGCGGTGCGACGCTGGCCCAAAGGTTGTGGGCGGACCTCCCCGGCCGTACCGGCAGACGACGCGACGTCCCAAAGTAGGGACTGACAGGTACGTATTTTATTGTTTTTGCTTTTCCCTCTCTTGTCTAGATAGGAGCCCCCCTGGGCCGGAGCAACCCGCCCCTACCAGACCCTTGCGAGCTCTCCTACTTTTAGTTCTACCATTCGTTTAGTCGACCGTTTCGGTTCCCGTACTTGACTGGAGGGCGATCACCATGAGAGGTTGCTTGGCGTACCCACGGTCCCTTTCTTCCTTCTTAAACTCCAAGTCCCTTTTAGTTGCCCCCTTCGGACCTGGCTGAAATAGGCTTCGGGCGGTAAGCTGTCTCCTCCCTTGCACCCTACCACCTGATACCGGTTACGGGCCCCCAGTGATGGGTTGGAGGCACCGTCCAGGCGCCCGACCGTCCCACGGGTACGAAAGTAAGACCGGAGCAGATGTTGTTCGTTAAGCTCGAAAAAGTGCTAGTTCGGGCTACGCGAAGTGGGATTCCTGGGGCCCGTGATCTCGGCGAGGGGATCGCCGTGGACCCTGAGAAAGTGGAATCGGTGACCGGTTGGCAGCCGCCGACGTCAGTGACGGAGATTCGTAGTTTTCATGGGCGGGGCATTTCAGACGTTTCGTCGAGGGTTCCTCGAAAGTTGCGGTCCCTTGTAAACCGGTTGACCAAGAAAGGAGAAAAGCTGTGTGGATGACGCGATGCCAGGAAAGCTTTGAGGAACCAAGGGAAAGGCTAACCAGGGCGCCTATGCTAGTGCTGCCGACCCCGGGAAAAACTACGAAGTGTGCTGCGACGTATCAAGAGTTGGTCTTGGGGGTGTTCTGACGCAACAGGGAAAAGTAATAGCCTACGCCTCTAGGCGACTAAAGGATCACGAAAAGGAACTGAATCTGCGACGGGGGTGGCTGGAGTTACTGAAGGTTTACGATTGAAGAATCCGATACCACCCCGGGAAGGCAGACGTAGTGGCGGACGCGTTTAGCAGAAAAGGGCGCTTAGAAGGAGGCACCAAGACGTACGGGGATCTCAGACAGACCTTCTGGTGGCCAAAGCTGAAGAGGGACGTGACGCTGTTAGTAGCACGCTGCCTGATTTGCCAGCAAGTGAAAGCCGAGCATCAGCGACCGGCGGGGAAATTGCCACCACTACCTGTGCCCGAATGGAAGTGGGAACAAATCACGATGGACTTTGTCACCGGATTCCCGCGTTCGCAGCAGGGACACGACGCGATCTGGGTCGTCGTAGATCGGCTAACTAAGTCAGCTCACTTCCTACCCATCCACACGACCTGGACGCGCGACCGATTGGCGCAAGTCTACCTCGGCGAGATTGTGAGGCTACTTGGGATACCGACATCTACTACCTCAGATAGAGACACGAGGTTTGTTTTGAACTTTTGGCGGAGCCTATAACGAGCCCTGGGGACCCAGTTGCATTTCAGCTCAGCCTTTCACCCCCAGACGGATGGACAATCCGAGCGGGTGATCCAGATTCTCGAGGATATGCTCCGGGCTTGCGTACTGGATTTGGGAGACGGATGATCGCGCTACCTACCCCTTGTAGAGTTCGCTTACAACAACAGCTACCAAGCGAGTATCCAGATGGCGCCGTACGAAGCACAGTACGGCAGACGCTGCAGATCCCCGGTCTGTTGGGACGATCTGGGGGAGCGGAGGTTTTTGGGACCGGACGTGGGGGTGGAAACGGAGGAAAAGGTGCGTCTTATCAGGCAACGGTTGACGACTGCCCAGAGCCGGCAAAAGAGCTACGCAGACCGGAGACGTCGCGACTTGGAATTTCGGGTGGGAGAGCACGTGTTATTGCGGGTTTCGCCGTCAAAGGGGGTGAAGCGATTTGGGTTGAGGGGCAAGCTGAGCCCCCGGTACGTGGGACCATTCGAGATTTTGGAGCGCATCGGCCCGGTGGCCTACCGCCTCGCCCTACCGCCGAACCTAGACCGAGTTCATGACGTGTTCCACGTGTCCATGCTTCGGAAGTATCTCCCTGATCCGTCGCGGGTGCTCGACGCCTCCGCGACTGAGCTTAAAGAGGACCTGAGCTTTGATGAAGTGCCAATGCGAATCCTAGCACGAGTGGACAAGAAACTACGAAGTCGGACAATTCCTTACGTGAAGGTACCTTGGAACAATCAAGAAGAGCGTGAGGCAACCTGGGAACCAGAGTCAAAGATGAGGGAGTGCTACCCGGACCTCTTCACCGCAGGTGAGGGTTAAGTTTCGAGGACGAAACTTGTTTTTAGCGGTGAGTGGTGTAAGACCTAGCCTTTCTTTGACTTTTCCCGTTATCCCTCTTCTCATGACGTCCGACTGAGGGACTAATTTTGGTGTCTTTCCGAATAGTCCGTCGGGGCTCGCGGACAATTTTCGGCTGTAGAACTCGCGAAACGGAGCGCGAGGACGCTTTCGGTTTCGGTTTCCGACTCCCGGTTCATCCAGAATAAATTTTTGAAGTTTGGACCCCCTAGTAAGTGCCCCGGGATCCGTGTTGGGTCCGCACGGTTTTGAAATATACTTATTCGAGAGAAAAAGAGGGGGGGGCTTAGGGTTTTTCTTATTTCTCCTCTCTTCTTTTGCTTCCCTCTCGTAGCCGTCGGCAAGGTGGGAACGACCGGAAAAAGAAAAGAGATCGGGGGCTAACCGAGGACGCGGACGCGGGTAGATCGATCAAGCGGACGATCCCTCTTCTCCCTTTCTCCTCGCAAATCAAGGTACGTTTTCCTTGGAGTTCTTGATTTCGTAGTTTACGGTAAAGGGGAGGGGCCGTCTTTCGGTTTCGGGGAGCGATCGGGGGCCGCCGCCGCCGCCGCCGCGGGCCGCCTGCAGGTGGGGCGCCGCGCGGCAGGCGCGCCGCGCGGGCGCCACCCGCAGGCGGGCACCGCGCGGGCAGGGGCCGCGCGGGCCGCCTGCGGCGGGGCGCCGCGCGGCAGGCGTGCCGCGCGGGCGCCACCTGCAGGCCGGCGCCGCGCGGCAGGGGCCGCGCGGGCCGCCTGCAGGCGGGGGCACCGCGCGGCAGGCGCGCCGCGCGGGCGCCCGCCCGCACGCAGGCGCCGCGCGGCATGGGGCCGCGCGGGCCGCCTGCAGGCGGGGCGCCGCGCGGCAGGCGTGCCGCGCGGGCGCCGCCTGCAGGCCGGCACCGCGCGGGCCGCCTGCAGGCGGGGGCGCCGCACGGCAGGCGCGCCGCGCGGGCGCCCGCCCGCACGCGGGCGCCGCGCGGCAGGGGCCGCGCGGGCCGCGTGCAGGCGGGGCGCCGCGCGGCAGGCACGCCGCGCGGGCGCCCGCCCGCATGCAGGCGCCGCGCGGCAGGGGCCGCGCGGGCCGCGTGCAGGCGGGGCGCCGCGCGGCAGGCACGCCGCGCGGGCGCCCGCCCGCATGCAGGCGCCGCGCGGCAAGGGCCGCGCGGGCCGCATGCAGGCGGGGCGCCGCGCGGCAGCGCGCTGCGCGGGCGCCCGCCCGCATGCAGGCACCGCGCGGGCCGGGACCGCGCGGGCCGCATGCAGGCGGGGGCGCCGCGCAGCAGGCACGCCGCGCGGGCACCGCCCGCATGCAGGCGCCGCGCGGGCTGGGGCCGCGCGGGCCGCATGCAGGCGGGGGCGCCGCGCGGCAAGCGCGCCGCACGGGCGCCGCCCGCATGCAGGCACCGCGCGGGCAGGGGCCGCGCGGGCCGCATGCAGGCGGGACGCCGCGCGGCAGGCGCGTCGCGTGAGCCGCCCGCGGGTGGGGCACCGCGCGACGAGCGCGCCGGGGAGGGGGGTTTCGCAGACAAAGGGCACACCGGACAGGTTGGTGCTGAGCGGGGGACTCCGCCGCTCGAATTCCGGGGTTGCGCCCATTGTCTGTGTCCGGCCTGGGGTCGGTGTGGGTTTCAGTCCCCTCAGTCTTGACATATTCTTGTTCCTCCAGGAGTGCGGCACGTCGTTGGCGACGGGTGCACGGACACGGACGAGCCGAGCGCAGGACGACACGCACGAGGTGGGTACATTCCCGGGGACTGTGGGAATATGATTTTTATTGATAGAAATAGTATGTTTGGGGCGAGGTGAATTGTAAGTCTTCTCTCATTTTTATGCTAACCCTGTCCTATTATCATTCTGCTTATCGTCGATCTGAGGCTCTGGTTTTGCTACACGCACACCGGCGGATTGGCCTCCGCAAGGGTGTGCTTTTCCGGAAAAGTGGTACGTTGACCCGTGTACCCCACGCGATGGTGGCGTTAGGAATGGGGGCCCTCATAGGTGGGGGGTGTGAGCGGTGGTGCTGAGGTAGGTGCTCGGCGGCCGAGGCAGGTGCTCGGCAGGGGACACCGGGGTGGGGGCCCGGTGTGGTGGTCGGGAAAGGTGCCCGGTTTTGCTATTGTACAGGGTGTGATCATTGTAGGCGGTGTTTGAGAGAGACGGTTGCTCCGGTTGCGATGGTTTGCTATGTTTTCTAGTCTTTTTGCTTATCATACTATTTCTAGTCACTGACTTCCCACTTCGTGACAGGTTCGTCCAGGGGCGAGTGCTAGAGCACCGGTGAGGCCGCGAGGGTGCTGTTCTGACATTAGTTGACTTCAGACACAGTGATTCTTTTCCCTTGATGCTTTATTTCATTATTCATATTAGTTAGCTGTGGATTGCGACACCCCCGTGGGGTCGAAGTGGATGTTGCCTTTCTTTTCATATACGTTATTGAATGTTATTCTATTCCTTACTGGGCCGTTTTAAACAATGTGATGCAAAGAAAAATAAAACCGTTTGCGAAAACTGCTTTTAAAACGTGGGTGTCGTGTGGGCACCGGATTTTAAAACCCTGTGGAATTTATGTGGTTTTGAACTGGTTTTACAAAAGTCGGCATCGGGTGGGTGCCGTTTTCCAAAACTCTGTGGATTTATGTGGTTTCGAAACAGTTTTCAAAAATAACGGCGCCGTGTGGGCGTCGCTTTTAAAACCTTGCGATTATTTATCCTTTCGAAGCAGTCGGCCCTTCTTCTTTGTGTAAAAGTTGATGGAACATTTGGAAGGCATGATGTATGTGTTTGTACCTCGATTAGTGTGGTTAATGCTTGAGATGGATATATGATGTAGTCAGGACGCCGTGCATATACAAAGGAGACTCTGCCCGTTTGTAGAGTAAACTTTGTGTATGCGGCGGGTCTGGGCACGCGCCGGGGAATAAAGGTTTTCAAAAAAAAAATATATACTCATTTGGGGGCATCGGTGGCTCTTCTTCCGCGCATTTAAACCCCCGGGGCGTGGCAGTGGAGGACATGCTTCGAGCATGCGTTTTGGACTTGGGCGAAGGGTGGGCACGGTGTTTGCCCCTGGTAGAATTTGCCTACAATAACAGTTACCAGGCCAGCATTCAGATGGCACCGTACGAGGCCCTGTATGGGCGCCGCTGTCGGTCTCCAATATGCTGGGACGACTTGAGTGAACGTAAGTTTCTGGGCCCAGATTTGGTGGAGGAGACCGAAGCAAAGGTGCGATTGATTAGGCAAAGGCTACTGACCGCCCAGAGCAGACAGAAAAGTTACGCGGACAACAGACGCCGAGACTTAGAGTTCATAGTGGGTGAGCATGTGTTACTCCGAGTTTCGCCCTCCAAGGGGAACCGACGTTTCGGCATAAAGGGAAAGCTAAGCCCGAGGTACGTGGGACCGTTCGAAATCCTAGAACGTGTAGGACCGGTGGCGTACCGACTCGCCTTGCCACCGAACCTCGAACGAGTCCACAACGTGTTCCATGTCTCAATGCTCCGGAAGTACCTGGCCGACCCCTCTCATGCCCTGGATACTTCCACCATCGAGTTGCGAGAAGATTTGAGTGTCGAGGAGACGCCGGTGCGGATTTTGGCAAAGGAGGACAAGAAGTTGCGCAATCGAACTATCCCCTATGTAAAGGTCCAGTGGAGCAACCACGAAGAGCGCGAGGCGACATGGGAACTGGAGTCGAAAATGAGGGAATGTTTTCCCGAATTGTTTTAGTAAGGGTTGTACTTAAGTTTCGGGACGAAACTTTTTATAAAGTGTGAGTGGTGTAGTGATCCGACCCTTAGGGGTATTTTTGAACGCACATGTAATTACTTAAGCCTTAAGTGAAATAAAATTATTAAATTTTATAAAGTCGGCCGGTGGGTGGTGCGGGTATTTTTTCCGCGATAGAGCGCGGAAAATGATGACCGACGGTGCGAACGGATCCGAAATCCGATGTCGGGATCTCCCGGAACGGAACCCTTAGTGACGCGGGGATTAGTCATGCATCGGAATCCGTGCAAAATATCTTGCACCCGTTTGAGATAAGGTGGGTTATCTTGTAGGGGATAATTAATTAATTAATTAGTTAATTATCCGATGACGGAAATTAGAATTCTCTTACGTACGAATTAAAGGGGAAAAAAAAAAATAATTAAATAAATAATAGGGATTATATAAGCGATCCCGATTATCGGAGGAAAAGAAAATAAAACCCTAACCGGTGAGGAGAGAAAGAAAAGAAAAAGGAAGAGACGGAACCCTAGCCGGACGAAAGGAAAAGGAGAAAGAGAAGGAGCCGATCTTCCCGGATATCGAACCGAAGGCAAGAACGCGACCGGGCAACTTTCCCGTCGATCTACGGTTAGTAGAATAATTTTTAAGAATTTCTCGGGATTTTTCCGTCGTCCTTTTGTCGAATTTTGGGGTTCTCCGTCGTCCCCGTTACCGTCGTCGTCATCGTCGTCATGTTAGAGCACGGAACGAACGGCTGAGACGCGCGGTGCCGCTAGGGCATCGCGCGGGCGCCGCGCGGGCGACACCCGCGCGGACCCGCAACCGCGCGGGCATCGCGCGGGCGGCACCCGCGCGGGCCCGCAACCGCGCGGGCACCGCGCGGGCGCCGCGCGGGCGCCGCGCGGCTGCCGCGCGGGCGGCACCCGCGCGGGCCCGCAACCGCGCGGGCACCGCGCGGGCGCCGCGCGGCTGCCGCGCGGGCGGCACCCGCGCGGGCCCGCAACCGCGCGGGCGCCGCGCGGGGCACCCGCACGGGCGCCGCGCGGACAACCCCGCGCGGGCGCCGCACGGGCCCGCACCCGCGCGGACGCCGCGCGGGCACCGCACGGGCCCGCACCCGCGCGGACGCCGCGCGGGCACCGCTCGGGCCGCACCCGCGCGGGCGCCGCCGCGGGCACCGCGCGGCCGCCGCGCGAGGACCGCGCCGCGTGGGCGCCGCCCGCGGAGCCACGCCGCGCGGTTTCGAGCCGCGCGGGGCTCCGACGGGCAGCGGCGGCGGCACGGGGTTCCGGTTTCGGCAAACCGGACAGTGCCGGGCTTTCTCTGTCAAAAGAAGTAAAATTGGGGTCTTTCCGATTTAAGAGGTTGTGTGTGTTTCTGATCATAGTTATCCTTGCGGACTTTCTTTAGGTCCAGGTGCGCAGCGGGAGTGCGCGAAAGATTCAGGTGTTCTGATTTCTCTTCAACAAGGTGGGTACAGTTGCGATAAGTGCAACAAGTGCTGTAAGTGCATCTATCATCGTAAAAAGTATTCTTAATATGTCTAACAAAGTAGATGGACTATCTAACCTTTCGCATGATCGCATGTTATCTTATATAATGATTGTAGCGGCTGCGGTCGCGGTGCTAAATACACGCCGATCTCGGCAAATCCGTTTTCGGATGCTGCACGTACACAGGCGGATTGGCCTCCGCATGGGTGTACTTTTCCGGAGAAGCGGTCTATGTGACTCGTGCGCCCCACGTATGGTGGGGACCTCTTCACGGCTGCTAAAGATACCGCACTAGCCCCGTGAAGAGGGCATCAATAGTCCCGCGGGAAGAAACGTTGACTACCTTGACGGGACGGTGGCACTAAAGTAAATGAAATGAGTATTGTAAGTTTCAGGTTTTTAGCGAAAGGTCCTGGTGTAATCGGTTTGCTCTTCCTTCCTTGTTGTTATTTAAACATCTACTTTGTTTGTCACTGACTTTACCCACTCCATGACAGGTGCTACTAGGTGCGTTAGCCGGGAGGGCGGTGAGACTGCGTCGCGAGGACCGTAGTCATGACACTTGGTTTTCCATCTCATTTTCCTTTATACTTTAAATAGTCTCTTGCTTGTGGATCACCTTAGTCGTGGACATGTATTAATTAGCTCTGTGGATGAGGTGTACTTTTATACTCTTGATACTTTTACTGGTGTTTCCTTACGCGGCACGTTTTCACGATAAACTGATTGTTTGCGAAAATGTTTTCTCAAAACGAAGTGCCGCGTGGGCACGGGTCTTACAACCGCTAGTTTTATCCTTTCCAAACGTTGACGCCGCCTTAATGACTTGTTTGAAAAATAAGGTGTCGAGTGGACACCGATCTTTTTAAACAGTAGTTAGATTAATGTGCTTTGATTGGTGATGTATGTCTACTGTATGGTTGATGGTTGATGGATTGTGATGTGAATGAAACGCAAATTGTAAATGAGACGCCGTGCATATACAAAGGAGACTCCGCCCGTTGGTGGAGAGAATTTGTGTATGTGGCGGTCTGGCACGCACCGGGGATGAGGTTTATGTTACCTTATTAAGAAAAAAAAAAATGGACACGCAATTTTCCGCTTTGATTGACTCAAAAACCCCCGGGGGCGTGACATAGGTTTAGTGCCTGGGAGCAGCTCGATAGGAAAGTCAACCTCTCGTTCGGGTGGCATCCCAGGGAGTTCGGCCGGGAATACATCGGGATACTCCCTCACGATCGGGATGTCGGATGGAGAGGGGGTGGGTCGAGTCGTTAGGTCCACCGAGGCCAGGTAGGCCACACACCCGCCTGCTATCAGCTTCCTTGCTCGTGATGCAGAAATGACGTTCAAGAAGGAAGTACTGTTACACGCCAGGTAAACATGCTTCGGAAATCCGGGCTTCTGCAGGCATACCTGGCGTTTCTCACAATCGATCACCGCCTGGTATTCTGTGAGCCAATCCATGCCCAGCACTACGTCGTATTCTTTTAGCGGGATAACTACTAGGTCCCAGGGGCAAGACAGCCTTCCCAACCTAATAGAGCAGGAAGGCACGAAGCTATTTGCTTCAATTGATCCCCCAGGAGTTTGGACGGTCATCAAATAGCTTAGGGGTTCATCTTCTATCAGGTGCGTTTGCGCAAAGGAGCGAGAGATGAACGAGCGAGACGCTCCGGTGTCAAACAGAGTTCGAGCTTGGAATTCAGAAATCAGAGTCGTACCTGCTAACACGTCCTCCCGTGGTTCGGCTCCTTGCTGGTTCATTGAGTAGACCCTGCCTCCGGGTTGTGGTCGCGCCTCCCCTTCCTGTCGGGGTGCCGGGGGGCGCGTGGGCGCTCCTAAGGGTGCCCTACCCCGCCCCTGCGGCTGAGGCGTCGCGGCGGAAGCCGCCGAGGACGTCGCCCCTATGTTGGCGGGGCAGTTGAATCGCAGATGGCCGGGCTTGCCACAGCGAAAACAATGATCTTGTCTCTTGGGGCATTCAGTGACCCGGTGCGCTTCTCCGCATATGATACAGGGCTTGTCTGCTGGCCGTTGTCCTCCCGTCGGCGTACTCTTGGCCCCATGTCGCGTCTTGGGGTGTTTTGGGGGTCTGATCCCGCCAGGTAAGCCCCCTCCGGGGTAGGACTGTGACCGCTTCTTGTCTCGATTGTAGTCCGATCCCTCCCGCCGGGCGCGTGTGACGGCGAAGCCACGCTCCACGATAGTGGCCCTGTCGACCACCGCCCGGAAGGTGTGTAAGTCCGCCGCTTGAACTACTTTGAAGATGTCGCTTCGCAACCCATCCACAAAGAGACGGGCCTTGTGGGCGTCATCCCGTGTGGCGAACGGGACACAGTTGGTCAGTCTGACGAACTCCCGCTGGTACTCCATCACCGATCGATTCCCTTGCCTGATGTGTTTGAGGTCGTCTTCCATCTGTTGCTTAACACTATTAGGGAAGAACGCTCCAAACAGTTCCTCTCTAAAAACCGTCCATGATGGGAGAGGGGCATTAGTAGCTGGGTCCGGGCGCACCGTCTTCCACCAGATGCGCGCGTTCCCCTCGAGGAAGTGAACGGCTAAAGGTACCCGTTCATGCTCTTCCATCATCAAATCCTCGAACAGCTTTTCCATGGTGTCCACCCATTTTTCTACGACCCAAGGGTCGGTAGTTTCTCCCTCGAAAACGGGCGGGTCATGCTTTTTGAACTTCGCCAAGCTTGTCTTAGCTCGTTCTCGGTCGCTTCGCTGTCCCGCGGTCCCTCCAGTAGCCGCGGTACTTTCGGGGGTGTGCACCGCTGCCGCCTCCCTCGCCGAGCCCTCCATAGTGGCTCCTACCGCAGGTCCTGTAGCTGCCACCGTGGGGGAGTCTGCTGAGGCCATGGGCTGCCCTGCTGACACGCCCGTCACAGTGGTCTGCTGGGGCGCGGTTGCCGTTGCACCGCCCACGCCGGGGGGGTCCACAGTGGGGGCCGTCGGTTCGTGCGGTGGGGCCGGGGCGCCCTCTGCCGTTGCGGTGGACTGCCGTTGAGTTAGCTGACGAACTTGCTCCGTCAATGTTGCCAGTTGTCCAGCCATTTCCCGTAATTGTTGTCGGAGGAGTTGGCCTTCCGCGGCGGCTGGGGCCGTGCCTTCTGCCCCCGGGTTGTCGGCCGATGATCTGGTCCTGGCCATCTTCTGCTGTACACATAGAAACCACATTAACCCTAAGGTTCCTGGCCTAACACTTGACCTACAAAAACACTAAGGTTACAACCCTTTTTATCCCTGCACACTCACGTTCTAAGACACCTACGACCTGGTTATCTCATATCCAAATTTTGGTGGTAGGATCATGCACTGCGGTTACTGGACACTGACTGTTGTGGTCAAAGCCGTGTTTATTTTTTTTTTTTGAAACCAATTAATCAACGGCCCCGCCTACCGGTGCGTGCCAGACCCGCCACACATACAAATTCACTCTTCAAACGGACAGAGTCTCCTTTGTAAGTGCACGGCGTCTCGACTACATTCACGATAATAACATTGCACGGCATTGATCACACAGTCACAGTGACTAAGTACAACAAGTATCCGCATTCAACAACATTGGAAAGAACCTAGAAGTTCGCAAACGGTGTCCACTCGACACCCAAGTCTTTAAAAACGTCTAACATTCACATGCAGGCGGCTACATTGTTTTGAAAGGATAAATTCCCAGGGTTTTCAAAGTGGTGTCCACACGACACCTTATTTTTGAAAAGCGTTTTCGAAATCCTTTTACATCGTAAAACAGCCGCACAGTTAACATAAAACATAACCAAATCCAAACAGTTAATTACATGTCCACATATCCAGCATGATCCACAACCACACAAAATAACGAAAAGAGGAAAAAGAGAGAGATAACCAAACTAAAAGTTTCAACCAAGGGCCTCAATCGGCCACGCTAAGTCTGCGGCACCTCACCACCGTCCCGATATACACACCTATTAGGACCTGTCACGGAGTGGGTAAAGTCAGTGACAAATAAAGTAGATGCTTTAACAAAATTAAACAAGAGCTTAAAAAGAGTTACACCGCACCGGAACCTTCGCTACCCGACGCCCTGCAAGTTAATTTAAACACTTTATTTACTTTAGTTCACACCGTCCCGTCAGGGTAGTCAACGAAACTCCCCACGGGACATTTGAAGCTCTAACCCTCTCACGATGCGTGAGCGACACGTTTGGCCATCGTGATAAGGTCCCCAAACAACACACGTGGGGCACACGGGTCCTACAGACCACTTCTCCGGAAAAGTACACCAATGCGGGGGCCTATTTCGCCGGTGTACGTGCAGCATTCAAAGCAGGGATGCCGAAATCGGCGTGGATTGATTATTACAAAATGCGAAGGATTAAAACATTAGCACCAATCATCTACTTTATTAACCGGTTAGCAATAGATACTTTAGTGATATGTTGCACTCAATGCACTTACAGCACTTGATGCAAAAGAACCCACCTGATCGCGGGAGAAACGGGGTACTACGAGTCTCAGACACCTTCCCGCTGCACACCTGGACCTAAGAAAAATCCCCAAAATAATAGTCAATAACTTACACGTTTGCCGGAAAAGCAACCCTAATCACCTCTGCGCCGTAACCCCAAAAACGGCGACGAGAATCGCACCTGCCGACCCCCGCGCGGAGACTGCCCGCGCAGTGCCCGCACCGTGCGGGTACACGCCGCGCGGCGCCCGTGCGGGTGCGGGCTGCGCGGCGCCTGCGCGGGGTCGGTCGCGGCGCCCGCGCGGTGCTCGCGCGGCGTCGGGCCGCGCGGCGCCCGCACGGGGCCGAGCCGCGCGGCGCCCGCGCGGGTCCGGGCCGCGCGGCGCCCACATGGCGCCGTGCCGCGTGGGATCCGCGCGGCGCCCGCGCGGTGCCCGCGCGGCGCCCGTCCGCGCCGCGCCCTAGCGGCACCGCGCGTTCCTTCATCCGCGCGGTGCCCTAGCGTCACCGCGCGTCGCCCGCCGCGCGCACCGTGCCCTACCCCGCACGGTGACGGCGGCGGGCAGAGGAATCGCGAACGGGAAAAACACCCAATACTCAAAAGGGAAGAACCGGAAAATACTACAAAATAAAAACTCACCGGATTAATCGATGGGGTACGACCGATCACGTTCTTGGTTCCGGTACGTGCTTCGGGGTGATCGGATCCGTCGTCTTCTCCCTTTTCCTTTCTTCCGGTTAGGGTTGCGCCTTTCTTCTTTTCTTTCTTTTCTTTCCGCTCTTACGGCTAGGGTTTAGAATTCTCTCTTTTCTTTTCTTAACGAGGGGGAGGAAAAATACTTATATTATCTATTTATTTATTTTTTCCTTATTTTCTGTTATTTTTCCAAATCGTACGTAGAGAAAAATCTCTTTTTCCGTCACCGGATAATTAGTTAGTTAATTAATTAATTAATTATCCACACGGGATAACCCCCATTATTCCAAACGGGTGCAAGATATTTTGCACGGATTTCGATGCACGACTAATCACCGCATCACTAAAAATCTCGTTCCGGGGGTTCCCGACATCGGATTTCCGATCCGATCGCACCGTCGGTCATTATTTTTTGCGCTCTTTCGCAGAAAAATACAAGAACACTTAAAATAGAAGGAGGGTTAAATATTACAAAACACCGTGTCATTACATGCATCTTCAAAAGGACTAAGTACTAATTAATGGTTAATTCTCGTAAATAATATGTCGCCTAAAACCACGGGAAGAGCCTTGTTAAAAATGGATATGTTGCATATACATGTTGGGACCTCTTATACATATACATAGACCGACTTGGGGCAACTTAGTAAAATGGAACTTTATTTAAACAACATACCTCTACTTGAATCATGTTTTTAATAAGGAACTTTACATGCTTGTATGGACACCTAGGTAGGCCACCTTTTTCTGCAACACTATTATGCTGGAACTGACTTAGGAGAAACCATGCTTTTATTTTCTCTCCATTTATCTTGATATAGGGGATAGTGCGCTCGGGTTCGAGCAAGGGCTGGGATAGTGTAGTTAGACATTTGCAGGATTTGGGGACAGACAGGCTATGAGGGCAGCGCATTGCGGCAACTGCGGATTTTGGGCGGTTGACCGGATAGTGGTTATTGCATCAGATTGGGGGAGAGGATTTGGGCTTCTCTTAGTGGATGGATTCTTCCACTTAGATCAGTGTCGTGATCTATATCAGATTACTCTTGGCGACTCATTCCACTCGTGTGGGTTGCTCCCCTCGAGTGCCACTCCGGAGGGCGTATACTGTGATCGTGCCGGTCAGGAGCCGGTCTGTCGCCTTTGGGATGGACCGTGCCGGTCAGGAGCCGGTCCATTGCCCTTGGGATGGGACCGTGCCGGTCAGGAGCCGGTCTGCATCTCGCAGCTGAGTAGAGAGTTAGTAGGCATAGTGGGCAGTACCGGTGCTCACCGGTGTCTAGATTGGGTTACCCAGGCAGACATTTATGTTCTGATGCATACATTTAGCTATATGTTTAGCTGGCATTTAGAGGCATGTAGTGGTAGCTTTATCCATCATCAGTAGTCATATTTACAGCTTACCACCTTGTTTTACCTTTTTCGCCTCTGAGAGTCCTAGTGGGCATGTCTGAGTTTGAGGTCTACCCACTAGAGGGAGGCTGCTGTTTACAGTAGTTCTCACCCCCCATTGTTTTCTCTTGTTCTCTTCCCCTTTGTTTTGCAGAGTCGTCTGCGGGAGTTGCGGGACCCTCCTCAGCGGACCGAGGTAAGAGGATCGCGGACTAGATAGCGGTCTACCCAGGCACCAGTTCAGTTACTAGATGTACCCCGATACTCTCAGATACTCTACTTTTCATTTCTTTTGGGTCTGGCTTCGGCCAGCTGGTTGTATTTGATTAGTGAGCTGGGAGAGATATTTGTATTATTGAGAGTTACTTCTGCACTTTTATTTTCCAGCATTATCTGAGATGTATTAGTTACAGTTTAGCTCTGTTTATGCTCTTTTATTATATCATCTTTATCTGAGCAGGTTACCAGCGCTTCGTGTACACGAAAAATTCCGTGTACACGGCGGATCTGTAAACGAGCCCGGGTTCTGGTTTACACCCGGGGCGTGACAGATTAAGTTGGTATCAGAGCTTAGGGATAGGTCAGTTGGGACTTAGGAAACCCTAGGCTTTGGCAGACCTTAGGAAGGCAGGGCGTGAGTGACGCGACATTATGCGAAAGTCGGCAATTTGGTCATGTGTTTATTTGACTCTTTCAGTGAGTGAAGAGGGATTGGCATGTCTTATTTCTGGTGAACTATTATGTTGGCTGCAGACAACATAAGGTTACAGAAAGAGGAGGATGCCTTTGACTTTCGCAAGATTGGGTCGAGTGTGGTTTCGTTACTGATCTGTGGTTCCTTGTGTGACAGGATGCCTCCCAGGCGGCGGATTCCTACCCGGGGTACCCCTACACCCCCGGAGGGGCCGGAGCAGTCCGGACCGACAGAGATTAGTGAGTTGAGGGCCGTGGTGGCCCAGCTGGCGGAGGGTCACCGCCGGCAGGAGCAGACGATCGAGCAGCTGCTTGCTCAGGTTGGGGCCCCTCCCCCTACTACTACTGAGGCCCCCGTACCACCGGCTGTACCACCGAATATACCGCTTGTGCCTGCGGCACCATCCTCGAGCAGCGGGGCCCCGGGAGCGATCCGACCATTGACCCCCGCGGAGGAGCAGGAGTTCGCTGATAAACTCGCCCAGTTCTGTCAGCGGGGACTGCCTAGGTTTTCGGGGCAGAGCACTCACCCTTGGGAGGTTGGGACTTGGCTTTCAGCAATGGAGAAGTTGTTCCGGGACTTCTTCATCGATCAGAAGTATAGGGTACACATGGCTGTGCATTGCCTGGACGGGGATGCTGATACGTGGTGGCGTCGGGTGGAGCCCCTGGAGTTTCAGATCACCCGGCAGCTACCTTGGGCAGCGTTCAAGAGGATGGTTCTGGACACGTACTTTTCTACTAGCGTGAAGAAAAAGATGGAGGATGATCTGAAGAATCTCCAGCAAGGCGACCGGTCGGCATGGGACTACTTCCAGGAGTTTTCGCGACTGCTCAACTGCGTACCCTACGTCGCTAGGGACGGACCACATCAGGTGGAGCTCTTCGAGTCGGGCCTGCGCCCGGAGATCTATACCTTAGTGCATGCGCAGAGACTACAGACCCTGGAGGAGGCGGCAGAGCATGCACAGTGGGTCGAGAGAGGAGACCACGTCGTCGCCAGACGTGGAGGCCTGGTCGCTCAGGGATCTGACAGGAAGCGGCCAGCGCAGGATGATGAGGGACAGGCCAGTTCCTGGAGGCCGCCCCGACCCCCGCCGCCCCAGTTTTCAGGCCGCGGGCGTTCGGAGCGGCGAGGGCCTGGTGGATCCCAGAGGCCCCCGCAGCATCACCAGCAGCAGCACCCACGACAGCAGCAGCACTCGCAGCAGCAGAGGTCGCAGTCGCGACAGCAGGGGTCGCAGCTGTCACGCCCCGGCGTCGAAACCGCGACCCGGGCTCGCCAACAGATCCGCCGCCCATACGGAAACCCCGTATAGATGAAGCGACTAACCTGCAAAAAGAATCAACTACAGTATACAGATATCAGAGCTGAAAGTAAACTACTGAAAAACTGAAGTCCAATCACTGTACAACTGAAAATAATACAATATTCATCTCCCAAATACGATCGTATAAAAAAAAATCCTCTGATACAAAACTCAAAAGGGAGATATCTCCAATAAAAACATCAGTGTACAAGCTCTCAATACAAAAATGTCCTCACTACATCAGTCGCTCAAACTGTAAAATAAAATACAACTCTATACCTCACAACAAGGGTCTCTTAGCAGAAGGAAAAGAGGTAAACTAATCTACTGAAGCTCTCCTCAGAAGGGGTACCGCTACACTCCAACGACGGGTAGGGAACTAGCTCGCGACTCCCTCGCCTCGGTCAGAAGAAACAGCAACAGGAGCAACAGGAACAGGAGAAGAAGTCCCTGGGGAAAAACACCACGACGGGTGTGAGAACTACTTCCCACAGTAGTTCTCAGTGGGTGCCGTCAACAAGCCCAACGGTCTGCCCACTAAGTCTACTAGAGGCATAAAGTAACAATAATAATACTGAAATGAAAGGGATGGAAAAGTAACTCTACAGCTACTATGCTTCTATCTAGATGCTCAAGAAAATGAAACAGACGGAAACATGATGCATCTACTAACCCACACAGTACAGTCACCCAATCTACACTGACTGCCGCATAGGGTCCAGTCAAACCTGCGCCTACCTACTGCCGTGACATCCCGGAGGACCGGACTTACGTAGGGCGTCCGTGGCTGCCACTAACTAGCCCAGCCAGAGGGACTGCGTCCGTAACTGCCACTAACTGGCCCAGTCAGAGGGACGGCGTCGACAAGTCGCGATACTGAAATAACAAATCCACCTCGGGCGTGGCTCTTGAGGGGAGCGACCCCACCGAGGAAGAAGGTATCCGCGCACTCTGTCGAGCTCAAAGTGGCACTGCAGGCTATAGTCCAAAATCCACGCTCACGCTCTGAACAGAAAGACTCAATCCTCAAACATCTCGCACAACAGTCGGAGCACTCTCGACGACTCAGCTGATCAGCTCTCTCACGAAACACGAGACACAAGCCTCTCCAACAGCTCACAGCACAAACACACTGGCTGGGGATACTCCACAGCCAGGACCAACCCACAACTCAGGGCTAACAAATCTGGTCGGACGACACTCAACGACCCGGGACCACCGTCAACCCCGACGGTTCCCAACAGCAGAACATCAACCACACGGATAACTCAGGAAGGACCAACACCATAAGGGTTTGGAAAACCCGATAGGTCGGTGCTAAGAACCCTATCAAACAAGAACAGACTCTAGGCTCCGCCTATCGGAGTTCCTGGCCCCCCTACAGTTCGGGAACACGACAACCTCTGTACAACACGCAGAAAATACCAACTAGGGCCCGAAAGTCCCGGGAGACCTACACCTACAACCCTGTCAAATAAGAACAGGTTCCAGGCTCGGCCCCCGCGGCTTCCGTCCCGACAAAGGAACGGCCCCTAGAACCCAGACCACTCGAGTCCTTTCGAGTGGGGAGATTACAGGAAACATGTGACATTTGTTATTGAAAACCATTTTGATCTAGAAGAAATCCATATTTAATGATTTTAGTTCTTTTTAGAAAAACAGTTAGAAAACAAGTGTTTTACCCAAACCCCGAAGGGCTGATGCCTTTGTCCAATCAAACAAGAACAGACTTCAGCGGCCCTTCGAAGCTTGGAAGAAAAACATAGATAGACTAAAAATCATGTGTATGTCAAAAAGGTTCTGGGTTCTAGGTCCAGCTAACACAAGCACACAACTGCCACTAACACAGTGGCGACCACACAAACAGGGATACAAGACCTCCCGGGACTACCGTTTACCCAAACGGCTCCCGGCATAGATAAGCGACCCACTACAACTACCAGACCCCACCCTGCTCCCAAGCACGAGTGCAAATGCAATCCCACACTATAAAGGCTTCATCAGACCAAGCACGTCGCCCTGGGGCGCGCCCGTCCTGTTTGTGAGAAAGAAGGACGGAAGTCTCCGGTTATGCATCAACTACCGAGAATTAAACAAGGTCACCGTTAAGAACAAGTATCCATTACCACGGATTGACGACCTGTTTGATCAGTTACAAGGAGCAACGGTGTTCTCTAAAATCGATCTGCAGTCCGGTTACCATCAGCTCCGAGTTAGGGGCGAGGACATCCCGAAGACAGCATTCCGGACTCGCTATGGTCACTTCGAGTTCACCGTAATGCCGTTCGGGCTCACAAATGCCCCGGCGGTATTCATGGACATGATGAATAGGGTGTTTAAACCCTTCTTGGATGTTTTCGTAGTAGTCTTCATTGACGACATCCTCATCTATTCCCGTACGGATGAGGAGCATGAAGAGCATCTACGCGTAGTCCTCCAAACTTTACGGGAACAGAAACTCTACGCCAAACTCAAAAAGTGTGAGTTTTGGCTTCGCGAGGTGGACTTCCTGGGGCATGTCGTGTCGGCTGCTGGGGTTGCTGTCGACCCAAAGAAGATTGATTCGGTAACCGACTGGCCCAGACCGACGACGGTGACTGAGATTAGAAGCTTCCTGGGGCTAGCAGGGTATTATAGACGCTTCGTGGAAGGCTTCTCCAAGATAGCTTTGCCCCTCACTCGCCTGACCCGTAAAGGAGAAAAGTACATATGGACGGAGCAATGCCAGAAGAGTTTCGAAGAACTCAAGGACAAGTTAACGCGAGCCCCGGTGCTCGCTCTACCGGAACCCGGCGAGGACTACGAGGTATACTGAGACGCGTCGCGAAACGGTCTCGGCGGCGTGCTCATGCAACGGGGTAGGGTTATAGCCTATGCGTCGAGGCAACTCAAGGAGTACGAGAGGAACTACCCCGTGCACGATCTGGAGCTTGCAGCGGTTGTATTCGTCCTCAAGTTATGGAGGCACTACTTGTATGGAACACACTGCAACGTGTATTCAGACCATCAGAGCTTAAAGTACCTTTTCACCCAGAAGGAGCTGAATTTGCGGCAAAGGCGGTGGCTCGAATTATTAAAGGATTATGATTTAACCATCCATTACCACCCTGGGAAGGCGAACGTGGTGGCGGATGCCTTGAGCCGCAAAGGGCAGACGGTAGAATCAGTGACGAACGCCCTCACCCAACAGGACCGCTTGATTGCGGAATTTTCACAATTGAGACTGGAGGTAGTACTGTGACACCCCCGGAATTTGGATTAGTTCTATATATAAATGATATAATAGGACTAAAATCTCTAACCCGGCTATAGCATTTTGTATGGTAGCAAGATCCAAGAGGTTATGAGAGTTAAGCGTGCTAGAGCTAGAGTAGTTCTAGGATGGGTGACCCCCTGGAAAGTGGGGCGTCACAGTTGGTATCAGAGCCTTTCACCAGCCGGAAATGTGAGATGAGTCTCGGCTGAGCCAGGGTTATATAGCGGGTAGAGCGAGGCTCCCCGGCTAATGACCGTTGTGAGTGGAGTGCAGCTCCTCACAAGGTCGGCTAAGGCTAGCGAGACGAGTCTCACATCGCCTGGTGCTTGTGAGTGTGCTTGAGTCTGACGTGGACGTCAGGGCTTAAAGGGGGGAAGAATATGACAACCCCGGAATTTGGATTAGTTCTATATATAAATGATATAATAGGACTAAAATCTCTAACCCGGCTATAGCATTTTGGATGGTAGCAAGATCCAAGAGGTTATGAGAGTTAAGCGTGCTAGAGCTAGAGTAGTTCTAGGATGGGTGACCCCCTGGGAAGTGGGGCGTCACAAGTACAGCAGGAACGGTCGCACGACTCATGACCCTGGTGGTCCGACCAACCCTATTGGACAGAATCCGTGAAGGGCAATCGACGGATACCCAGCTACAACTTGTGCGAGATAGGCTACCCACAGACCAAGGAGGTGATTTCGCGATGAATGCTAATGGCACGATATGTTTTCGGGGACGAATCTGTGTGCCGGATCTACCGGAACTCAAGGAAGAGATCCTGAGGGAGGCGCATACCGCCCCTTATGCGGTGCACCCCGGGGGAACGAAGATGTACAAGGATGTCAAACAAACCTTCTGGTGGCCCAAGATGAAGGAAGATGTGACTCGATTCGTGGCACACTGCCTGGTGTGCCAACAGGTGAAGGCTGAACACAAGCGTCCAGCGGGGAAGTTGCAGCCGTTGCCCGTGCCGGAGTAGAAGTGGGACATGATTACCATGGATTTTGTGACCGGATTCCCGAGGTCGCCACAGGGACACGATGCGATATGGGTGATTGTGGACCGTCTGACGAAATCGGCCCACTTTCTGCCCATACACACGACGTGGACGCGGGAACGACTGGCACAAACATACATCGACGAGATAGTAAGGTTGCATGGGGTACTGACATCCATCACGTCGGACAGAGACACGCGGTTCGTGTCGAATTTTTGGCAAAGTTTGCAGCGAGCAATGGGGACTAAGCTGCATTTCAGCACGGCCTTTCACCCGCAAACCGACGGACAATTAGAGCGGCTGATCCAGATCCTTGAAGACATGCTGCGGGCATGCGTGCTAGACCTGGGCGACGGATGGTCTCAATACCTGCCACTTGTGGAATTCGCCTATAATAACAGTTACCAAGCCAGCATTAAGATGGCGCCATACGAAGCTTTGTATGGACGCCGCTGTCGGTCGCCTTTATGCTGGGATGACTTGGGAGAGCGCAAATGGTTGGGACCGGATTTGGTCGAAGAAACCGAGGCAAAGGTGCGCCTCATCAGGCAGCGATTGTTAACCGCCCAGAGCAGACAGAAAAGTTACGCAGACCGCAGACGACGGGAGTTGGAATTCGCAGCGGGCGAGCACGTGTTGCTGCGAGTGTCGCCTTCGAAAGGGACCCGACACTTCGGCCTGAGAGGGAAATTAAGCCCGAGGTACGTGGGACCGTTTGAGATTCTAGAGCGTGTGGGTCCGGTGGCTTATCGCTTGGCCTTGCCGCCAAGCCTAGACCGTGTACACAACGTGTTCCACGTATCGATGCTCCGAAAGTACCTTCCCGACCCCTCTCACGCCCTGGACATATCCACGATCAAGCTTCAGGAGGATTTAACTGTCGAGGAAACACAGATGCGGATCCTGGCGCGAGAGGACAAGAAACTGCGGAACCGGACCATCCCCTACGTGAAGGTCCAATGGAGCAACCACGAGGAACGCGAGGCGACGTGGGAGCTGGAATCGAAAATGAGGGAATGTTTTCCCGAGCTGTTTAGCGAGGGTTGTATTTAAGTTTCGGGGACGAAACTTTTTATAAAGTGTGAGTGGTGTAATGACACGGTGTTTTGTAATATTTAACCCTCCTTCTATTTTAAGTGTTCTTTTAGTACTACGGGAATATTACTTTTGGTTTGTCGGTCGGTGTGTGTGGTGCTTGTATTTTTCTGCGAAAGAGCGCGAAAAATAATGACCAACGGTGCGATCGGATCGGAAATCCGATGTCGGGAACCCCCGGAATGGGATTTTTAGTGATGCGATGATTAGTCGTGCATCGAAATCCGTGCAAAATATCTTGCACCCGTTTGGGATAATGGGGGTTATCCCGTGTGGATAATTAATTAATTAATTAATTAACTAATTATCCGGTGACGGAAAAAGAGATTTTTCTCTACGTACGATTTGGGAAAATAACAGAAAATAAGGGAAAAATAAATAAATAGATAATATAAGTATTTTTCCTCCCCCTCATTAAGAAAAGAAAAGAGAGAATTCTAAACCCTAGCCGTAAGAGCGGAAAGAAAAGAAAGAAAAGAAGAAAGGCGAAAACCCTAACCGGAAGAAAGGAAAAGGGAGAAGACGGCGGATCCGATCACCCCGAAGCACGTACCGGAACCAAGAACGTGATCGGTCATACCCCGTCGATTAATCCGGTGAGTTTTTATTTCGTAGTATTTTTCGGTTCTTCCCTTTTGAGTATTGGGTGTTTTTCCCGTTCGCGATTCCTCCGCCCGCCGCCGTCACCGTGCGGGGTAGGGCACGGTGCGCGCGGCGGGCGACGCGCGATGCCGCTAGGGCACCGCGCGGATGAAGGAACGCGCGCGGTGCCGCTAGGGCGCGCGCGGGCACCGCGCGGGCGCCGCGCGGATCCCACGCGGCACGGCGCCGCGTGGGCGCCGCGCGGCCCGGCGCCGCGCCGGCGCCACGCGGCCCGGCGCCGCGCGGGCAACCGCGCGGGGGCCGCACGGCCCGGCCCCGCGCGGGCAACCGCGCGGGCGCCGCGCGGCTCGGCCCCGCACGGGCGTCGCGTGGCCCGACGCCGCGTGAGCGCCGCGCGGGCGCCGCGACCGACCCCGCGCAGGCGCCGCGCAGCCCGCACCCGCACGGGCGCCGCGCGGCGTGTACCCGCACGGTGCGGGCACTGCGCGGGCAGTCTCCGCGCGGGGGTCGGCAGGTGCGATTCTCGTCGCCGTTTTTGGGGTTACGGCGCAGAGGTGATTCGGGTTGCTTTTCCGGCAAACGTGTAAGTTATTGACTATTATTTTGGGAATTTTTCTTAGGTCCAGGTGTGCAGCGGGAAGGTGTCTGAGACTCGTAGTACCCCGTTTCTCCCGCGATCAGGTGGGTTCTTTTGCATCAAGTGCTGTAAGTGCATTGAGTGCAACATATCACTAAAGTATCTATTGCTAACCGGTTAATAAAGTAGATGAGTGGTGCTAATGTTTTAATCCTTCGCATTTTGTAATAATCAATCCACGCCGATTTCGGCATCCCTGCTTTGAATGCTGCACGTACACCGGCGGAATAGGCCCCCGCATTGGTGTACTTTTCCGGAGAAGTGGTCTGTAGGACCCGTGTGCCCCACGTGTGTTGTTTGGGGACCTTATCACGATGGCCAAACGTGTCGCTCACGCATCGTGAGAGGGTTAGAGCTTCAAATGTCCCGTGGGGAGTTTCGTTGACTACCCTGACGGGACGGTGTGAACTAAAGTAAATAAAGTGTTTAAATTAACTTGCAGGGCGTCGGGTAGCGAAGGTTCCGGTGCGGTGTAACTCTTTTTAAGCTCTTGTTTAATTTTGTTAAAGCATCTACTTTATTTGTCACTGACTTTACCCACTCCGTGACAGGTCCTAATAGGTGTGTATATCGGGACGGTGGTGAGGTGCCGCAGACTTAGCGTGGCCGATTGAGGCCCTTGGTTGAAACTTTTAGTTTGGTTATCTCTCTCTTTTTCCTCTTTTCGTTATTTTGTGTGGTTGTGGATCATGCTGGATATGTGGACATGTAATTAACTGTTTGGATTTGGTTATGTTTTATGTTAACTGTGCGGCTGTTTTACGATGTAAAAGGATTTCGAAAACGCTTTTCAAAAATAGGGTGTCCTGTGGACACCACTTTGAAAACCCTGGGAATTTATCCTTTCAAAACAATGTAGCCGCCAGCATGTGAATGTTAGACGTTTTTAAAGACTTGGGTGTCGAGTGGACACCGTTTGCGAACTTCTAGGTTCTTTCCAATGTTGTTGAATGCGGATACTTGTTGTACTTAGTCACTGTGACTGTGTGATCAATGCCGTGCAATGTTATTATCGTGAATGTAGTCGAGACGCCGTGCACTTACAAAGGAGACTCTGTCCGTTTGAAGAGTGAATTTGTATGTGTGGCGGGTCTGGCACGCACCGGTAGGCGGGGCCGTTGATTAATTGGTTTCAAAAAAAAAAAATAAACACGTTTTTCCGCTTATCCTGAGACCTCCGGGGCGTGACAATGCAAGCCCTAACTGTAAGTCCAACTCTCAATTAACATGCCATATTCACTTTTACCGTTTCATTTAGCAATGTAACATAGTAGCAACTCAAATAGGCCTTGTGGGGACATCACAAGTAGGAGGTTAACAACGGTACCCACCTCGAGCGCTAAATCCGGTCCCCGACCGCGAAGCCCACGCCCGATCCAAAAATCTCCGCAATACTGCATCACATGTCCCAAAGAATGCACACACAATTATTATCCAAGTTTAATCCGAAATCTGTCCTCAAAATGTCCGATTAACCATCTTGCCATTTTTACCTGCGAATTAAGCCCGAAAAATTCCCAGAAAAATACTGCTGCGATCCACGCGACGACCCGGTCGAAACAAGTACCTGCACGTTCCCACACGATTTTCCTACGCTGAGAACCAAAATCGACAAGGGGACTACCCCGAACAATACATTCACCCAAAACTGTGATACAAAGTTCTGTAAAAAGGGGTTTCTCACCTTCGGGGAAATTCCAGAAAAATCCAAGAAAATTCAGAGAGACTCCTTGCGATGCGTAGATGCAAATCCCCTTTTGAATTGCTCTGATCCGACGCCTGTGCGCGAAGTTATTGACAAAACAAGGCAGTGCTGTCCCAAAACTCTGCGACGGAAAAAGGGTCAAAATGAGGCTACGGGAACTCCAACAAAACCTCGGAAATAGAGGAAACTCACAACAGAGAAAATGAAGCCCTACCTGTCAAGAATCCAACGGTGCAAAAATTGAGAAAAAGGGAGGTCGGGGTGAGCCGGGGGAGTCTGTGCACCGAGATGTGACAGGAAGGGTTGCCGAGATGTGACAGGAAGGGTTATATTTTGATCAGCTTATTAACCTTGGGATCTTATCCCACTTTCCTGATTCTTCATTGAATCCTAGAGTTAACTTAACTCTGTTTTCCTGCTTCACCATTAACTTAGAGTTACACTGACTCTAATTCCATGTTCCACTGTTATCTTAGAATTACATTGACTCTACTTTTCTGTTTTCCCTTTCATATCTCCACACTTGATCCACCTTTTGCATCCTCCTGATTCCTTACTGAATCCTAGAGTCAACTTGACTCTATTTTCCTGTCTGTGAGTTTAAACTCTTCTAGCTCAACTTAGGTTCCCTTTACCTAAGTCCCATGTCATACTTGTCCTAGAGTTCCATGACTCTATGCTGACCTCTAGTTCACCTTAGGTTTCCTTTACCTAAGTTCCATGTCATAATCATCCTAGAGTTCCTTGACTCTATGCTGACCTCTAGTTCACCTTAGGTTTCCTTTACCTAAGTTCCATGTCATACTCATCCTAGAGTTCCTTGACTCTATGTTGATCACTCTATCCAGTGTCCTTAGGTTATCACCTAAGACCATGCCACTCATCCTTCCTAGGATAACTCCTCAGTTGATGTCACTCGTCAAACCCCTAAACTAGGTTTTCTCCTAGTTTTACTACCAACAAGTTCTGTTCCCTTATATCACATGATTCCTAGGGTTGTACCCTAACATGATCACAGTCATCAAGTAATTACTCATTTCTACGCATGCAATTATTTTCATATCCATCATAAAATAATATTTATCCTCTAAGTCCTTTTTGCGCATGAAAATGAATTATCTCATTTTGGCAACTGACAGTTGCATTTATCATCTGTGTCCATCTACACATACAAATTTATCCCCTATTGTGGATAAATCATAAATATCACTTTTCCTCTAAATTTCTCTACACATGCACATATATCATCTGTTATTGGCAACCAACAGTTGCTCTTTTCATCTGTGTTCCTCTAGACATGCAATCTTATTCATAATTACCTAACGCCTCTAACAGGCTACTATCATGCTTCGAATCGAAAAGCAAAGGAGCAAGGGGAGAGGTCACCCAATTTCGGCAGAATTCCCCACCTTGTAGTGTACCCAATTGCTTGTAGTCACTTGCAATTGGTCTCCGCGCGATTCCACTTGTCCCCTCGAGCTTGCACGCAAAATGGTGCGCATCCCTCGAGTCCGCACGCAAAACGGTGCACGTTCACCAAACCTGCACGCAAAACGGTGCACGTCATTAAAAACTCAAACGCAAAACGGTGTGCGCCATTTCAGCCTGCACGCAAAACCACGCGCATCAACTCAACCTGCACGCAAAACGGTGCACGTACCTCGAATCTGCACGCAAAACGGTGCACGTCTGACTGTGGGGTTGCACGCAAAACGGTGCACATTTTTCTAATCCTGCATGCAAAACAATGCATAATATTAGCGATGGCGCGCAAAACGGTGCGCGACAACACAATTTGCACGCGAAACGGTGCACGTACCTCGAAAGTGCACGCAAAACGATGCACGCTTAACTGTAGGGTTGCACGCAAAACGATGCACATTTTTCTATCCCTGCACGAAAAACGATGTATAATATTATAAACTGCACGTAAAACGGTGCGCGATAAAATTATCTGCACGCAAAACGGTGCACGCTTAACTGTAAGGTTGCACGCAAAACGATGCACATTTTTCTATCCCTGCACGAAAAACGATGTATAGTATTATAAACTGCACGTAAAACGGTGCGCGATAAAATTATCTGCACGCAAAACAGTGCACGCTTAACGGTTGCACGCAAAACGGTGTATATTTTTCTATCCCTGCACGAAAAATGATGTATAATATTATAAACTGCACGCAAAATTGTGCGCGATAAAATTATCTGCACGCAAAACGGTGCACGCTTAACTGTAAAGTTGCACGCAAAATGGTGCATATTTTCTATCTCTGCACGAAAAACAATGTATACTATTATAGGCTGCACGCAAAACGGTGCACAACAACTCAATCTGTGCGTAAAACGGAGCACGTATCTCGGGTTGGCACGCAAAACGGTGCATTTTTTTTTTGATAACTTGCACGCAAAACGAGGCGCGCCAAAAATGCTCGCGACAGTCTGCGCAGTAAAACGGCACAGTAAACTCGGTCCCTAGCACGCACAACGGCACGGGGTTAAATCTAATGTCCAAACTAACGTCTCAAAACTGTGCCAAAAATACCGTAAAAATAAAGCGCGGGACTTACCCGACCGCGCCGCCGCCGTCAAAACGCCCCTAATCGAAAGCCTCGCACGCTCCACGAGACCCACGACGCCACGCCGCAACACCTCCCAACCTCTCCCTCACTCTCCCTCACTCTCGGTTGGAGAAGAAAGGAAAAAGGAGAAAAAATGGAGGTGCGGGGAGGAAGGAAGAAGAAGAAGAAAATGAGGGAGAGAGGGAAGGGTGGTCCACGGACCACCGGTCTACGGTGCACCCGTCGGTCTACAAGACCCAGCCGGGTGCACCCGGTCCAGGCACGCACGCGCACCTGGCGCCCCCTGTTGGCCCGCGCCCAAGTGTGCTCCAGCTGTGCGCCTCGCGCAGCGCGCCGCGCGTCTTGGAAATCCGTTTTCGTCCCGTTTTCTGTCCATTTTTCGTCCGTTTCCGTCCAAATTTGACAGACGACTTCGTTTCAGCTTAATTTACCACAGAAAATTTTAAATTTTCAGTTTGGGCCATTTCTGGGCCACCAAAAGCCTCGCTGTATCTAAAATCATTGGCGGACCCCGTTCTCACAATCCGGGTATCCTATCAACCCGAAATTTTTATTGTGACCTTAAAACATAATTTCGAAGCTCCCCAAATTTTCTCAGAATTTTTCGACACTGTTGGCGGAGCCCGTTTTCACTATCGGGTATCCGATCAACGCGAAACTTTTTCTGTGGTCTTAAAACATATTTACGGGGCTCCCGTAATTTTCTCGAAATTTTCCGACACTGTGAATTTTCCACTAAAAATCTGGGCCCCCTTTTTCGAATAAAATTCCAGAATTCTCATTTTAATCCCGATTTGGGCCCAACTCGCTTCCAAATATTCTTTACTCTCCTAACTTTCATAACAATAGTATTTCATACCACCTTTATTTATATTTATTTATGTGCCGAAAATTCGGTACATTACATTCTACCCCCCTTAAAATAAGTTTCGTCCTCGAAACTTGAATCACATCTCGACTCCTACTTGATCGAGAGGGAGGAAATCTTGCCCTCACTACTCGGCTCACTGTACATCGTGACCGGCATCAAATTGCCCGCTCGCCGAGACTACACGAGCAACTCATTCTCGGATCCCTATCTCAATCTAGGGACAAACACAGACCCATTGTCTGGCCACTTTCGCCAGGTAGGTGAAAGACACAGTTGAGCACTTGCTCACTCCATTGCCACGAATGACCCAGCCTTTACTTGCGAAATTTTCTAGACCATTTCGCAATCATTTTTCCATAACACGGCTGAATTCACAACCAATTATATTTACCGTGTTTCCCGGTCGCTCCGCTGCCTAGGGTGGAGGGCAAGGCCAACCCACGAGTTCTCAGCTATCCCACACGCTACTAGCGTTCTGAGTCCAGGGGTTATCGGCTACCCCGCTACCTCGGACTACTAATAGGTTTACAGACCACGGTCAAATAGCGGCCTATAGCCCAAAACTAGTCCAACACTGTACAATGGCTCTCTCTCTAGCCCACAGATCCAAACGTCATACGGTAGATTCTCAATCAGGATCACTATCCCAACACTCCCACTAGGAGCTACAATACCTCAATCATCACTAGCACTACGGCCTGATCATATCACACTCTCAGTGTACTAACAGCCTCAAGGCTCACACGTGGCATTCCACGTTCTCGGGTCATCGCTCGGACTACCGCCCCGACCAAATCTCTATCATGCCCCGCCCTCAGGTCTCGGGCCGCTGTCTCTCACAGCCGACTGCGCCTGCCCACTGGGCTACAGGCCCACAGTCCACAAACATGGTCCAGGCACGGATCGTCCCCAAGCGAACCCGCTAATCGTCGCCACGCTATCACTACGCTCACTGAGCAAACTCAACTAACAAGTCGTCCATCCACGACCCAACTCTCTATATCAACTCTGGTGATTATCACGCGAATCCTACGGTGGCCATCCTTGCCATTACAGCGATCCATCAAATCGGCGCCACAAAACTCCCGCTCACTTGCGAGGTTTTCGAATCTCGAAACCTGTCCCGGGTCTTACCAACCCCTCAATGCGGCAATCTAGCCACAACTATAGGCCACACGGTCACTACCGTTATCAGGGCGAACTCACGCCGTCAGGCCCGTAAATCTTTCTTGCCCTAACCCTTAGGACATATTTACTTGGTTCTCGCAACATAGCGATCACCATTTTCTTCCTGAGTCGGTCTCTCACTGGACCTCGCTGACCACACTTTGCCCGCAACTAGCTGACACAAGCTTATAACACCCCCTGCTGAAGGCGCGGGGTGCACAGACAAAAGCTCGGTGGCCACTGCCACCCCCTATATTGTAGCCCCAACATGCGGCGACGCTATACACTCATGCGTCATTTATACAAGCCTCAGCCTGCTGCGCTATCAGCCCCTAGAGCCTATCTATCTGCTCCAACTGACATGCTGACGCCACTCTTAGGCGTCGGAATCTGTCTTCCTGTCGGCGGAAAATCCCCGCCGTCGGCAAGAAATCTGACCTACTGTTGGACCACTCCAACAAGTGCGGTCACCTGCTATCGCAGCTCGTATACGTCGTTTGACCCCGAGCCTTCACGTGACTCGAGTTAAATCAGGTGCGTTTCACTATGTGGTGTCATCGCTACTATGCACACCACAACAAAATAACCAGCCCAAACTTAGCCGTTTGAGCAACGCGCGGTCTATATACCGTCAAAAGGTCTCGTCGACCCAATCATGCGAAAGTATAAGAGGGTACTCCTTTTCATCTCCAACATTACGTTGTCGGCCGCCAACGTAATATCCGAAGAATGAAAGCTCGTCACCCTCGATCAGTCCCAATATCCTTTTGGGAACAACAAAACCCAATCAAGTACTTTCGCCACAAACTCACGCACTCTCTCGTGCTAATCCCTAGGGTCTCCCTAAGGTTGCTAACCACCTAGGACTATTCCTAGGCTCTGATACCACTCTAATCTGTCACGCCCCGAGTCCGCCAATTTGTACGGTTCGGGCACGCCAACAGACCCGCCAATCGGGTAAAACCTTTTTCTACCCGAAAGGAACGGTAACATCCATAATAACACAACAAGTGTATGCGGAAGCTCAATATCAGAGTACTAAAAATCACTATAAATTTAAAACTTTCATTCAATAACTAATGCGGAAATGAAAGCATACAGGAGTGAACCATAAATTAAACTTATTACACTTTACAATTCTGAACTTGCAAATAAATTATTACATTTCCTTTACATAATTCCTCACCATACAAGGTTCACTCAAGAAATATAAAAAGGGATACCTCTGCTAGACCCTCTAGGTCACTATGCTGCTGGGCCCTTGCCCCTGTCGTATGCCTCGCTGTCGTCTGCATCGGATCTGTCTCGACCGCTGCATCCATTCCCGAACCTGTGGGGGGTCACCCAAGGGGTGTGAGAACTTAAGAGCGAGTTCCCAGTGGGTTCAACCACCGAGAGAAAGTGTCCTACACCACTTGATCCAATGGAAGCAATAATAATAGTGCTAGGAAACTAAAATCCTCAATATCAAAATGCAGCTATGCAATATATATATCACTACACTATCTGTGTATAACCATCGACCCAGCACTACTCTGTCTAGCCACACTAGGCTGCTAAGCACCAACTCGGCCACTATGCCGCTGTATACTGGGTTCAACTAACCCGGCCACCTTGGCCACTCTATTTTTCTTTATTCTTTAGATTCTGGTGCTTTAGTTCAAGTTAACCCTCGGAAATTCTTATCCAACGGGCCCGAGCCCGGTAGTCTTGCTACCATAAGATAAGATTTCTAAGGTTGCCGATAACACTCGCAAGTGTTACCCCGTCCTGCCGGGGGGACTTGTCATACGGGACACTGCCCGATAGGGTCACTGCCCAACTCTGACAAGAGTACTCTATCTACCAGTCATACGGGTCGCTGCCCGGGAGAGGGACCCTGTCCAACTCCTGACCGTTGTACGTTCGCCCCCGGAGGTACGCCCGTTTTATCTTTAATTTTTCTTTCTTTTCTTTTTTTTTTCTTTCTCTTTTATTTTAGTTCTTAGCCTCTTTGCTTTTGAACACTTGCTTTCCTTTCTTATTCGAGCTTATATCTCCCATCTTGCCACTGGCAATTCACTTTCTCTTTTCTTCGAGCATTTAGCTCCTTGCTTTCACTTTTAGCCCTTCGAAAGTACCTCGTCCGACGGGTCACTGCCCAGGGAGTCCTGCTCCACTTGACGAGTCTCAAATTCGAAGGCGTCATTAATATCCTCTTTATTCTCTTTATTTAGCAATTTTTGCTTGCTTTTAACCTTTTTGCTCTATCTTGAGCAATTTGATTGTCTTGCTTATTAATCACTTTTTCATCTCTTACCCAGGTCTTGCCATAAGGATAACTAGAGAGTCTCCTGGACTCTTAAACATTTCTCTTTTATTTCTTTAACTCAAATTGAAGTTAAAGTTATTATCCATTTGCCCAGACACCCTATGACCTTCTAGGGTTATATTTGATCAGCTTATTAACCTTGGGATCTTATCCCACTTTCCTGATTCCTCATTGAATCCTAGAGTTAACTTAACTCTATTTTCCTGTTCACTATTAACTTAGAGTTACACTGACTCTAATTCCATGTTCCACTGTTATCTTAGAATTACATTGACTCTACTTTTCTGTTTTCCCTTTCATATCTCCACACTTGATCCACCTTTTCCATCCTCCTGATTCCTTACTGAATCCTAGAGTCAACTTGACTCTATTTTCCTGTCTGTGAGTTTAAACTCTTCTAGCTCAACTTAGGTTCCCTTTACCTAAGTCCCATGTCATACTGTCCTAGAGTTCCATGACTCTATGCTGACCTCTAGTTCACCTTAGGTTTCCTTTACCTAAGTTCCATGTCATACTCATCCTAGAGTTCCTTGACTCTATGTTGAACACTAGTTCTCCTTAGGTTTCCTTACCTAAGTTCCATGTCATATCATCCTAGAGTTCCTGACTCTATGTTGATCACTCTATCCAGTGTCCTTAGGTTATCACCTAAGACCATGCCACTCATCCTTCCTAGGATAACTCCTAAGTTGATGTCACTCGTCAAACCCCTAAACTAGGTTTTCTCCTAGTCTTACTACCAACAAGTTCTGTTCCCTTATATCACATGATTCCTAGGGTTGTACCCTAACATGATCACAGTCATCAAGTAATTACTCATTTCTACGCATGCAATTATTTTCATATCCATCATAAAAATATTTTATCCTCTAAGTCCTTTTTGCACATGAAAATGAATTATCTCCTTTTGGCAACTGACAGTTGCATTTATCATCTGTGTCCATCTACACATACAAATTTATCCCCTATTGTGGATAAATCATAAATATCACTTTTCCTCTAAATTTCTCTACACATGCACATATATCATCTGTTATTGGCAACCAACAGTTGCTCTTTTCATCTGTGTTCCTCTAACATGCAATCTTATTCATAATTACCTAACGCCTCTAACAGGCTACTATCATGCTTCGAATCGAAAAGCAAAGGAGCAAGGGGAGAGGTCACCCAATTTCGGCAGAATTCCCCACCTTGTAGTGTACCCAATTGCTTGTAGACACTTGCAATTGGTCTCCGCGCGATTCCACTTGTCTCCTCGAGCTTGCACGCAAAACGGTGCACTTCCTCGAGTCTGCACGCAAAACGGTGCACGTCCACCAAACCTGCACGCAAAACGATGCACGTCACTAAAAACTCACACGCAAAACGGTGTGCGCCATTTCAGTCTGCACGCAAAACGGTGCGCGTTAAATCAACCTGCACGCAAAACGGTGCACGTACCTCGAATCTGCACGCAAAACGGTGCACGTCTACTGTAGGGTTGCACGCAAAACGGTGCACATTTTTCTAATCCTGCATGAAAAACGATGCATAATATTAGAGAGTGCACGCAAAACGTGCGCGACAACACAATTGCACGCAAAACGGTGCACGTACCTCAAATCTGCACGCAAAACGGTGCACGCTTAACTGTAGGGTTGCACGCAAAACGATGCACATTTTTCTATCCCTGCACGAAAAACGATGTATAATATTATAAACTGCACGTAAAACGGTGCGCGATAAAATTATCTGCACGCAAAACGGTGCACGCTTAACTGTAAGGTTGCACGCAAAACGGTGCACATTTTTCTATCCCTGCACGAAAAACGATGTATAATATTATAAACTGCACGCAAAACGGTGCGCGATAAAATATCTGCACGCAAAACGGTGCACGTTTAACGGTTGCACGCAAAACGGTGCATATTTTTCTATCCCTGCACGAAAAATGATGTATAATATTATAAACTGCACGCAAAACGTGCGCGATAAAATAATCTGCACGCAAAACGGTGCACGCTTAACTGTAAGTTGCACGCAAAACGGTGCATATTTTCTATCTCTGCACGAAAAACGATGTATAATATTATAGGCTGCACGCAAAACGGTGCACAACAATCAATCTGTGCGTAAAACGAGCACGTATCTCGGGTTGGCACGCAAAACGGTGCATTTTTTTTTTGATAACTTGCACGCAAAACGAGGCGCGCCAAAAATGCTCGCGACAGTCTGCGCAGTAAAACGGCACAGTAAACTCGGTCCCTAGCACGCACAACGGCACGGGGTTAAATCTAATGTCCAAACTAACGTCTCAAAACTGTGCCAAAAATACCGTAAAAATAAAGCGCGGACTTACCCGACCGCGCCGCCGCCGTCAAAACGCCCCTAATCGAAAGCCTCGCACGCTCCACGAGACCCACGACGCCACGCCGCAACACCTCCCAACCTCTCCCTCACTCTCCCTCACTCTCGGTTGGAGAAGAAAGGAAAAAGGAGAAAAATGGAGGTGCGGGGGAAGAAAGGAAGAAGAAAAAGAAATGAGGGAGAGAGGGGGGGTGGGGTCCACGGACCACCGGTCTACGGTGCACCGTCGGTCTACAAGACCCAGCCGGTGCACCCGGTCCAGGCACGCACGCGCACCTGGCGCCCCCTGTTGGCCCGCGCCCAAGTGTGCTCCAGCTGTGCGCCTCGCGCAGCGCGCCGCGCGTCTTGGAAATCCGTTTTCGTCCCGTTTTCTGTCCATTTTTCGTCCGTTTCCGTCCAAATTTGACAGACGACTTCGTTTCAGCTTAATTTACCACAGAAAATTTTAAATTTTCAGTTTGGGCCATTTCTGGGCCACCAAAAGCCTCGCTGTATCTAGAATCATTGGCGGACCCCGTTCTCACAATCCGGGTATCCTATCAACCCGAAATTTTTACTGTGACCTTAAAACATAATTACGAAGCTCCCCAAATTTTCTCAGAATTTTTCGACACTGTTGGCGGAGCCCGTTTTCACTATCGGGTATCCGATCAACGCGAAACTTTTTCTGTGGTCTTAAAACATATTTACGGGGCTCCCGTAATTTTCTCGAAATTTTCCGACACTGTGAATTTTCCACTAAAAATCTGGGCCCCCTTTTCGAATAAAATTCCAGAATTCTCATTTTAATCCCGATTTGGGCCCAACTCGCTTCCAAATATTCTTTACTCTCCTAACTTTCATAACAATAGTATTTCATACCACCTTTATTTATATTTATTTATGTGCCGAAAATTCGGTACATTACATTCTACCCCCCTTAAAATAAGTTTCGTCCTCGAAACTTGAATCACATCTCGACTCCTACTTGATCGAGAGGGAGGAAATCTTGCCCTCACTACTGGGCTCACTGTACATCGTGACCGGCATCAAATTGCCCGCTCGCCGAGACTACACGAGCAACTCATTCTCGGATCCCTATCTCAATCTAGGGACAAACACAGACCCATTGTCTGGCCACTTTCGCCAGGTAGGTGAAAGACACAGTTGAGCACTTGCTCACTCCATTGCCACGAATGACCCAGTCTTTACTTGCGAAATTTTCACCATTTCGCCATCATTTTTTCCATAACAGGTTGCATCACAACCAATTATATTTACCGCATTTCCCGGTCGCTCCGCTGCCTAATGTGGAGGGCAAGGCCAATCCACGAGTTCTCAGCTATCCCACACGCTACTAGCGCTCTGAGTCCAGGGGTTATCGGCTACCCCGATACCTCGGACTACTAATAGGTCCACAGACCACGGTCAAATAGCGGCCTATAGCCCAAAACTAGTCCAACACTGTACAATGGCTCTCTCTAGCCCACAGATCCAAACGTCATACGGTAGATCCTCAATCAGGATCACTATCCCAACACTCCCACTAGGAGCTACAATACCTCAATCATCACTAGCACTACGGCCTGATCATATCACACTCTCAGTGTACTAACAGCCTCAAGGCTCACACGTGGCATTCCACGTTCTCGGGTCATCGCTCGGACTACCGCCCCGACCAAATCTCTATCATGCCCCGCCCTCAGGTCTCGGGCCGCTGTCTCTCACAGCCGACTGCGCCTGCCCACTGGGCTACAGGCCCACAGTCCACAAACATGGTCCAGGCACGGATCGTCCCCAAGCGAACCCGCTAATCGTCGCCACGCTATCACTACGCTCACTGAGCAAACTCAACTAACAAGTCGTCCATCCACGACCCAACTCTCTATATCAACTCTGGTGATTATCACGCGAATCCTACGGTGGCCATCCTTGCCATTACAGCGATCCATCAAATCGGCGCCACAAAACTCCCGCTCACTTGCGAGGTTTTCGAATCTCGAAACCTGTCCCGGGTCTTACCAACCCCTCAATGCGGCAATCTAGCCACAACTATAGGCCACACGGTCACTACCGTTATCAGGGCGAACTCACGCCGTCAGGCCCGTAAATCTTTCTTGCCCTAACCCTTAGGACATATTACTTGGTTCTCGCAACATAGCGATCACCATTTTCTTCGTGAGTCGGTCTCTCACTGGACCTCGCTGACCACACTTTGCCCGCAACTAGCTGACACAAGCTTATAACACCCCCTGCTGAAGGTGCGGGGTGCACAGACAAAAGCTCGGTGGCCACTGCCACCCCCTATATTGTAGCCCCAACATGCGGCGACGCTATACACTCATGCGTCATTTATACAAGCCTCAGCCTGCTGCGCTATCAGCCCTAGAGCCTATCTATCTGCTCCAACTGACATGCTGACGCCACTCTTAGGCGTCGGAATCTGTCTTCCTGTCGGCGGAAAATCCCCGCCGACGGCAAGAAATCTGACCTACTGTTGGACCACTCCAACAAGTGCGGTCACCTGCTATCGCAGCTCGTATACGTCGTTTGACCCCGAGCCTTCACGTGACTCGAGTCAAATCAGTGCGTTTCACTATGTGGTGTCATCGCTACTATGCACACCACAACGAAACAACCAGCCCAAACTTAGCCATTTGAGCAACGCGCAGTCTATATACCGACAAAAGGCTCGTCGACCCAATCATGCGAAAGTATAAGAGGGTACTCCTTTTCATCTCCAACATTACGTTGTCGGCCGCCAACGTAATATCCGAAGAATGAAAGCTCGTCACCCTCGATCAGTCCCAATATCCTTTTGGGAACAACAAAACCCATCAAGTACTTTCGCCACAAACTCACGCACTCTCTCGTGCTAATCCCTAGGGTCTCCCTAAGGTTGCTAACCACCTAGGACTATTCCTAGGCTCTGATACCACTCTAATCTGTCACGCCCCGAGTCCGCCAATTTGTACGGTTCGGGCACGCCAACAGACCCGCCAATCGGGTAAAACCTTTTTCTACCCGAAAGGAACGGTAACATCCATAATAACACAACAAGTGTATGCGGAAGCTCAATATCAGAGTACTAAAAATCACTATAAATTTAAAACTTTCATTCAATAACTAATGCGGAAATGAAAGCATACAGGAGTGAACCATAAATTAAACTTATTACACTTTACAATTCTGAACTTGCAAATAAATTATTACATTTCCTTTACATAATTCCTCACCATACAAGGTTCACTCAAGAAATATAAAAAGGGTACCTCTGCTAGACCCTCTAGGTCTCTATGCTGCTGGGCTCTTGCCCCTGTCGTATGCCTCGTTGTCGTCTGCATCGGATCTGTCTCGACCGCTGCATCCATTCCCGAACCTGTGGGGGGAGTCACCCAAGGGGTGTGAGAACTTCGAGCTGAGTTCCCAGTGGGTTCAACCACCGAGAAAAAGTGTCCTACACCACTTGGTCCAATGGAAGCAATAATAATAGTGCTAGGAAACTAAAATCCTCAATATCAAAATGCAGCTATGCAATATATATCACTACACTATCTGTGTATAACCATCTACCCAGCACTACTCTGTCTAGCCACACTAGGCTGCTAAGCACCAACTCGGCCACTATGCCGCTGTATACAGGGTCCAACTAACCCGGCCACCTTGGCCACTCTATTTTTCTTTATTCTTTAGATTCTGGTGCTTTAGTTCAAGTTAACCCTCGGAAATTCTTATCCAACGGGCCCGAGCCCGGTAGTCTTGCTACCATAAGATAAGATTTCTAAGGTTGCCGATAACACTCGCAAGTGTTACCCCGTCCTGCGGGGGGACTTGTCATACGGGACACTGCCCGATAGGGTCACCTGCCCAACTCTGACAAGAGTACTCTATCTACCAGTCATACGGGTCGCTGCCCGGGAGAGGGACCCTGTCCAACTCCTGACCGTTGTACGTTCGCCCCCGAGGTACGCCCGTTTTATCTTTAATTTTTCTTTCTTTTCTTTTTTTTTTTCTTTCTCTTTTATTTTAGTTCTTAGCCTCTTTGCTTTTGAACACTTGCTTTCCTTCTTATTCGAGCTTATAGCTCCCATTTTGCCACTGGCAATTCACTTTCTCTTTTCTTCGAGCATTTAGCTCCTTGCTTTCACTTTTAGCCCTTCGAAAGTACCTCGTCCGACGGGTCACTGCCCAGGGAGTCCTGCTCCACTTGACGAGTCTCAAATTCGAAGGCGTCATTAATATCCTCTTTTATTCTTTTATCTTAAGCAATTTGCTTGTCTGCTTATTAACCAATTTTAGCTCTATCTTGAGCAATTTGATTGTCTTGCTTATTAATCACTTTTTCATCTCTTACCCAGGGTCTTGCCACACGGTAGCTAGAGAGTCCCATGGACTCTTAAACATTTCTCTTTTATCTCTTTAACTCAAATTGAAGTTAAAGTTATTATCCATTTGCCCAGACACCCTATGACCTTCTAGGGTTATATTTTGATCAGCTTATTAACCTTGGGATTTATCCCACTTTCCTGATTCCTCATTGAATCCTAGAGTTAACTTAACTCTGTTTTCCTGTTCACCATTAACTTAGAGTTACACTGACTCTAATTCCATGTTCCACTGTTATCTTAGAATTACATTGACTCTACTTTTCTGTTTTCCCTTTCATATCTCCACACTTGATCCACCTTTTCCATCCTCCTGATTCTTACTGAATCCTAGAGTCAACTTGACTCTATTTTCCTGTCTGTGAGTTTAAACTCTTCTAGCTCAACTTAGGTTCCCTTTACCTAAGTCCCATGTCATACTTGTCCTAGAGTTCCATGACTCTATGCTGACCTCTAGTTCACCTTAGGTTTCCTTTACCTAAGTTCCATGTCATAATCATCCTAGAGTTCCTTGACTCTATGTTGACCACTAGTTCTCCTTAGGTTTCCTTTACCTAAGTTCCATGTCATATCATCCTAGAGTTCCTTGACTCTATGTTGATCACTCTATCCAGTGTCCTTAGGTTATCACCTAAGACCATGCCACTCATCCTTCCTAGGATAACTCCTAAGTTGATGTCACTCGTCAAACCCCTAAACTAGGTTTTCTCCTAGTTTACTACCAACAAGTTCTGTTCCCTTATATCACATGATTCCTAGGGTTGTACCCTAACATGATCACAGTCATCAAGTAATTACTCATTTCTACGCATGCAATTATTTTCATATCCATCATAAAATAATATTTATCCTCTAAGTCCTTTTGCGCATGAAATTGAATTATCTCCTTTTGGCAACTGACAGTTGCATTTATCATCTGTGTCCATCTACACATACAAATTTATCCCCTATTGTGGATAATCATAAATATCACTTTTCCTCTAAATTCTCTACACATGCACATATATCATCTGTTATTGGCAACCAACAGTTGCTCTTTTCATCTGTGTTCCTCTAGACATGCAATCTATCATAATTACCTAACGCCTCTAACAGGCTACTATCATGCTTCGAATCGAAAAGCAAAGGAGCAAGGGGAGAGGTCACCCAATTTCGGCAGAATTCCCCACCTTGTAGTGTACCCAATTGCTTGTAGACACTTGCAATTGGTCTCCGCGCGATTCCACTTGTTTCCTCGAGCTTGCACGCAAAACGGTGCACATTCCCTCGAGTCTGCACGCAAAACGGTGCACGTCCACCAAACCTGCACGCAAAACGGTGCACGTCATTAAAAACTCACGCAAAACGGTGTGCGTCATTTCAGTCTGCACGCAAAACGGCGCGTTTAACTCAACCTGCACGCAAAACGGTGCACGTACCTCGAATCTGCACGCAAAACGGTGCACGTCTACTGTAGGGTTGCACGCAAAACGGTGCACGTTTTTCTAACCTGCATGAAAAACGATGTATAATATTAGAGATGCACGCAAAACGATGCGCGACAACACAACTGGCACGCAAAACGGTGCACGTACCTCAAACTGCACGCAAAACGGTGCACGCTTAACTGTAGGGTTGCACGCAAAACGGTGCACATTTTTCTATCCTGCACGAAAAACGATGTATAATATTATAACTGCACGTAAAACGGTGCGCGATAAAAATTATCTGCACGCAAAACGGTGCACGCTTAACTGTAAGGTTGCACGCAAAACGGTGCATATTTTTCTATCCCTGCACGAAAAACGATGTATAATATTATAAACTGCACGCAAAACGGTGCGCGATAAAATTATCTGCACGCAAAACGGTGCACGCTTAAACGGTTGCACGCAAAACGGTGCATATTTTTCTATCCCTGCACGAAAAACGATGTATATATTATAAACTGCACGCAAAACGGTGCGCGATAAATTATCTGCACGCAAAACGGTGCACGCTTAACTGTAAAGTTGCACGCAAAACGGTGCATATTTTCTATCCCTGCACGAAAAACGATGTATAATATTATAGGCTGCACGCAAAACGGTGCACAACAACTCAATCTGTGCGTAAAACGGAGCACGTATCTCGGGTTGGCACGCAAAACGGTGCATTTTTTTTTTGATAACTTGCACGCAAAACGAGGCGTGCCAAAAATGCTCGCGACAGTCTGCGCTTAACGGCACAGTAAACTCGGTCCCTAGCACGCACAACGGCACGGGGTTAAATCTAATGTCCAAACTAACGTCTCAAAAATGTGCCAAAAATACCGTAAAAATAAAGCGCGGGACTTACCGACCGCGCCGCCGACGTCAAAACGCCCTAATCGAAAGCCTCGCACGCTCCACGAGACCCACGACGCCACGCCTCACACCTCCTCTAACTCTCTCCCTCACTCTCCCCTCACTCTCGGTTGGAGAAGAAAAAAAAGGAGAAAAAAGGAGGTGCGGGGAGGAAGGAAGAAGAAGAAGAAAGAGGGAAGAGGGAAGGGTGGTCCACGGACCACCGGTCTACGGTGCACCCGTCGTTCTACAAGACCAGCCGGGTGCACCCGGTCCAGGCACGCAACGAGCACCTGGCGCCCCCGGTTGGCCCGCGCCCAAGTGCGCTCCAGCTGTGCGCCTCGCGCAGCGCGCCGGCGTGCCTTGGAAATCCGTTTTCGTCCCGTTTTCTGTCCATTTTTCGTCCGTTTCCGTCCAAATTTGACAGGCGCTTCGTTTCAGCTTAATTTACCACAGAAAATTTTAAATTTTCAGTTTGGGCCATTTCTGGGCCACCAAAAGCCTCGCTGTATCTAGAATCATTGGCGGACCCCGTTCTCGCAATCCGGGTATCCGATCAACCCGAAATTTTTACTGTGACCTTAAAACATAATTACGAAGCTCCCCAAATTTTCTCAGATTTTTTCGACACTGTTGGCGGAGCCCGTTTTCACTATCGGGTATCCGATCAACGCGAAACTTTTTCTGTGGTCTTAAAACATATTTACGGGGCTTCCGTAATTTTCTCGGAATTTTCCGACACTGTGAATTTTCCACTAAAAATCTGGGCCCCCTTTCTCGAATAAAATTCCAGAATTCTCATTTTAATCCCGATTTGGGCCCAACTCGCTTCCAAATATTCTTTACTCTCCTAACTTTCATAACAATAGTATTTCATACCACCTTTATTTATATTTATTTATGTGCCGAAAATTCGGTACATTACACGCCACCTGACCGAGCGCCAGGCACGCGCCCCGAGGCGCCAGGGGCTGTCTCCTTGCACCGCGACTTGTGAGCCCACCAATAGGCCGCCGCCACGTGTCCCTGCGCCAGGTTCATGCACCCGCGCGGGGATCTCCGTGGACCGCGCACCCAGCACCAACCAATTCCCCTCCGACACGTGGCTCCCGCCCGAAATGCTGCACCGCCGTTCGAAACCCTGCACCGGCAGGCTCAAACCCATGGACCGCGCACAACGCAAGCCACCCAATAAGCGCCTGCCACGTGTCCATGCGCCGGGCTCATGCACCAGCCGCGCCGATCCATGGACCATCTGCTGCGCACCCGCCAATAACAGCCGACATGTGGCAATCCGGCGGTCCACGGGCTCCCCCATGCACCAAACCACTGAACTTCCGGGAGTCCGTTTTTGGGCATTCGGACTCAGAATTTAACAAGTAAATAGCCGTCTCAGCGTTTTTCCGCGCTGAATCCAAATACCCCTCCGTTTGGCCTAAAAACTTTTCTAAAAATTCGGCAAACGCCGTCGAAGGCCAAACTAACAATAAATACCACCATGGGTCCATCTGTGCCATCCCTTTGATACCTGTGGACCAGACACACCATCAACAGGTGTTTTACACATTGGATTCACTGGGAAAAACAGTGCATGGAAACCTGGACCATCACACTATCTATCTATCTATCTATCTGTTTTCCTCCAGTAGACTTAGTGGGCATACCGTGGACTTTGGTGACGTGTACCACTGAGAACTACCTTCTGCAGTAGTCCTCACACCGCTGTGTGACAGGTGTTTCCTGAGGTGGCTGTTCCGGCTTCAGCTCGTGCGGAGTCTTCAGACCGAGGTTAAGGTCGTGGCCGACTAGTCCTACCCGAGTCTGTTGAGTCAGAGGTAGAGTCACCTGTATTTTTGGTTTCCTCTTTTGTACTGGACAGTGGTATTGTACTTTTATAGTGAGTGGACTTTGTACTTGGACTTTTGTTATATAGTGATTCAGCTGTGCAGTTTTATTTCTCTAGTGTAGTTTCTTTGCAGCTCTGATACTTGTGTAGCTGTAGATCTCTTTTGCAGGTTAGACGCTTCGTCTGTGCGGGAATTCCCGTGCAGGCGGCGGATCTGTTGGCGAGCCCGAGTCGCAGTTTCGACCGCGGGGCGTGACAGATTTAGGTGGTATCAGAGCTTAGGTGTATAGGTCGTTGAGGACTTAGAGACCCTAGGCTATTGGTTGGACAGTAGGATGACTGTCGTGAGAGACGTGACTTTAGCGAGAGTCCTGATTGAGTCTGTAACTCCCCCAGGGGATTGGGGCGAGTAATCTTACATGTTTATACTCTAAAGTGGTTATGTTGGCTGCAGACAACATAATGCTTTAGAATGGGTGACATGTTTTAGACTTTCGCTTGATTGGGTCGAGAGATTTCTGTTCTCTGACGTTTTGCTTTTGTTGCAGATTCCTGCGATGCCTCCAAGACGTCGTGCGACGACGAGGGCGCAGTCTACGTCAGATGAGGAGCCCGAGCTGCTGGGGGCTGAGCAGAGTGAGCTTTAGGAGTTTCAGGCCCAGGTGGCCCATATGTCTGAGGCGTTGCGGTGCGAGGAGGAGGTGGCCAGGCACCAGGAGGAGAATATGGAACGCATGATGAGGTTGCTTGAGCAGAGGGCATCTCCTGCAGCACCACCAGCAGCACCTCTGGTTGCGGCATCGTCGACCTCGACTCAGATTGCTCCGTTGACGATTGCAGAGCAGAGGGAGCTTACGGATTGATTGTCCTATTTCAGCTCATTTCATCCCCCGCGATTTGCAGGGCAGAGCGCAGAGCCTTGGGAGGCTGAAAATTGGATAGTAGTTATGGAGAAGCTGCTTGAGAACCTATTCATTGAGGAGAAACATCAGGTGCACCTAGCCGCACACTTTCTGGAGAAGGACGCCGAGACCTGGTGGCGTCGTGTTCGTCCAGTGGGACCGTCGAGAGTACCTTTATTAACTTGGGCAGAGTTTCATGCTTTGCTGCTCGGGGTTTATTTTCCCGACAGTGCAAACCAGAAACTAGAAGGGGAGTTACGACGGCTGCAGCAGGGGAGTCGACCCCTCCGTGAGTGAGTACGTTCTTGAGTTTAAGCGGCTTTTGAGCAGCGTGCCCCACGTTGCCTGGGATGAGGCCTAGAGAGTTGAGCTATTCGAGAGAGGTCCGCATCAGGATATTTATCCCCTTGTACATTCGCATAGAGCACTGACTTTGGATGCCGCTATTGAGCACGCTCAGTGGGTTGACTGAGGATCTGTGGTTATGTCATAGCGGGAGCTAGCGCCAGGGACTAGTTCTGGAGAGAAGCGCCCAGTGCCGTCAGATTTTGGTCAGTCGAGCAGGCCGAGACTGTCGAGACCACCACGATTCCAGCCTCGAGGTCGTGGGTCTCAGGGGAGGCAGAGATTAGGGGGTTTACGGCCGTCGAGACAGCAGCAGCAGAGGCGCCAAGATAGATGTGTTATTTGCGGCGGACCCCATTCACCTCAGTTTTGTGATCAGAGACAGGGCCGGTGTTTCCGCTGTGGGCAGCCAGGGCACATAGCGTCGACTTGTCCGGGAGTAGGGTCGCCAGTACCCTCGTCAGCATTGACTCCTCCTCCACCCTTTCAGACGGGTGGAGCTTCGATCGGTTATGGCCAGGGGGATAGGGCCACTTCGTCGCGGCAGCCAGACAGGCGACCACCTCCGAGCGGGCGAGTTTATGCCGCTCAGGTTGAAGATTCAGGGGCAGCGAGCCATGTGGTAGCAGGTATTATTCTTATCTCCTCTACTCGCACTCGAGCTTTATTTGATACCGGAGCATCGCATTCATTCATCAGTAGGGCTTTTGCATTGTTGCATGGGCTAGAGATAGGACCGTTAGCTTGTGCTCGTGAGGTTCAGATACCTGATCATGTGTTGCACGTAGATGAGTGTTGTCAGTCCTGCCCAGTGCAGTTAGGGCCCTGGATTTCACCTGTTGATCTTTTGGTCCTTCGCCAGCTTTGGGATTTTGATGTAGTGTTGGGTATGCATTGGTTGACTCACTAAAAATAATCTGGGGTTTTAAGGAAATTTTTGGAATTTTTTAAGCATCTATCAGATTTACCAACAGTAAAAATACTACACTAGACATGCTCAAGATGCCTATAGAAGCATTAGAAGACATGCCATATACTTTGGAAGAATTTTAACCCACCTAGAAAGCTTTCCGTAGGCAAGCCGAAGTCGGGGTCGCGCCGAAATCCTCAATCTGACGAAAAACTGCTTTGCGCCTCGCGCGCGTGCGCGCTGTGTTTCACCCCGAAAATCCCTTGGAAGCTCCCACAATAATCCACAAGCCTCAACAATCTCCCTGCGCAAACCCAGCACCAATCAGCCAACCCACTTCACCAGCACGTGCATGAAAGCATGCATGCTGTTGCGGATTTGCACAGTAACCATCCCCAACAGCACGTGCTGTTTCCAACAGCATGGAAAAAGAAAAACTTGCAAATCAACTTCAATTCCACTCCAAATTCGAAAAATAAATCCACAAATCCAACAAGTAAAGTATTTGCTAACATACCTTGCAAAAAGCTTGATGCGCGCGCGCGGCTCTATGGACTCCAAGCTGCAGGGAGCAAAGTTGCACTCACCTTCTTCTCTTAGCTTCTTCTTTCTTTCTTCTTTTCTTTCCTTAGGTTAAGATGGAGAAGAAGCATGGTGAAAAGCTTGTATAAATAGACCAAGTGTAGGGCTACAACAAAGGAAAGGGGAAATTACCTCATTTCCCTAAAAAAAACCCACGTTGCCTCAAAAAAACCGGCCCCTGCAACCCCGTGCTCCGGAACAAGCATTCTTGTTTCGGAACACAAGGCCTTGTTCCGGAACACAGCCTTGTGTTCCGGAGCACAAGGGGCCAGCCACCCAAACCGAAGCAGAAACCTCCAAAAACTCCGCCGCCGACTCGCTTTTCGCCCCGGAAGCTTCCGCTACAATCTGAAATCACCCAAACCTCACTGTAAATATAAAATACACATGTTCCAAGAATTTTCAAGTTTTTTTGAAATTACCTACGGAGTCGGTGCTCGATGTAAATCCCGTACTCTACACTCCCCCCCCCCCCTTTAAATGGTTTCGTCCTCGAAACCCAACCAGATCTGAAACTCAGGAGGGTGTCTCAAACAGATACGGGCAAGAAATCCTCAGCTCATCCTCAAGCTCCCAAGTGGCCTCCCTCTCATCGTGGTGGCTCCATAAGACCTTCACATAAGGTATAACCTGATTGCGCAATTCTCTCGTCTCCCGAGCAAGAATCCGCACCGGGCGCTCCTGAAAGTGCAGCTCCTCATCCAACTCCAAAGATGTGAAGTCCAAAATGTGCTAGGGATCATACACATATCTCCTCAAAACTGATACATGGAATACGTCATGAGTACCCGCCAACCGCGGCGGTAGCGCAACTCGATAGGCGACAGGTCCAATGCGCTCCAATATCTCAAATGGCCCAATAAAATGCGGGCTCAGCTTCCCACGCACTCCAAAGCGACGTATCCCTCGAGAGGGCGAGACTTTCAGAAAAACATGATCTCACACCTGAAACTCCAAGTCTCGCCGCCTCCTATCGGCGTAGCTCCTCTGTCGGCTCTGTGCAGTCACCAAGTGGCGCCGAATTACCTTAACCTTTTCCTCGGCCTCCAAAAGCAAATCTGGCCCCAAGGTTTTCCTTTCACCCACGTCACTCCAACATAAAGGCGATCGACATTTCCGTCCATACAATGCTTCATAAGGCGCCATCTGAATGCTCGCCTGGAAGCTATTGTTATAGGCAAACTCTGCTAGCCTCAAATGTCGATCCCAACTGCCACTAAAGCTCAGGACACAAGCTCTCAACATATCCTCTAGTGTCTGAATGGTCCGCTCGGACTGTCCGTCAGTCTGTGGGTGAAAGGCAGTGCTAAACTGAAGTTGGGTCCCCAAGGCTGTCTGCAAGCTCCTCCAAAACTGTGAAGTGAACCTCGGGTCCCTATCAGACACAATCGACGCTGGCACCCCGTGTAGTCTCACAAACTCGTCCAGGTATAACTGTGCTAACCTCTCCAGAGTCCAACTCGACTGTATCGGCAAGAAATGGGCTGATTTGGTCAATCGATCCACAATCACCCATATAGCATCAGCTCCACTCTGAGTCCTCGGCAGTCCTACAATGAAGTCCATAGTGACACGGTCCCATTTCCATTCAGGTATTGGAAGGCTCTGCAACATGCCAGCTGGAACCTGATGCTCGGCTTTAACTTGCTGACAAGTTAGACAATGGGCCACAAACCTTCCAATATCTCTCTTCATGCCATGCCACCAAAACTGTGCCCTCAAATCCCTATACATCTTAGTTCCCCCAGGATGGAGGGTGTAAGGTGTATAGTGAGCTTCCCTTAGGATCAGCTCTCTAATGTCCAAGTCCGCGGGCACACAGTAGCGGTCCTGTACCTCAGTACTCCCGCTGCATCTATAGAAAAGTCCCCTCCCTGATCACGCTGAACCTGGTCTCGAATCCTCTCAAGAATAGGGGTCCCCACTCTGTTTCTCTCTAATCGTGTCCGACAGAGTGGGCTACAAGACCAAAGATATAAGTCTTGCAGAATCCCCAGGGGACACAATCTCGATATCCAACCGTCTCAACTGCTCTCTCAGTGGCTCCTGCTGAGTAATCAATAGGCTCAAGGACTGACCCGATCGCCTACTCAAGGCATCCGCGACCACATTAGCCTTGCGGGATGGTACTGTATGCTCAGATCGTAATCCTTTAACAGTTCCAACCACCGGTGCTGCCTCAAATTAAGTTCCTTCTGAGTAAATAAGTATTTCAGGCTCTTGTGGTCGGTAAAAATCTCGCAGTGCTCGCCGTAGAGATAATGTCGCCAAAGCTTCAGAGCAAAAACAACTGCGGCTAATTCCAAATCGTGAGTAGGGTAATTCTTTTCGTAATCCTTCAATTGCCGTGACGCATAAGCAATTACCCTATCACGCTGCATCAAAACACAACCTAAGCCGCTGTGGGAGGCATCACTATAAACTGTAAATCCCTCTCCCATAACTAGCAATGCAAGGATCGGCGCTGAAATCAGTCGAAGCTTCAACTCATCAAAGCTCTGCTGGCACTGCTCAGTCCATACAATCTTGTCCCCTTTCTGGTCAGTCTGGTGAGGGGAGTAGAGAGCTTCGCAAAGCCCTCCACAAACCGACGGTAGTAGCCTGCTAGGCCCAAGAAGCTCCGAATCTCTGTCACCGTCGTAGGTCTAGGCCAATCCCGAACTGCATCTATCTTCGTCGGGTCCACTGCCACTCCTGCGGCTGATACCACATGGCCTAAGAATGAAACTTCCCGAAGCCAGAAAGCGCACTTATTCAGCTTGGCATACAACTTCTTTTCTCTCAGAAGTTGCAGCACTATCCTCAAGTGCTCCTCGTGCTCAATGTCGCTACGGGAATAAACCAAGATGTCATCTATGAAAACCACCACAAAACGGTCCAAGTACGGCTGGAACACTCGGTTCATCAGATCCATAAAAGCGGCAGGGGCATTCGTCAAACCAAAGGGTAACACCGTGAACTCATAATGCCCGTACCGAGTCCTAAACGCCGTCTTGGATACATCCTCGGCCCTCACCTTCAGCTGGTGGTAACCGGACTGAAGATCTATCTTCGAGAAGACCGTAGCTCCCTGAAGCTGATCAAATAAATCATCAATCCGAGGAAGGGGATACTTGTTCTTGACGGTCACTTTATTTAACTCCCAGTAGTCCACACAAAGCCTAAGTGACCCGTCTTTCTTCTTCACAAACAGGATCGGTGCTCCCCAAGGTGAAACACTAGGTCGAATAAACCCTCGATCCAGAAGATCCTGTAACTGAGCCTTTAGCTCCCTCAACTCAGCAGGGGCCATCCTGTAGGGTGCCTTGGAGATTGGTGCAGTTCCAGGGACTACATCAATCACAAACTCTATCTCTCGATCCGGCGGCATAGAGGATAACTCAGGGGGAAACACATCTGGATACTCTCGGACGATAGGGATGTCCTCGAGCCCAGGCATCGCCGTAGGCACCTCTACAACAGTCGCTAAGAAAGCGACACAACCACGACTCAACATCTGTCGTGCTCTAGCAGAAGATATAGTCGCCGCAAATAGGGTACTCTGGCATCCCCTATAGATGAACTCCTCCTGACCCGGCTCTCGAAGGGTCACAGTCCTATCTCTACAATCGATAGTAGCATAGTACTGAGTCAACCAATCCATCCCCAACACTACATCAAAGTCCCGGAGCTGACGAAGGACCAATAAAATCAACCTGTAAAATCCAGGGCCCTAACTGCACTGGGCAGGACCGACAATACTCATCTACATGCAATACATGATCAGGTATCTGAACCTCACGAGCACAAGCTAATGGTCCTATCTCTAGCCCATGCAACAATGCAAAAGCCCTACTGATGAATGAATGCGATGCTCCGGTATCAAATAAAGCTCGAGTGCGAGTAGAGGAGATAAGAACAATACCTGCTACCACGTGGCTCGTGGCCCCTGAATCCTCAACCTGAGCGGCATAAACTCGCCCGCTCGGAGGTGGTCGTCTGTCTGACTGCCGAGATGAGGTGGCTCTATCTCCCTGGCCATAACCTGTCGAAGCTCCACCCGTCTGGAAGGGCGGAAGAGGAGTCGATGCTGACGAGGGTACTGACGACCCTACCCCCGGACAAGTCGATGCTTAGTGCCCTGGCTGCCCACAACGAAAGCACCGGCCCTGTCTCTGATCACAAAAGTGAGGTGCATGGGATCCGCCGCAAATAACACATCTATCTGAACGTCGCTGTTGCTGCTGGTACTGCTGTCTCGGCGGTCGGAAACCCCCTGATCTCTGCCTGCCCTGAGACCCACGACCCCGAGGCTAGAATCGTGGTAGTCTCGACGGCCTCGGCCTGCTAGACTGACCAACATCTGACGGCGCCGAGCGTTTCTCTCCAGAACTAGTCCCAGGTGCCAGGCCCCGCTCAGACATAACTACAGATCCTCTGTCAACCCACTGAGCGTGATCAATAGCTGCATCCAAAGTCTGCGCTCTATGCGAGTGTACAAGGGGATAGATATCCTGATGCAGGCCTCTCTCGAATAGCTCAACCTTCTGGGCCTCATCCCGAGCAACGTGGCGCACACTGCTCAAAAGCCGCTGAAACTCAAGGATGTAGTCTCGAAGGGGCCGATCCCCCTGCTGCAGTCGTCGCAAATCCTCCTCTAGTTTCTGCTTTGCACTGTCGGGAAAATAAACCCCGAGCAGCAAAGCCCGAAACTCTGCCCAAGCCAACAAAGGTACACCCGGCGGTCCTACTGGACGAACACGACGCCACCAAGTCTCGGCGTCCTTCTCCAAAAAGTGTGTGGCCAAATACACCTGATGCTTTTCCTTGATAAACAGGTTCTCAAATAACTTTTCCATCGCCGCAATCCAATTCTCCACCTCCCAAGGCTCTGAGCCCTGCCCCGCAAACCGCGGAGGATGAAACTGACTGACATAGGATAGGCGATCTGTGAGCTCTCTCTGCTCTGCCTCTGTCAACGGAGAGATCTAGGACGAGGTCGACGATGTCGCGATCGGAGGTGCTACTGGTGGTGCTGCAGGAGGTGCCCTCTGCTCAAGCAACCTCATCATACGCTCCATATTATCCTCCTGGAGCTTGGCTGCCTCCTCCTGGCGCCGTAAGGTCTCAGACAACTGGGCCACCTGGGCTCGCAACTCCTGAACCTCACCCTGTTCGGCCTCCTGCGGCCCGAACTCCTCATCTGAAGTAGACTGCGCCCTCGTCGTCGCGCGACGTCTCGGAGGCATCGCAGGAATCTACAACAAAAGATCAAGCATCAGAGAACATAAATCTCTCGACCTAATCAAGCGAAAGTCTAAAACATGTCACCCATTCTAAAGCATTATGTTGTCTGTAGCCATCATAACCTCTTTTCGAGAATGAACAAGTAAAATTGCTCACGATCAGGACTCTCGCTTAAGTCTCGTCTCTCACGACAGTCGTCCTAATGTCCAACCAACAGCCTAGGGTCTCTAAGTCCACAATGACCTATACACCTAGGCTCTGATACCACCTAAATCTGTCACGCCCCGCGGTCGAAACTGTGACCCGGGTTCGCCAACAGATCCGCCGCCAGCACGGGATTTCCCGCACAGACGTAGCATCTAACCTGCAAAGAAGAGAGCTACTACTCAATATGATGCTCAAAGGAAAAACCATCTAAGAATAAATATGCAACCACCCGATCACATCACCCAATCTCAATGTCACGCCCCGGAGGTCTCAAGATAAGCGGAAAACGTGTATTATTTTTTTTATTTTTTTTTTTGAAATCAAACAATCAGATGAGAATGGCCTCGCCTACCGGTGCGCGACAGACCGCCACATATACAAATTCACCCTTCAAGCGGACAGAGTCTCCTTTGTATATGCACGGCGTCACGTTTACTAAAATGTCATTCACAACAATCAACATGCACTTTAACCACACAGCCACAGTGAACAAATATGTATTAACATTCAACAACATTGGGAAGAACCTATGAGTTCGCAAACGGTGTCCACACGACACCTATTTCTTTAGAAACGTCTATCATTCACATTAAGGCGGCCATATTGTTTTGAAAGGATAAATTCCCAGGGTTTTCGAAGTGGTGTCCACACGACACCCTCTTTTTGAAAAGCATTTTCGAAAACCATTTTGACATCGTAAAATGGCCGCAAAGTCAACATAAAATGTAACCATAACCAAGCAATTAATTATATGTCCACATATCCAGCATGATCCACATCCACACAAAATAACTAAAGAGGGAAAAGAGAGAGATAACCAATGGAGAGTTTAACAAAAGGCCTCATACGGCGAAACACAGGGTCCGCGTTGCCTCACCACCGTCCCGTTGTACTTACCTAGTTGGACCTGTCACGGAGTGGGTAAAGTCAGTGACAAATAAAGTAGATGTTATAACAATAACAAACAGGAGATTAGAATGAATTACACCGCACCGAAACCTTCGCTATCCTTCGCCCTAAAACTTACTTTAATTACTTTATTTACTTTAGTGACCACCGTCCCGTCAGGGTAGATCGATGATCTCCCCACGTGACACGTCCCGTCAGGGTAGATCGATGATCTCCCCACGTGACACATGATGCTCTAACCCCTTCACGATGCGTGGGTGACACGTTTAGCCATCGTGATCAGGTCCCCAAACAACACACGTGGGGCACACGGGTCATATAGACCACTTCTCCGGAAAAGTACACCAATGCGGGGGCCTATTCCGCCAGTGTACGTGCAGCATTCAAAATGGGATGCCGAGGTCGGCGTAAATTAATTATTTGCGACCCTTGGTCACCTTAAACATTAACAAAAGAACAGTACATAATAAGCGAAGGGTTAAAACATTAGAAACATCTCATCTACTTTATTAAACCGGTTAGTATTAGATACTTTAGTGATACGTTGCACGTAATGCACTTACAGCACTTGATGCAAAAGAACCCACCTGGTTGAAGATACACGACCGCTCCCGTGACCCTCTTAAGCAATCGGAACTCCTGGCGTCCTACTAGAATATCCAAGAGTACAAATTAACACCTTACCCTAATTAGGTAACATCAAAGACTAACAACAACCGGACCGCGACTATTTCGTCGCGAACTCTGTCGGGATCCAAAACCGCTAACGGAAATCCAACAAAACCCAATTCTCAACCGGTAGCCCAATCGGGACGTCAATGGTTAAACCAAAAAGGCCCCGACGGCGAAAACGATGAGAAAAGAGACCCGGCGGCGCGCCCCCGACGATTTCGTCGAGGCGCGGAGCACCGGCGAAATTAACACCCGACATAATAAAACAGTGACCAAAAAGATCCCAAGTGGCCACGCCAAGAAAACCGCGGAGATTGTGATCCCAACGGCAAAAACGGCGCTCAAAACGGTGGAAAAATGAACCAAAACGGAGCTACCGAACTTTGGGCTGTCGGGTGGTGCACAGGAGCAACCGTGGACCAAGTCTGCGCATCGGGCGGCTGCGCGCGCAGACCGGGCTCACCAGGAGGCGTGCACCAAGGCGGGATGGGCCGGGCCGCGCACGGTGCTGGCGCGCCGCGGGCCCATGTCCTCCGGCCGCAAGCGCGTGCACCGGGTGCACGCCAAGGCGTGCACCGCGCACAGCGTGCAGCCCGGCGCACGGTTTCGTGCGCCGGGTCTGCGCTTCACGGACGGCGGAGCGTGCACCGGGTGCACGCCTGGGTCTGTGGACCGCGGTCGTATGGACAGCACAGTAAACCCTATTTTCCCTTTTTTTCTGCGTTTTCGCTCCCGTTTCGCGATTTCTTCTCCGTTTTCGCTCCCGTGGGACCCCGGCGACGACCCCGCGAACACGGTAACGGCGGCGGCGGCCTCCCGTTTAACAACGGCGGCGGCGGCCTCCCGTTAACCCACTATGTTCCAACGAAACACCCCCAAAAATTCCCGAATAAATACATGATAATTATAATGGCTTAACCAACGACCGACGAACAACCAAAACGTCGATCGGAAGCCCGATAAACCGATTAAAACAACCTTACAAGAACACGGAAAGCCCCCGATTAATTCTACGAAAGGGATTAACGATCACTAACCTCGATCTATCGGAGTTAAAGAACCGATCTTGGTTCTCGCGGCGTTGGAGATCCGGATCCGCTCCCCGTAGATGATGGCGTCTCGTTCTCCGGTCTCCGGACGTCAATCGGGGCGATCGGGTTCCTCCGCTTTCTCCTTTTTTCCTTCTTTTCTCCTCCGATTAGGGTTTTCCTTTTTCCTTTCAAACTAGGGTTTCGTTTTGTTTTCGGTACGCACGAAAGAGGAGGGTTTGAGAAGGCGGTATTTTAAATTAGGGTTTTTCCGATTTCCGGTAACCGGGGTTTAAATATCCTCTTATTAATTTAATTTCTTTTATTTTATTTTATCTCATACGTACGGTCAAAATACTCCTCGAATATTTTTGACTCTAATTAATTAATTCGTTAATTAATTAATTACTTACCGATAATCCTTCGGGTAAAACTTTAAGATAATTGCTTAAGGATAATTCCTTAAGAGATAATTCTAGGATTCCTCGAAAAGCGTGCCAGATCTTTTGCACGGATTTCGATGCACCCCACGGTTACCGCGACCTTCAAAACCCCTTTCCGGGAGATCCGTAAGTCGGATTTTGGATCCGATTGCACCGCCGTTCATCGTTTTTCGAGCTCTATCACCGAAAAATACCCGCACCGCACGTTAGTCAACTCTAAAGAGCCCGATATTCTAATTCCCTCTAACTTACACTTTATTAGCAGGAGGGTAAAATAATACTCGAAAAGTCGTGTCATTACACTCAATGACTGCCACATAGGGTCCAATCAAGCCTGCGCCAAACCTACTGCCACGAGCCCCCAAGGGACTTGGACTTACATAGGGCGTCCCACTCGGACTATCACAATATCTCACAAGCGAACACTAGTGTATCAACTAGTCGCATCGTAACACGCATCCGGAGCGCAACTCGAGGGGAGCGACCACTTCGAGCTAAAGTATATCACAACTGTCTCATAAGCGGCACATGCGGGCTACAGTCCACGATCAAACAGATCAGAAAAACTCGAGTAACAAGACTCATCTCATTTCTAGGTCGGAGAAACCTCCACGACTCAATCTGATAAGCCCTCACCAACCCCCATGTCACTAGTAAAAATCATGCATAAATCAAATAATAATCCCTCGGCCCCCAGGCACGAGGTCACAGCACCCCGGGACTCTGTCAACTCCCAAATAAAATCTTCATGTTGAAAGAATGCCAATTTTTCTTAAAAACGAGTTTAGGATTTTTAAAACATTCCCGGTGCAAAAGTAACGCTCTCTAACCATGCATACTAGTGACCTACTATACCAAGAGTACACAAAAAATAATATGGGATTCTACGGAAATTTCTGAAATTTTCTAAGCATCTATCAGATTTACCAACAGTAAAAATACTACACTAGACATGCTCAAGATGCCTATAGAAGCATCAGAAGACATGCCATATACTTTGGAAGAATTTTAACCCACCTAGAAAGCTTTCCGTAGGCAAGCCGAAGTCGGGGTCGCGCGGAAATCCTCAATCTGACGAAAAACTGCTTTGCGCCGCGCGAGCGCGCGCGCTGTCGCGCACCCCGAAAATCCCTTGGAAGCTCCCACAATAATCCACAAGCCTCAACAATCTCCCTGCGCAAACCCAGCACCAATCAGCCAACCCACTTCACCAGCACGTGCATGAAAGCATGCATGCTGTTGCGGATTTGCACAGTAACCATCCCCAACAGCACGTGCTGTTTCCAACAGCATGGAAAAAGAAAAACTTGCAAATCAACTTCAATTCCACTCCAAATCCGAAAAATAAATCCACAAATCCAACAAGTAAAGTATTTGCTAACATACCTTGCAAAAAGCTTGATGCGCGCGCGCGGCTCCACGGACTCCAAGCTGCAGGGAGCAAAGTTGCACTCACCTTCTTCTCTTAGCTTCTTCTTTCTTTCTTCTTTTCTTTCCTTAGGTTAAGATGGAGAAGAAGCATGGTGAAAAGCTTGTATAAATAGACCAAGTGTAGGGCTACAACAAAGGAAAGGTGAAATTACCTCATTTCCCTAAAAAAAACCCAAGTTGCCTCAAAAAAACCGGCCCCTGCAAGCCTGTGCTCCGGAACAAGCATTCTTGTTCCGGAACACAAGGCCCTGTTCCGGAACACAGCCTTGTGTTCCGGAACACAGCCTTGTGTTCCGGAACACAAGGGGCCAGCCACCCAAACCGAAGCAGAAACCTCCAAAAACTCCGCCGCCGACTCGCTTTTCGCCCCGGAAGCTTCCGCCATAATCTGAAATCACCCGAACCTCACTGTAAATATAAAATACACATGTTCCAAGAATTTTCAAGTTTTTTTGAAATTACCTGCGGAGTCGGTGCTCGATGTAAATCCCGTACTCTACACTCTCCCCCCCTTTAAATGGTTTCGTCCTCGAAACCCAACCAGATCTGAAACTCAGGAGGGTGTCTCAAACAGATACGGGCAAGAAATCCTTAGCTCATCCTCAAGCTCCCAAGTGGCCTCCCTCTCATCGTGGTGGCTCCATAAGACCTTCACATAAGGTATAACCGGATTGCGCAATTCTCTCGTCTCCCGAGCATGAATCCGCACCGGGCGTTCCTGAAAGTGCAGCTCCTCATCCAACTCCAAAGATGTGAAGTCCAAAATGTGCTAGGGATCATACACATATCTCCTCAAAACTGATACATGGAATACGTCATGAGTACCCGCCAACCGCGGTGGTAGCGCAACTCGATAGGCGACAGGTCCAATGCGCTCCAATATCTCAAATGGCCCAATAAAATGCGGGCTCAGCTTCCCACGCACTCCAAAGCGACGTATCCCTCGAGAGGGCGAGACTTTCAGAAAAACATGATCTCACACCTGAAACTCCAAGTCTCGCCGCCTCCTATCGGCGTAGCTCCTCTGCCGGCTCTGTGCAGTCACCAAGTGGCGCCGAATTACCTTAACCTTTTCCTCGGCCTCCAAAAGCAAATCTGGCCCCAAGGTTTTCCTTTCACCCACGTCACTCCAACATAAAGGCGATCGACATTTTCGTCCATACAATGCTTCATAAGGCGCCATCTGAATGCTCGCCTGGAAGCTATTGTTATAGGCAAACTCTGCTAGCCTCAAATGTCGATCCCAACTGCCGCTAAAGCTCAGGACACAAGCTCTCAACATATCCTCTAGTGTCTGAATGGTCCGCTCGGACGGTCCGTCAGTCTGTGGGTGAAAGGCAGTGCTAAACTGAAGTTGGGTCCCCAAGGCTGTCTGCAAGCTCCTCCAAAACTGTGAAGTGAACCTCGGGTCCCTATCAGACACAATCGACGCTGGCACCCCGTGTAGTCTCACAAACTCGTCCAGGTATAACTGTGCTAACCTCTCCAGAGTCCAACTCGACTGTATCGGCAAGAAATGGGCTGATTTGGTCAATCGATCCACAATCACCCATATAGCATCAGCTCCACTCTGAGTCCTCGGCAGTCCTACAATGAAGTCCATAGTGACACGGTCCCATTTCCATTCAGGTATTTGAAGGCTCTGCAACATGCCAGCTGGAACCTGATGCTCGGCTTTAACTTGCTGACAAGTTAGACAATGGGCCACAAACCTTCCAATATCTCTCTTCATGCCATGCCACCAAAACTGTGCCCTCAAATCCCTATACATCTTTGTTCCCCCAGGATGGAGGGTGTAAGGTGTATAGTGAGCTTCCCTTAGGATCAGCTCTCTAATGTCCAAGTCCGCGGGCACACAGTAGCGGTCCTGTACCTCAGTACTCCCGCTGCATCTATAGAAAAGTTCCCTCCCTGATCACGCTGAACCTGGTCTTGAATCCTCTCAAGATAGGGGTCCCCACTCTGTTTCTCTCTAATCGTGTCCGACAGAGTGGGCTGCAAGACCAAAGATATAAGTCTTGCAGAATCCCCAGGGGACATAATCTCGATATCCAACCGTCTCAACTGCTCTCTCAGTGGCTCCTGCTGAGTAATCAATAGGCTCAAGGACTGACCCGATCGCCTACTCAAGGCATCCGCAACCACATTAGCCTTGCGGGATGGTACTGAATGCTCAGATCGTAATCCTTTAACAATTCCAACCACCGGTGCTACCTCAAATTAAGTTCCTTCTGAGTAAATAAGTATTTCAGGCTCTTGTGGTCGGTAAAAATCTCGCAGTGCTCGCCGTAGAGATAATGTCGCCAAAGCTTCAGAGCAAAAACAACTGCGGCTAATTCCAAATCGTGAGTAGGGTAATTCTTTTCGTAATCCTTCAATTCCCGTGACGCATAAGCAATTACCCTATCACGCTGCATCAAAACACAACCTAAGCCACTGTAGGAGGCATCACTATAAACTGTAAATCCCTCTCCCATAACTAGCAATGCAAGGATCGGCGCTGAAATCAGTCGAAGCTTCAACTCATCAAAGCTCTACTGGCACTGCTCAGTCCATACCAATCTTGTCCCCTTTCTGGTCAGTCTGGTGAGGGGAGTAGAGAGCTTCGCAAAGCCCTCCACAAACCAACGGTAGTAGCCTGCTAGGCCCAAGAAGCTCCGAATCTCTGTCACCGCCGTAGGTCTAGGCCAATCCCGAACTGCATCTATCCTCGTCGGGTCCACTGCCACTCCTGCGGCTGATACCACATGGCCTAAGAATGAAACTTCCCGAAGCCAGAAAGCGCACTTATTCAGCTTGGCATACAACTTCTTTTCTCTCAGAAGTTGCAGCACTATCCTCAAGTGCTCCTCATGCTCAATGTCGCTACGGGAATAAACCAAGATGTCATCTATGAAAACCACCACAAAACGGTCCAAGTACGGCTGGAACACTCGGTTCATCAGATCCATAAAAGCGGCAAGGGCATTCGTCAAACCAAAGGGTAACACCGTGAACTCATAATGCCCGTACCGAGTCCTAAACGCCGTCTTGGATACATCCGTGGCCCTCACCTTCAGCCGGTGGTAACCGAACTGAAGATCTATCTTCGAAAAGACCGTAGCTCCCTGAAGCTGATCAAATAAATCGTCAATCCGAGGAAGGGGATACTTGTTCTTGACGGTCACTTTATTTAACTCCCAGTAGTCCACACAAAGCCTAAGTGACCCGTCTTTCTTCTTCACAAACAGGATCGGTGCTCCCCAAGGTGAAACACAAGGTCGAATAAACCCTCAATCCAGAAGATCCTGTAACTGAGACTTTAGCTCCCTCAACTCAGCAGGGTCCATCCTGTAGGGTGCCTTGGAGATTGGTGCAGTTCCAGGGACTACATCAATCACAAACTCTATCTCTCGATCCGGCGGCATAGAGGATAACTCAGGGGGAAACACATCTGGATACTCTCGGACGATAGGGATGTCCTCGAGCCCAGGCATCGCCGTAGGCACCTTTACAACAGTCGCTAAGAAAGCGACACAACCACGACTTAACATCTGTCGTGCTCTAGCAGAAGATATAGTTGCCGCAAATAGGGTACTCTGGCATCCCCTATAGATGAACTCCTCCTGACCCGGCTCTCGAAGGGTCACAGTCCTATCTCTACAATCGATTGTAGCATAGTACTGAGTCAACCAATCCATCCCCAATACTACATCAAAGTCCCGGAGCTGATGAAGGACCAATAGATCAACCTGTAAAATCCAGGGCCCTAACTGCACTGGGCAGGACCGACAATACTCATCTACATGCGATACATGATCAGGTATCTGAACCTCACGAGCACAAGCTAATGGTCCTATCTCTAGCCCATGCAACAATGCAAAAGCCCTACTGATGAATGAATGCGATGCTCCGGTATCAAATAAAGCTCGAGTGCGAGTAGAGGAGATAAGAACAATACCTGCTACCACGTGGCTCGCGGCCCCTGAATCCTCAACCTGAGCGGCATACACTCGCCCGCTCGGAGGTGGTCGTCTGTCTGACTGCCGAGATGAGGTGGCTCTATCTCCCTGGCCATAACCTGTCGAAGCTCCACCCGTCTGGAAGGGCAGAAGAGGAGTCGATGCTGACGAGGGTACTGACGACCCTACCCACGGACAAGTCGATGCTTAGTGCCCTGGCTGCCCACAACGAAAGCACCGGCCCTGTCTCTGATCACAAAAGTGAGGTGCATGGGATCCGCCGCAAATAACACATCTATCTGAACGTCGTTGTTGCTGCTAGTACTGCTGTCTCGGCGGTCGGAAACCCCCTGATCTCTGCCTGCCTTGAGACCCACGACCCCGAGGCTGGAATCGCGGTAGTCTCGACGGCCTCGGCCTGCTAGACTGACCAACATCTGACGGCGCCGGGCGTTTCTCTCCAGAACTAGTCCCAGGCGCCAGGCCCCGCTCAGACATAACTACGGATCCTCTGTCGACCCACTGAGCGTGATCAATAGCTGCATCCAAAGTCTGCGCTCTATGCGAGTGTACAAGGGGATAGATATCCTGATGCAGGCCTCTCTCGAATAGCTCAACCTTCTGGGCCTCATCCCGAGCAACGTGGGGCACACTGCTCAAAAGCCGCTGAAACTCAAGGATGTAGTCTCGAAGGGGCCGATCCCCCTGCTGCAGTCGTCGCAAATCCTCCTCCAGTTTCTGCTTTGCACTGTCGGGAAAATAAACCCCGAGCAGCAAAGCCCAAAACTCTGCCCAAGCCAACAAAGGTACACCCGGCGGTCCTACTGGACGAACACGACGCCACCAAGTCTCGGCGTCCTTCTCCAAAAAGTGTGTGGCCAAATACACCTGATGCTTTTCCTTGATAAACAGGTTCTCAAATAACTTTTCCATCGCCGCAATCCAATTCTCCGCCTCCCAAGGCTCTGAGCCCTGCCCCACAAACCGCGGAGGATGAAACTGACTGACATAGGATAGGCGATCTGTGAGCTCCCTCTGCTCTGCCTCTGTCAATGGAGAGATCTAGGACGTGGTCGACGATGTCGCGATCGGAGGTGCTACTGGTGGTGCTGCAGGAGGTGCCCTCTGCTCAAGCAACCTCATCAAACGCTCCATATTATCCTCCAGGAGCTTAGCTGCCTCCTCCTGGCGCCGTAAGTGTGAGGACCTGGATCCCCACGATGTGATTACTGGTTGACCAGCGACTGCTGGAGGCTTATTTGGCACGTCGGTGGTGTTTGTGCACCAATTAGACACAAGTATTGGACTCAGAGTGTTTATTGGATCACGAGAGTAGTCCGATGACCCCGTCGGATGCTTTGAAGTGGTTTCGCGCGCAATGGAAATTAAAATGGGGCTCAGCGCGAAGTTTGGACACAAGAACATCTTTCCGGATGCCTTCGGCAATTTTTAGAGTTGGAATTTGGCAAATCGGACATCAAATTCGGATTCAGCGCGCGAAAACGGTCAAAATGGACTACCCGCTTGATTTTTACGCCACTGGTTACTGTTCACGCCGGAACAGTAACTCCGGCGGCCGGCGGGCAGCTCCGGCGACGGCGGAGGGCGGCGGCGCGGCGGCGGGCAGGCACGGGAGCGGCGGCGGGCAGGCGCGGGCAGCGCACAGCGCGCGAGCAGGCGCGCGGGCAGGCACGCGGGCGGGCGGGCAGGTGAGCGGTCCACCGCGCCGGCGTGCACCGGAGATGGGACACGTGGCGGCTTCTGATAGGGTCGGTGCAGTGGGCGAGGTTCACGGAGTAGCTGGGTTGGTGCGTGGACCGGGGGTGGACACGTGTTGCGTTGCGGTTGGCTGGCACAGGTATGCGCTGTCCACCGAGGCGCGGGCGGTGCCTCGGGAATCGTGCCTGGCACGGACGCCAGGCGGCGCGCAGGGCGGTGCGTCAGGCACGCACATGCGCGCGTTGACCAGCGGCATGCCACGCGCCGGCTCCCGCGTTGGCCACGTGGCACGCGGGGGTTGGCTGCGCTGGCTGTCCGCTGTTATGCGGGCTATGTGGAGGCCCGTGGTGGATTCGGGCCTGCACAGTGTTGGGCCGGGCCCAACACTGTAGCAGCCCGGAAATTCCGGGCGCCCGAAAGTTGGATATAGAGGGAATTTTTCCAATTGTTTTCCAGCCTATATAAAAGCCCCCTGTTCCAGCTCCAGCAGCTTCTTCTCCGCGCGGATTTTGGCAGAGTGACCTTCAGCAACTTTCCTCCTCTCCCTGTGCTGCATCCATCTGCAGAGTTTGGAGATTTTTGGTGGCACGCTTATCGAGGTTTTCGTTTTTACGGTGCGGCGCGACGTTCGTCCATTTGTGTTCCCTTCCGTCGCGTTTCGGTGCACGAGCTCCCCCGGCCTACTCCGACCTTCTTTTCAGGCGATTCTTTCGCCGTTGAATCCGCGACTGACAGAGCTACGATCTTGGTATTTTCTTCTTCCCCTGGTTTCGCACTTTTCGAGGAGTTTTTCCATGCTTACTAGGACCCTATTTTCTGATGGAATTTCTGGACAGCGGCACCTTGCCGGATTTTTATCTCCGCAACCGGGCATCGGATGGAGACGTGCTTGTACACTTTTTTCATCTACTCGACGCGAGAATTATCGCCGTATTTTTATTGGATTTTTCTGAGGCTTGCCCGGAGGTAGATATTTCTCCCTTTATCTGTGTATGGAAATACATATGTATGATTGTGTGTTTGTGAGCGCCCTGTGTTGTGGAATTTGTAAATCGGCCTACGGGGCTCAGAATTTGACGTGCAGGTACTCGTTTTGAAGGTATCGACGCGAGGAACGTGACAGTATTTTTGTTGGATTTTTCTGAGTCTGTTCTGCAGGTGAAATATATACATCTTTGAGGCTGTTTTTCACAGATTGTGCATACTTGGAATATTTTGGATTAAGTGTAATGTTGGACCTTATTATTGTACCCAGGGGTGTTTGCAAGTGTCACTGGACCTGTTAAATTTGGAGACTTTGATTTTTGGGGTATTTTCAGCTGTTTGGAACCGAGACTTGCGCAACATATACCGAGGGAGCAGTTTTAGCAAATTTTGGACTGAGCGCCTACACTCTTCACTGACCTCAGGTTTGCCTTGGATTGAGCACTTCAGGTGGGTAAGCTTAACTTGGTAACTGTTGGATTTTTATATATCATGGTGAATGTAAGTGTACAGGTGGGGATATCACCCCTCTATGGTTGATAACAGGCACATTGTTGTACAACCGATATGAGCGAGAGGTAAGCAAGGAATGACCTACTTGGGTGAGATTGGTATACCATAGTGAGAATATTTTAGCATGCTTTACTAATGTATGTTTTACCCACTTTAATTATTTCTGAGGACAAAGCATGCTTGCATGGACATGTAGCTAGGCCATCTTTTACTGCTGTACTACTTTTGGAACTTGACTTAGGAGAAACCATGTTATCTTTTTCTCCTCCTTTGTTAGTCAGGTGTCTGTGTTGCTCAGGTTCGAGCAGGGGATTCTGGGTAGTGTGGTCGGGACTTGATGTCTGGGACAGGTTGGATTAGTTGTGGGGCTTTGCGGCAACCGCGGATATTGGGCGGTTGACAGGACATTTATTTATGCACCAGATTGGGTATCTGATTTCTCTAGTGGACAGAGTTTTCCCCACTATTTGAGTATTTTTGCGACTGATTGAGGACCAAGGCTTTCTTTAGTGGTTGGGCTTTCCCACTTTGATCAGAGTCATCATCCAGTCCTGCTGATTTATGATACTTGTTACTGAGGCACTTTACTCGTGTGGGTCGCTCCCCTCGAGTGCCACTCCGGAGTGTGCGATTTACAGACTTCGAGTCCTTGAGACTCCCATCCCCTATCGGTGTTATGCGTAGGCTGGCATACCCGATTTGGCAGGCACAGCAGGCAGTACCAGTTCTACTGGTGGCATTAGATTAGGTTTATTACAGGCATTTGCTTTATAGTTGCACTCGTGTCAGGGGGACCGAGTGGAGTCTAGTAGCTGTGTTTAGACCAGTGCTAGTGTTGTTGGGAACCGTTCGGGGATACGGTGGTCCCAGGGTCATTGTGAGTTGTTGACCGAGGCATGGCAGGCGTAGGCAGGCTTAGCAGGCATAGCAGGCATGGCAGGCATGGCAGGCATAGGCAGGCTTAGCAGGCATAGGGAGGCATGGCAGGCTTGGTAGGCATAGGCAGGCATGGCAGGCATAGGAGGTATAGCAGGCATGGCAGGCATGGCAGGCGTAGGCAGGTTTAGCAGGCATAGCAGGCATGGCAGGCATAGGCAGGCATGGCAGGTATAGGCAGGCTTAGCAGGCATGGGCAGGCATGGCAGGCGTAGGCAGGCTTAGCAGGCATAGCAGGCATGGCAGGCATGGCAGGCATAGGCAGGTTTAGCAGGCATAGGTAGGCATAGCAGGCAGGCATGGCAGGCATAGGCAGGCTTAGCAGGCATAGGCAGGCATGGCAGGCTTGGCAGGCATAGGCAGGCATGGCAGGCATTGCAGGCATAAGCAGGCATGGCAGGCATGGCAGGCATAGGCAGGTTTAGCAGGCATGGCAGGCGTAGCAGGCATAACAGGCATGGCGGGCATAGCAGGCATAGAGGCTTGATAGCTGTTGAGAGTCTCCAGCTTCCTTCTTTTTCAGTCTTTACGGCTTTGGTTAGCTTTTTTTGTATTTTGAGGACTTAGTGGGCAGACCGTCGGGTCTGGCGGTGGTACCCACTGAGAACTTTTTTTCTGGTGTAGTTCTCACACCCTCTGGGGGTTTTCCCCCTCTTTTTCCTTCCTCTCCTCTGTTTTGCAGAGTCTTAGCGGGAGTTGCTGATTCTGCGGTTGTTGATCGAGGCGAGAGAGTCGCGAGCTAGATCCCTACCCGTCGTTGGAGAGTAGCGGTACCCCTTCAGAGGAGACCTTCAGTAGATCAGTTATTTATCTTCCCCTCTTTTGAGAGACTGATGTAGTGAGGATATATTATGTATCGAGTGACTGTACACTGTTGTATTTATTGGGGATACCTCCCGGTTGAGATCAGAGTTGTACATGAGGATTTTGTATTATTGTTTTTGGGAGACAGATTTATAGTATTATTTTTCAGTTGTACAGTGATTTATTTTAGTTATACAGCAGGTTTTTACTTATAGCTCTGATATTATGTTTAGCTGTAGTACTTTTCTTGCAGGTAGGACGCTTCGCCTATGCAGGTTGGCATGGGTGGCGGATCTGTTGGCGAGCCCGGGTCGCAGTTTCGACCCCGGGGCGTGACAGATTAGAGTGGTATCAGAGCTTAGGGATAGGTCAGTTGGGACTTAGAAACCCTAGGCGTATGGTTTGACCCTTGGTTGACTTCGTGAGAGTCGTGACTTTTAGCGAGAGTCCTGATTGAGTTTTATACCCCTCCCAAGGGACGAGAGGAGTGATTGTCATGTTTATTCTCCTAAGTAATTATGTTGGCTGCAGACAACATAATGCTGTGGAACGGGTAACATGATTTAGACTTTTGCTTGATTGGGTCGAGTGGCTTTTGTATGCTGTTTGTGGTTCCGTCGTGGTGAGTGGTGTCTCCCCGACGCTGGGTTTTGACCCGTGGGCATCTTGTCTTAGTAATTGAGCTCGAGCGGTTGGTTTTGGGCCGGTTACCTAGATTGAGGTCAGAGAACTCCGGGCTCAGATGGCAGGATTGTTTGAGGCATATCAGCGGCAGAGTGGGCAGCTGGTCTGGGTGATACAGTTGTCGGAGCACTGAGTAACCCCCCGTGCCAATGTTTAGTGTCGAGGCACCGAGGTAGGGTGGATAGTTGACAGCAGAGGAGCTGTGGGACATGGTCGATCTATTGAGCCAGATTCGGTAGTTAAATCACCCCGACTCGTAAGATTGAGTTGGAGCCTTGGAGGCAGAGTCGTGATTGGTGGTGATAGAGTGATCAATTGAGAGCCTCCCTGTGTTAGAGAGGTTATACAGTTGTTGAACTGTGCGCTCCAGGTTTCGAGGGACGAGGCACATAGGATATGTGAGACTGGGAGTGGATTACGCCAGGATACCTTTCTGTTTATTCGGTTCCTCCTGTGCAGATTTTGGATTTTGACGCCTTGTTGGAGTAGGCGTTGTGTTTGGAGCGTGGCGTTACAGTTCCTTTGGATAGGGATCTGCCGCCAGGGGTGAGTTCTGGATTTTGAAGCTTGGCACCGGGTAATGGAGGACAGATCGACCGGCAGGGGCATTTCTGATTTCTTTCCCTGGATAACGAGTTCCCGAGATACCAGAGGTCGGGTGGACCCCGATGGCAGCATCAGTATCTTGATCAGTATCTTGAACAGAGTGGCGCAGCGGTAGCGTGGATCTGTTATCTGCGGAGGACCTTATTCGTCGCCTCAAGGTGAGCAGAGACAGAGGTCGTATTCCCTAGGTGGATAGTCTTGACTTTCCTTACAGATTGAGCGACAACCACTTTCATTGAGCGGATAAACCTGTGTCGCCCAGTTGCAGGGCGCCACAGCGGCGGATCGGGTTGTCGCAGGTGTGAATCCATCACAACAGTTGGAGTTAGAGCACGTTGCGTTCCTGCATGGACTAAAGGCATATTTGTTACCACGTGCGCTCGAGGTACAGGTTTCGGTTAGTGTTGTGCATATGGAGGAGGTTTTGGGATCATATCCAGTGCAGCTGAGACTGCGAGTTACTGGCAGGCTTATTGGGTTTGTGGCGGTTCGGTATTTTGACCATGTGCTTGAGATTGACTGGCACAATGCCACCGAAAGTTGGACTGCGGTTGGAGGGGACTTTGACCTTCGGCAAGGCGGACAAGAGGAGGCTTGCTTGTCGAGAATATTAGAGCACGCAGGTTATAGCATCAGTGCGAGAGGTGCTTATGGCAGCACCGGGACTCAGGGATATCTCTGTTGCCCATGAAATCCCAGGTGTGATTTCACTAGAGCCGTTGATAATGCCGCCGGTTAGAGAGATACAGATTGCATTTGACGTGATTCGGGGGACCGCGCCACCCTCGACAGCACCTCATTGGGTATCGCCTGTGGAGCTGAGAGAGAGTTGATGGCACAGTTGCAGGATCTAATGGATCAAGGGGTCTGTTTGACCTAGTGCCACGTCTTGGGTAGCCGATGATGAGGGTTCGTTATGATTTGAGCACAGGCAGGTTCAGGTATTATCAAGGATCTTTTTGTTGGAGTTTTACTCCAGCAATTATTGTATGATGCGAGTACCTACTTGGGATTAGACAGCCGAGGGCTATGCCTGGATGGCATTCAGGGTCCAGTAAAGGCAATATGAACTCTTAGTGAGGCCAAATGGAATGATTAATGCCCTGTTGTCTTCAAGATTTGAGGAATGGTGTGTTCCAGTTGTACTTGGACAAATTGGGAGTGGTGTTCCCCAAGGATATTATGATTTACTCCCTGAGTGACCAGGAATAAGAGGAGCACTTATGGATGTGCTACAGTGCCTGTGTGGAGGAAACTGTATGCCAAGTTATTGAGATACAAGTTTTAGCTTCTGAAGCTTACCTTCTTGGGTCACTTTGTGCTAGCCGTAGGGGCGGCGGTGGAAATCCGGCCAATATGGATACTATTTGGGAATTGGTCAAGATAAGGAGCTTCTCGGACTGGGCAGTGCCAGGAGAGCTTGGCAATCAGATTATGAGACTGATACCAGCGCCAATGCTAGCATCTCCGGTGTGGGGAGGGAAATCTGTGAGTTTTAGTGATGCCTCCTGTAGCGACTGTGGAATTACCGTTGGATTATTGTTGAGCATTCTAGATTACCCCGACAGGGCCACTGTGATGGCGGATACCTGGAGCAGGGAAGCTGTCTGGGGTTGAGTTGGATGATTCCACCGCTGGCGCTGTGTGGACTGTTGAGGCAAACTTGGCTTATGGTTGTGTCACTGAGGGTCCCTTTGGATGATAGACCGCGACTGAGTAGTTCACTCGGATGGTCAGGATTCGGGAGTGACCGAGTGAGGACCCTTGTTTGTGAGGGCTTCTTTCTTTCTTGGATGATTGCGGGGGTGTGTTTCAGATTGCCTTGGTTGAGTTGACACAGGTTGTGGTTTGGTGCGTGTTGCACTGGCAATTATCCTGTTCTCCCCCAGTTTTGGATGGAACCCTGTTGTGTTACATTTCTCAGCTCAGGAAGGTTATGTTTTTGGATCCCTCGACCGTGATTGACCCGCTCCTCTGAGATCTATGACTGTTTGGGGTACGAGGGACGCCCGTTGCGAATTCTGGCTCGTGAGACGAGGGAATTGCGCAATCGGGCTATGCCGTACTGGATATTGTTGTTGTTGTTGTCGTTGTTGTTGAGGAGTAATCACGGGGAGTGAGTGATGACTTAGGAGCCGGAGATGGTGTTGTTGAGTACTTACCCTTGGTGTTTGTAATTTCTGGTGGAATTGAGCGAGTTTCGAGGACGAAACTTTCTTTAGTGGGGGAGGATGTGAGGACCTGGATCCCCACGATGTGATTACTGGTTGACCAGCGACTGCTGGAGGCTTATTTGGCACGTCGGTGGTGTTTGTGCACCAATTGGACACAAGTATTGGACTCAGAGTGTTTATTGGATCACGAGAGTAGTCCGATGACCCCGTCGGATGCTTTGAAGTGGTTTCGCGCGCAATGGAAATTAAAATGGGGCTCAGCGCGAAGTTTGGACACAAGAACATCTTTCCGGATGCCTTCGGCAATCTTTAGAGTTGGAATTTGGCAAATCGGACATCAAATTCGGATTCAGCGCGCGAAAACGGTCAAAATGGACTACCCGCTTGATTTTTACGCCACTGGTTACTGTTCACGCCGGAACAGTAACTCCGGCGGCCAGTGGGCAGCTCCGGCAACGGCGGAGGGCGGCGGCGCGGCGGCGGGCAGGCACGGGAGCGGCGGCGGGCAGCGCACAGCGCGCGGGCAGGCACGCGGCCGCGCGGGCAGGTGCGCGGTCCACCGCGCCGGCGTGCACCGGAGATGGGACACGTGGCGGCTTCTGATAGGGTCGGTGCAGTGGGCACGGTTCACGGAGTAGCTGGGTTGGTGCGTGGACCGGGGGTGGACACGTGTTGCGTTGCGGTTGGCTGGCTCAGGTATGCGCGGTCCAACGAGGTGCGGGCGGTGCCTCGGGAATCGTGCCTGGCAGGGACGCCAGGCGGCGCGCAGGGCGGTGCGTCAGGCACGCACATGCGCGCGTTGACCAGCGGCACGCCACGCGCCGGCTCCCGCGTTGGCCACGTGGCACGCGGGGGTTGGCTGCGCTGGCTGTCCGCCGTTATGCGGGCTACGTGGAGGCCCGTGGTGGATTCGGGCCTGCACAGTGTTGGGCCGGGCCCAACACTGTAGCAGCCCGGAAATTCCGGGCGCCCGAAAGTTGGATATAGAGGGAATTTTTCAATTGTTTTCCAGCCTATATAAAAGCCCCCTGTTCCAGCTCCAGCAGCTTCTTCTCCGCGCGGATTTTGGCAGAGTGACCTTCAGCAACTTTCCTCCTCTCCCTGTGCTGCATCCATCTGCAGAGTTTGGAGATTTTTGGTGGCACGCTTATCGAGGTTTTTGTTTTTACGGTGCGGCGCGACGTTCGTCCATTTGTGTTCCCTTCCGTCGCGTTTCGGTGCACGAGCTCCCCCGGCCTACTCCGACCTCCTTTTCAAGCGATTCTTTCGCCGTTGGATCCGCGACTGACAGAGCTACGATCTTGGTATTTTCTTCTTCCCCTGGTTTCGCACTTTTCGAGGAGTTTTTCCATGCTTACTGGGACCCTATTTTCTGATGGAATTTCTGGACAGCGGCACCTTGCCGGATTTTTATCTCCCCAACCGGGCATCGGATGGAGACGTGCTTGTACACTTTTTTCATCTACTCGACGCAAGGATTATCGCCGTATTTTTATTGGATTTTTCTGAGGCTTGCCCGGAGGTAGATATTTCTCCCTTTATCTGTGTATGGAAATACAGATGTATGATTGTGTGTTTGTGAGCGCCCTGTGTTGTGGAATTTGTAACTCGGCCTACGGGGCTCAGAATTTGACGTGCAGGTACTCGTTTCGAAGGTATCGACGCGAGGAACGTGATAGTATTTTTGTTGGATTTTTCTGAGTCTGTTCTGCAGGTGAAATATATACATCTTTGAGGCTGTTTTTCACAGATTGTGCATACTTGGAATATTTTGGAATAAGTGTAATGTTGGACCTTATTATTGTACCCAGGGGTGTTTGCAAGTGTCACTGGACCTGTTAAATTTGGAGACTTTGATTTTTGGGGTATTTTCAGCTGTTTGGAACCGAGACTTGCGCAACATATACCGAGGGAGCAGTTTTAGCAGATTTTGGACTGAGCGCCTACACTCTTCACCGACCTCAGGTTTGCCTTGGATTGAGCACTTCAGGTGGGTAAGCTTAACTTGGTAACTGTAGGATTTTTATATATCATGGTGAATGTAAGTGTACAGGTGGGGATATCACCCCTCTATGGTTGATAACAGGCACATTGTTGTACAACCGATATGAGCGAGAGGTAAGCAAGGAATGACCTACTTGGGTGAGATTGGTATACCATAGTGAGAATATTTTAGCATGCTTTACTAATGTATGTTTTACCCACTTTAATTATTTCTGAGGACAAAGCATGCTTGCATGGACATGTAGCTAGGCCATCTTTTACTGCTGTACTACTTTTGGAACTTGACTTAGGAGAAACCATGTTATCTTTTTCTCCTCCTTTGTTAGTCAGGTGTCTGTGTTGCTCAGGTTCGAGCAGGGGATTCTGGGTAGTGTGGTCGGGACTTGATGTCTGGGACAGGTTGGATTAGTTGTGGGGCTTTGCGGCAACCGCGGATATTGGGCGGTTGACCGGACATTTATTTATGCACCAGATTGGGTATCTGATTTCTCTAGTGGACAGAGTTTTCCCACTATTTGAGTATTTTTGCGACTGATTGAGGACCAAGGCTTTCTTTAGTGGTTGGGCTTTCCCACTTTGATCAGAGTCATGATCCAGTCCTGCTGATTTATGATACTTGTTACTGAGGCACTTTACTCGTGTGGGTCGCTCCCCTCGAGTGCCACTCCGGAGTGTGCGATTTACAGACTTCGAGTCCTTGAGACTCCCATCCCCTATCGGTGTTATGCGTAGGCTGGCATACCCGATTTGGCAGGCACAGCAGGCAGTACCAGTTCTACTGGTGGCATTAGATTGGTTTATTACAGGCATTTGCTTTATAGTTGCACTCGTGTCAGGGGGACCGAGTGGAGTCTAGTAGCTGTGTTTAGACCAGTGCTAGTGTTGTTGGGAACCGTTTGGGGATACGGTGGTCCCAGGGTCATTGTGAGTTGTTGACCGAGGCATGGCAGGCATGGCTGGCGTAGGCAGGCTTAGCAGGCATAGCAGGCATGGCAGGCATGGCAGGCATAGGCAGGCTTAGCAGGCATAGGCAGACATGGCAGGCTTGACAGGCATAGGCAGGCATGGCAGGCATAGCAGGCATAGGCAGGCATGGCAGGCATGGCAGGCATAGGCAGGTTAGCAGGCATAGCAGGCATGGCAGGCATAGGCAGGCATGGCAGGTATAGGCAGGCTTAGCAGGCATAGGCAGGCATGGCAGGCATGGCAGGCGTAGGCAGGCTTAGCAGGCATAGCAGGCATGGCAGGCATGGCAGGCATAGGCAGGTTTAGCAGGCATAGGTAGGCATAGCAGGCAGGCATGGCAGGCATAGGCAGGCTTAGCAGGCATAGGCAGGCATGGCAGGCTTGGCAGGCATAGGCAGGCATGGCAGGCATAGCAGGCATAAGCAGGCATGGCAGGCATGGCAGGCATAGGCAGGTTTAGCAGGCATGGCAGGCGTAGCAGGCATAATAGGCATGGCGGGCATAGCAGGCATAGAGGGTTGATAGCTGTTGAGAGTCTCCAGCTTCCTTCTTTTTCAGTCTTTACGGCTTTGGTTAGCTTTTTTTGTATTTTGAGGACTTAGTGGGCAGACCGTCGGGTCTGGCGGTGGTACCCACTGAGAACTTCCTTTCTGGTGTAGTTCTCACACCCTCTGGGGGTTTTCCCCCTCTTTTTCCTTCCTCTCCTCTGTTTTGCAGAGTCTTAGCGGGAGTTGCTAATTCTGCGGTTGTTGATCGAGGCGAGAGAGTCGCGAGCTAGATCCCTACCCGTCGTTGGAGAGTAGCGGTACCCCTTCAGAGGAGACCTTCAGTAGATCAGTTGTTTATCTTCCCCTCTTTTGAGAGACTGATGTAGTGAGGATATATTATGTATCGAGTGACTGTACACTGTTGTATTTATTGGGGATACCTCCCGGTTGAGATCAGAGTTGTACATGAGGATTTTGTATTATTGTTTTTGGGAGACAGATTTATAGTATTATTTTCCAGTTGTACAGTGATTTATTTTAGTTATACAGCAGGTTTTTACTTATAGCTCTGATATTATGTTTAGCTGTACTACTTTTCTTGCAGGTAGGATGCTTCGCCTATGCAGGTTGGCATGGGTGGCGGATCTGTTGGCGAGCCCGGGTCGCAGTTTCGACCCCGGGGCGTGACAGTAAGGTCTCAGACAACTGGGCCACCTGGGCTCGCAACTCCTGAACCTCACCCTATTCGGCCTCCTGCGGCCCGAACTCCTCATCTGAAGTAGACTGCGCCCTCGTCGTCGCGCGACGTCTCGGTGGCATCGCAGGAATCTACAACAAAAGATCAAGCATCAGAGAACATAAATCTCTCGACCCAATCAAGCGAAAGTCTAAAACATGTCATCCATTCTAAAGCATTATGTTGTCTGCAGCCATCATAACCTCTTTTAGAGAATGAACAAGTAAAATTGCTCACGCCTATCCCCTGGGGGAGTTAAAGACTCAATCAGGACTCTCGCTTAAGTCTCTTCTCTAACGACAGTCGTCCTAATGTCCAACCAACAGCCTAGGGTCTCTAAGTCCACAATGACCTATACACTTAGGCTCTGATACCACCTAAATCTGTCACGCCCCGCGGTCGAAACTGCGACCCGGGTTCGCCAACAGATCCGCCGCCAGCACGGGATTTCCCGTACAGACGTAGCGTCTAACCTGCAAAGAAGAGAGCTACTACTCAATATGATGCTCAAAGGAAAAACCATCTAAGAATAAATACACAACCACCCGGTCACATCACCCAATATCAAAGACTGCCACATAGGGTCCAATTAAGCCTGCGCCAAACCTACTGCCACGAGCCCCCAAGGGACTTGGACTTACATAGGGCGTCCCACACGGACTATCACAATCTCTCACAAGCGAACACTAGTGTATCAACTAGTCGCATCGTAACACGCATCCGGAGCGCAACTCGAGGGGAGCGACCCCTTCGAGCTAAAGTATATCACAACTGTCTCATAAGCGGCACATGCGGGCTACAGTCCACGATCAAACAGATCAGAAAAACTCGAGTAACAAGACTCATCTCATTTCTAGGTCGGAGAAACCTCCACGACTCAATCTGATAAGCCCTCACCAACCCCCAAGTCACTAGTAAAAATCATGCATAAATCAAATAATAATCCCTCGGCCCCCAGGCACGAGGTCACAGCACCCCGGGACTCTGTCAACTCCCAAATAAAATCTTCATGTTGAAAGAATGCCAATTTTTCTTAAAAACGGGTTTAGGATTTTTAAAACATTCCAGGTGCAAAAGTAACGCTCTCTAACTATGCATACTAGTGACCTACAATACCAAGAGTACACTAAAAATAATATGGGATTCTACGAAAATTTCTGAAATTTTCTAAGCATCTATCATATTTACCAACAGTAAAAATACTACACTAGACATGCTCAAGATGCCTATAGAAGCATTAGAAGACATGCCATATACTTTGGAAGAATTTTAGCCCACCTAGAAAGCTTTCCGTAGGCAAGCCGAAGTCGGGGTCGCGCCGAAATCCTCAATCTGACGAAAAACTGCTTTGCGCCACGCGCGCGCGCGCACTGTCGCGCACCCCGAAAATCCCTTGGAAGCTACCACAATAATCCACAAGCCTCAACAATCTCCCTGCGCAAACCCAGCACCAATCAGCCAACCCACTTCACCAGCACGTGCATGAAAGCATGCATGCTGTTGCGGATTTGCACAGTAACCATCCCCAACAGCACGTGCTGTTTCCAACAGCATGGAAAAAGAAAAACTTGCAAATCAACTTCAATTCCACTCCAAATCCGAAAAATAAATCCACAAATCCAACAAGTAAAGTATTTGCTAACATACCTTGCAAAAAGCTTGATGCGCGCGCGCGGCTCCACGGACTCCAAGCTGCAGGGAGCAAAGTTGCACTCACCTTCTTCTCTTAGCTTCTTCTTTCTTTCTTCTTTTCTTTCCTTAGGTTAAGATGGAGAAGAAGCATGGTGAAAAGCTTGTATAAATAGACCAAGTGTAGGGCTAAAACAAAGGAAAGGTGAAAATACCTCATTTCCCTAAAAAAAACCCACGTTGCCTCAAAAAAACCGGCCCCTGCAACCCTGTGCTCCGGAATAAGCATTCTTGTTCCGGAACACAAGGCCCTGTTTCGGAACACAGCCTTGTGTTCCGGAACACAAGGGGCCAGCCACCCAAACCGAAGCAGAAACCTCCAAAAACTCCGCCGCCGACTCGCTTTTCGCCCCGAAAGCTTCCGCCACAATCTGAAATCACCCGAACCTCACTGTAAATATAAAATACACATGTTCCAAGAATTTTCAAGTTTTTTTGAAATTACCTGCGGAGTCGGTGCTCGATGTAAATCCCGTACTCTACACTCTCCTCCCCTTTAAATGGTTTCGTCCTCGAAACCCAACCAGATCTGAAACTCAGGAGGGTGTCTCAAACAGATACGGGCAAGAAATCCTCAGCTCATCCTCAAGCTCCCAAGTGGCCTCCCTCTCATCGTGGTGGCTCCATAAGACCTTCACATAAGGTATAACCTGATTGCGCAATTCTCTCGTCTCCCGAGCAAGAATCCGCACCGGGCGCTCCTGAAAGTGCAGCTCCTCATCCAACTCCAAAGATGTGAAGTCCAAAATGTGCTAGGGATCATACACATATCTCCTCAAAACTGATACATGGAATACGTCATGAGTACCCGCCAACCGCGGCGGTAGCGCAACTCGATAGGCGACAGGTCCAATGCGCTCCAATATCTCAAATGGCCCAATAAAACACGGGCTCAGCTTCCCACGCACTCCAAAGCGACGTATCACTCGAGAGGGCGAGACTTTCAGAAAAACATGATCTCACACCTGAAACTCCAAGTCTCGCCGCCTCCTATCGGCGTAGCTCCTCTGTCGGCTCTGTGCAGTCTCCAAGTGGCGCCAAATTACCTTAACCTTTTCCTCGGCCTCCAAAAGCAAATCTGGCCCCAAGGTTTTCCTTTCACCCACGTCACTCCAACATAAAGGCGATCGACATTTCCGTCCATACAATGCTTCATAAGGCGCCATCTAAATGCTCGCCTGGAAGCTATTGTTATAGGCAAACTCTGCTAGCCTCAAATGTCGATCCCAACTGCCGCTAAAGCTCAGGACACAAGCTCTCAACATATCCTCTAGTGTCTGAATGGTCCGCTCGGACGGTCCGTCAGTCCGTGGGCGAAAGGCAGTGCTAAACTGAAGTTGGGTCCCCAAGGCTGTCTGCAAGCTCCTCCAAAACTATGAAGTGAACCTCGGGTCCCTATCAGACACAATCGACACTGGCACCCCGTGTAGTCTCACAAACTCGTCCAGGTATAACTGTGCTAACCTCTCCAGAGTCCAACTCGACTGTATCGGCAAGAAATGGGCTGATTTGGTCAATCGATCCACAATCACCCATATAGCATCAGCTCCACTCTGAGTCCTCGGCAGTCCTACAATGAAGTCCATAGTCACATGGTCCCATTTCCATTCAGGTATTGGAAGGCTCTGCAACATGCCAGCTGGAACCTGATGCTCGGCTTTAACTTGCTGACAAGTTAGACAATGGGCCACAAACCTTTCAATATCTCTCTTCATGCCATGCCACCAAAACTGTGCCCTCAAATCCCTATACATCTTTGTTCCCCCAGGATGGAGGGTGTAAGGTGTATAGTGAGCTTCCCTTAAGATCAGCTCTCTAATGTCCAAGTCCGCGGGCACACAGTAGCGGTCCTGTACCTCAGTACTCCCGCTGCATCTACAAAAAAGTCCCCTCCCTGATCACGCTGAACCTGTTCTCGAATCCTCTCAAGATAGGGGTCCCCACTCTGTTTCTCTCTAATCGTGTCCAACAGAGTGGGCTGCAAGACCAAAGATATAAGTCTTGCAGAATCCCCAGGGGACACAATCTCGATATCCAACCGTCTCAACTGCTCTCTCAGTGGCTCCTGCTGAGTAATCAATAGGCTCAAGGACTGTAGAGTACCGGGTCTTCGGATAGCGCGTCGACCTCACAAGATGGCATGGAGCAGAGAGTTGCCTTGGATAGGTTGCATTTGGGTTTATTGTTGATGCCGGGTCGATTCGGATCAACGCAGAAGCGCCAACTCGATTCGGGGTTTTTCCGGGATTTGTATGCCGGTTGAGGATGAGATTTGGAAATTACCGACTTCACAGTGGAGTGCCGGAAATTCGGGAACACTTGGAACAGGGATATATTCAGTTTACAGCGAAGTTCGGGAGGTTCCGGACTGACGCTGAGGATCAGAGGGCGAAAAGTGAGTCGGAACTGACATTTTCGGAGCCGGTTTTTTCGGTTGAGCACCCCGACTCAACGAATGAGCTTTTTGAAGAGAAAAAGCTGTGGACGCGTGTATTTTCAGTTTACAGCGGGGTTCGTGTGGTTCCGGGCAGCGGCGGAGGGCCCGAAGGCAAAAGTGAGTTGAAGAGGGCCTTTTTGGATTATTTTATTAATATAATTGATGGATTAATAATTAAGTGAGCTCCTTGTTGGGTGGCTGTGGGGTTTTGGATTAGAGGTAAGTGGGTTTTTTCTTTACTTCTTAAATTAATTCCTTGCTTAGCTTAATTAAGCTTAATTGAGTTTTTGGGTTAATTAAGCTAAGTTGGTAGCTTTTGATGGAGGTAACCTCACCTTGGGTTAGCCTCACCTCCATCACCCTCCCTTTTCCTCCCTCTGTAGCTCCCACGAAGCAGGAAAAAAAAAAAAAGAGAAGGGAAGAAAGAGAGAAGAAGAAAGGAGAAGAGAGAAGAAGAAGAAGAAGATGAAGGAGACGAAGAGGAACAAGGTGGATTTGGAGTTTTTGCTTGTGGAGTTTGCAGTGTAGTTTGGCATCTGACTGGGACGCGACCTTGTGACTCCGTTTTTGCGCGCGGGTTCCGGCATCGTACTTCGGGTTGCGTGCGGACCTCGTGGAGGCCAGGTAAGCCCGCTGAGCCCAATTGCAAGTGTCGACAAGCAATTGGGGGCGATCAGAGGTGGGTTGGTTTTCTCTCCAAGTCTACGGACTTCCTTCTAATTCTATTATGATAGGATTGCATGCTAGTTTAAGTGTTTCTTGGAACTTAACTAGCACCCCCGTCATATGTTGCATGTATTCAACCAGACCAATAGAGAACCTTAATCTGGGCTAGGTTCTATTATGCTTTAGACATTCCACACACTGCATTTCCTTCTGGACATAGGGTTCCTCGCCCGGGTAGTGGGCCGAGTGGTCAGAGTTTTGTGGGATGGGTGTTTCACTCGGGCCTGGGGGCTGAGTGGGGTCTGGTGGCTGTGTTAGGCCAGTATTGGTGGTTTGGCAACCGTTTAGAGTAAACGGTGGTCCCGGATTCCTAGTTGTTGCATCGTTTTCTCGTCACTACCACGTTGTGATCGTGGGGTACGTATGTTATCAGGACCTTGAACCCAGAATGCTTTTGAACTCTCATGATTTTGGTATACTAGTGTTTTCCTTCCGTATTCCTAAGGGTCGCCGGAGCTTGTTCTTGTTTGATTGGGCGAAGGTGTCACCCTTGGGGGTTCGGGAAACAAACTCGTTTTTCAACTGATTTTCTCAAGAACTAAAATCCATAAAAAGCTGGTTTCCTCAACTCAAGACAGTTTTCAAAAAGTGTAAATTTTATCCTCACCCCAAGGGGGTTGAGGAGAAATGATATTTTATAATAAAGGTCATCTTTTTCCTAAATTCCCTCTCCCGACTGGGGTGAGGTATCTGGGTTCTAAGGGCTGGTTTCATTCTTGGGCCGAAAACAAAGGGAGGCTACACCTATAGCCTATTCTGGTTTGATTGGGGTCGTAGGTAGTAGGCTCCCGGGATTTTCGGACTCTTTGTGGTTTTGGCTGTGGAGCATCTCCAGCCATGAGTTTAGAGCATTGAGTTGTGATACTTTCCCACTTTAACCGAGAGGGGCCAAATCCCTGAACGGTAAAGGATTGAGAACTTCGATAGGCTGAGCCTAGGGTCTGTTCTTGTTTGATTGGGGCTCTAGGCACCAGTCTATCGAGATGCTTGGACCTTGCCGCGTCAGTCGGCTCTTTTCGTCTATGAGTGGGGTATCGTTGTGGGAGCTGTTGGGAGTGACGGCGAGCCCAGCTGTGTGATACGTGTGATACCTTCCTTAGTGAGTTAGTGTTGTGAGCTTGAGTCGTTGAGAGTTCTCCGACATAGCTGTGAGAGGGTTTGGGCTTTTCCTTTTTGAGTCGAGGTTCTTTCGACTGGGTTGTGTTTCGAGCATCGAGATACCGATCTGTTTGATCGTGGACTATAGCCTGCTGAGCCTGGCATTTCATGCCAGTTATGAGATACTTGTGATACTTGAGTTCGTTGGGGTCGCTCCCCTCGAGCTACGCCCCGGGTGCGATGATGATACCGAGCCTGACGAGGCTGCGATGATGCGACTAGTTGATACACTAGAGTTCGCCTGAGATTGTGATAGTCCTTGAGGGACACCCTACGTAAGACCAAGTCCTGTTTGGGCGTAGTGGCAGTAGGTGAGCGCAGGCTGTTTGACTGGTCCAAAGTGGGACAGTCATTGAGATTGGGTGACATTGAGAGAGTGTTGACATAGCATGTGTTGTAGTAGAGTTTTCTCTGAGTATAGTACTTGTTGACATATTGTCAGTAGAGAGTGGATGCATACCATCATCTGTGTTCTTTCTTGTTGAGCATAGTAGATAGAGGCATGATAGCTGTAGATGTTTTTCCAGCTTATACTTTCATTATATCAGTTCCTTTCTGTTATCTTATGCCTCTAGTAGACTTAGTGGGCAGACCGTGGTTCTTGGAGACGGTACCCACTGAGAACTACTGTAGGATGTAGTTCTCACACCCTCTGTCGGTGACAGGTTGCTGAGGCTTTCTTCCGTTCCTGCCCGAGCTGGCTTGACGGACCGAGGACAGGGAGTCGCGAGATAGTTCCCCTACCAGCATTGTTACCTTAGAGTGAGATAGTTGTACCATCCCGGACTGTGGGAGTTGATCATGTATGGTTATTTCTAGTTTTAGCTATCTCCCCTTTGGATTTGTAGATGTTGTATAGGTTGTTTCTATTTGTATCATCTTGTATTCGGGAGATAGACTTGTATTTATGTTCAGCTTTTAGTAGTGAGATTTTATATTACAGCTTTTATTACCCGCTCTGATATCTGTATAGCTGTAGTTCTATCTTTTGCAGGTTAGACGCTTCGTCTGTACGGCAGTTTCCGTACAGATGGCGGATCTGTTAGCGAGCCCGGGTCGCAGTTTCGACCCCGGGGCGTGACAGATTAGAGTGGTATCAGAGCCTAGGTTGTAGGTCGTTGAGGACTTAGAAACCCTAGGCTATTGTGGTTGGACATTAGGATGACTACGTGAGAGTCGTGACTTTAGCGAGAGTCCTGATTGAGTTTTTACCTCTCCCAAGGAATGGGATGAGTGATTTTGCTTGTTATCCGCTCAAAGTGATTATGTTGGCTGCAGACAACATAATACTTTTGGAAGGATAACAAGTTGTAGACTCTCGCTGGATTGGGTCGTTTGGTTGTTATGTCCTGACGTTTGTATTTGTTGCAGTTATCTGCGATGCCGCCGAGACGTCGTGCACCGACGAGAGGGCGTTCGGCCTTGGATGAGGAGCCCGAGCGGCAAGGGGCTGAGCACACTGAACAGGAAGAGACAAGCAGGCGCCAGGAAGAAACAGTCAGGCGCCTGGTAGAGGCAGCCAAGCTCCAGAAAGAAAAGGTGGATCGGTTGATCAGACTGTTTGAGCAGAGGACATCTTCAGCAGCGCCCCCAGCAGCGACTTCGTCGACCCCGTCACATATCGCTCCTTTGACAGAGGCAGAGCAAAGAGAGCTCATCGACAGGCTAGCTTATATCAACCAGTTCCATCCCCCGCGATTTTCAGGGCAGAGTTCGGAGCCGTGGGATGTTGAGAAATGGATCGCGGCAATGGAGAAATTATTTGAGAACCTCTTCATCAAGGATGAGCACCAGGTACATTTGGGGGCGCACTATTTGGAAAAGGACGCCGAGATTTGGTGGCGTCGAGTCCGCCCAGTGGACCGCCAGGAGTTCAGTTGATGTCGTGGCCTGAGTTTCAGGCTTTGCTACGCGGGGCCTATTTTCCCGATAGTGCAAAGCAGAAACTAGAAGGGGATCTCCGACGATTGCAGCAGGGTGATCGACCTCTTCAGGAGTATATTCGGGAGTTCCAGAAGTTGCTGATTAGTGTACCGCATGTCGCCCCCGACGAGGCCCAGAGGGTGGATTTGTTTGAGAGAGGACTGCACCAGGATATTTATCATCTTGTACACTCGCACCGGTCACCGACTTTGGATGCGGCCATTGAGCGTGCTCGGTGGGTTTCCCGAGGCACAGCGGTTATGTCAGAGAGGGACGGAGCGCCAGGGACCAGCTCCGGGGAGAGGCATTCAGTACCGCCTGATTTTGGACAGACGAGTAGATCGAGACCCCCGAGGCCGTCACAACCCCAGTCTGAAAGCCGCAGATTTCAGAGGAGGCAGAGATCAGGAGGATCCCCACAGCCGAGGCACCAGCAGCGATATCAGGATGAGTGTGTCATTTGCGGTGGGCCACATGCAGTGCAGCAGTGTGGCTATAGGCAGGGGCGATGCTTTTCGTGTGGACAGACTGGTCATTTTCAGGCAGCATGCCCTCGAGCAGTACTTACAGTGATGCCGCTTGCAACAGCACCCCCGCTACCTCGTCCAGATGAAGTAGCTCCTCCGACTTACCGCCAGCCAGATGAGGCCACGACGTCGCGGCAGCCAGGGCGACGACCACCCACTTCAAGAGGATGATTTGGGCTACCCGTTTGGAGGGCGCCAGGATAGCAGGTCGCTTGGTACCAGATATGATACCCCCCTTCCTAGTTGTTTGAGACTGGAGTTTTTGCACCCCCTGCATGGTTTGAGTGGATGGAGTGTAGTTTTGGATTACGGCCACAGCAGGGACAGCGTCAACACCACTCTTCTTGTTTTCTTGTTTAACACCGAAACTGGCGAACGGGACGAAAAAATTTCGAAGGACTACTCCAGAAATGGAGATGATGCTGGAACCTGTTCTTGTTTGATTGGGGTGAAGGCATCGGCCCTTTGGAATTTTGGACTTTTCGCTATTTTCGGCTGCTTTTTAAATAGAGAGTTGGGGTTGATGATGTACCTGATGTAGGTTTCTTGTGGTAGGGGGGCGTGTTTTGGGTTTCGAGGACGAAACCTTTTAAAGGAGGGAGAGTGTAGAGTACCGGGTCTTCGGATAGCGCGTCGACCTCACAAGATGGCATGGAGCAGAGAGTTGCCTGGATAGGTTGCATTTGGGTTTATTGTTGATGCCGGGTCGATTCGGATCAACGCAGAAGCGCCAACTCGATTCGGGGTTTTTCCGGGATTTGTATGCCGATTGAGGATGAGATTTGGAAATTACCGACTTCACAGTGGAGTGCCGGAAATTCGGGAACACTTGGAACAGGGATATATTCAGTTTACAGCGAAGTTCGGGAGGTTCCGGACTGACGCGGAGGATCAGAGGGCGAAAAGTGAGTCGGAACTGACATTTTCGGAGCCGGTTTTCGGTTGAGCACCCCGACTCAACGAATGAGCTTTTTGAAGAGAAAAAGCTGTGGACGCGTGTATTTTCAGTTTACAGCGGGGTTCGTGTGGTTCCGGGCAGCGGCGGAGGGCCCGAAGGCAAAAAGTGAGTTGAAGAGGGCCTTTTTGGATATTTTATTAATATAATTGATGGATTAATAATTAAGTGAGCTCCTTGTTGGGTGGCTGTGGGGTTTTAGATTAGAGGTAAGTGGGTTTTTCTTTACTTCTTAAATTAATTCCTTGCTTAGCTTAATTAAGCTTAATTAGTTTTTGGGTTAATTAAGCTAAGTTGGTAGCTTTTGATGGAGGTAACCTCACCTTGGGTTAGCCTCACCTCCATCACCCTCCCTTTTCCTCCCTCTGTAGCTCCCACGAAGCAGGAAAAAAAAAAAGAGAAGGGAAGAAAGAGAGAAAAGAAAGAGAAGAGAGAAGAAGAAGAAGAAGATGAAGGAGACGAAGAGGAACAAGGTGGATTTGGAGTTTTGCTTGTGGAGTTTGCAGTGTAGTTTGGCATCTGACTGGGACGCGACCTTGTGACTCCGTTTTTGCGCGCGGGTTCCGGCATCGTACTCGGGTTGCGTGCGGACCTCGTGGATGCCAGGTAAGCCCGCTGAGCCCAATTGCAAGTGTCGACAAGCAATTGGGGGCGATCAGAGGTGGGTTGGTTTTCTCTCCAAGTCTACGGACTTCCTTCTAATTCTATTATGATAGGATTGCATGCTAGTTTAAGTGTTTCTTGGAACTTAACTAGCACCCCCGTCATATGTTGCATGTATTCAACCAGACCAATAGAGAACCTTAATCTGGGCTAGGTTCTATTATGCTTTAGACATTCCACACACTGCATTTCCTTCTGGACATAGGGTTCCTCGCCCGGGTAGTGGGCCGAGTGGTCAGAGTTTTGTGGGATGGGTGTTTCACTCGGGCCTGGGGCTGAGTGGGGTCTGGTAGCTGTGTTAGGCCAGTATTGGTGGTTTGGCAACCGTTTAGAGTAAACGGTGGTCCCGGATTCCTAGTTGTTGCATCGTTTTCTCGTCACTACCACGTTGTGATCGTGGGGTACGTATGTTATCAGGACCTTGAACCCAGAATGCTTTTGAACTCTCATGATTTTGGTATACTAGTGTTTTCCTTCCGTATTCCTAAGGGTCGCCGGAGCTTGTTCTTGTTTGATTGGGCGAAGGTGTCACCCTTGGGGGTTCGGGAAACAAACTCGTTTTTCAACTGATTTTCTCAAGAACTAAAATCCATAAAAAGCTGGTTTCCTCAACTCAAGACAGTTTTCAAAAAGTGTAAATTTTATCCTCACCCCAAGGGGTTGAGGAGAAATGATATTTTATAATAAAGGTCATCTTTTTCCTAAATTCCCTCTCCCGACTGGGGTGAGGTATCTGGGTTCTAAGGGCTGGTTTCATTCTTGGGCCGAAAACAAAGGGAGGCTACACCTATAGCCTATTCTGGTTTGATTGGGGTCGTAGGTAGTAGGCTCCCGGGATTTTCGGACTCTTTGTGGTTTTGGCTGTGGAGCATCTCCAGCCATGAGTTTAGAGCATTGAGTTGTGATACTTTCCCACTTTAACCGAGAGGGGCCAAATCCCTGAACGGTAAAGGATTGAGAACTTCGATAGGCTGAGCCTAGGGTCTGTTCTTGTTTGATTGGGGCTCTAGGCACCAGTCTATCGAGATGCTTGGACCTTGCCGCGTCAGTCGGCTCTTTTCGTCTATGAGTGGGGTGTCGTTGTGGGAGCTGTTGGGAGTGACGGCGAGCCCAGCTGTGTGATACGTGTGATACCTTCCTTAGTGAGTTAGTGTTGTGAGCTTGAGTCGTTGAGAGTTCTCCGACATAGCTGTGAGAGGGTTTGGGCTTTTCCTTTTTGAGTCGAGGTTCTTTCCGACTGGGTTGTGTTTCGAGCATCGAGATACCGATCTGTTTGATCGTGGGACTATAGCCTGCTGAGCCTGGCATTTCATGCCAGTTATGAGATACTTGTGATACTTGAGTTCGTTGGGGTCGCTCCCCTCGAGCTACGCCCCGGGTGCGATGATGATACCGAGCCTGACGAGGCTGCGATGATGCGACTAGTTGATACACTAGAGTTCGCCTGAGATTGTGATAGTCCTTGAGGGACACCCTACGTAAGACCAAGTCCTGTTTGGGCGTAGTGGCAGTAGGTGAGCGCAGGCTGTTTGACTGGTCCAAAGTGGGACAGTCATTGAGATTGGGTGACATTGAGAGAGTGTTGACATAGCATGTGTTGTAGTAGAGTTTTCTCTGAGTATAGTACTTGTTGACATATTGTCAGTAGAGAGTGGATGCATACCATCATCTGTGTTCTTTCTTGTTGAGCATAGTAGATAGAGGCATGATAGCTGTAGATGTTTTTCCAGCTTATACTTTCATTATATCAGTTCCTTTCTGTTATCTTATGCCTCTAGTAGACTTAGTGGGCAGACCGTGGTTCTTGGAGACGGTACCCACTGAGAACTACTGTAGGATGTAGTTCTCACACCCTCTGTCGGTGACAGGTTGCTGAGGCTTTCTTCCGTTCCTGCCCGAGCTGGCTTGACGGACCGAGGACAGGGAGTCGCGAGATAGTTCCCCTACAAGCATTGTTACCTTAGAGTGAGATAGTTGTACCATCCCGGACTGTGGGAGTTGATCATGTATGGTTATTTCTAGTTTTAGCTATCTCCCCTTTGGATTTGTAGATGTTGTATAGGTTGTTTCTATTTGTATCATCTTGTATTCGGGAGATAGACTTGTATTTATGTTCAGCTTTTAGTAGTGAGTTTTTATATTACAGCTTTTATTACCCGCTCTGATATCTGTATAGCTGTAGTTCTATCTTTTGCAGGTTAGACGCTTCGTCTGTACGGCAGTTTCCGTACAGATGGCGGATCTGTTAGCGAGCCCGGGTCGCAGTTTCGACCCCGGGGCGTGACAAGGACTGACCCGATCGCCTACTCAAGGCATCCGCGACTATATTAGCCTTGCGGGATGGTACTGTATGCTCAGATCGTAATCCTTTAACAGTTCCAACCATCGGTGCTGCCTCAAATTAAGTTCCTTCTGAGTAAATAAGTATTTCAGGCTCTTGTGGTCGGTAAAAATCTCGCAGTGCTCGCCGTAGAGATAATGTCGCCAAAGCTTCAGAGCAAAAACAACTGCGGCTAATTCCAAATCGTGAGTAGGGTAATTCTTTTCGTAATCCTTCAATTGCCGTGACGCATAAGCAATTACCCTATCACGCTGCATCAAAACACAACCTAAGCCGCTGTGGGAGGCATCACTATAAACTGTAAATCCCTCTCCCATAAGTAGCAATGCAAGGATCGGCGCTGAAATCAGTCGAAGCTTCAACTCATCAAAGCTCTACTGGCACTGCTCAGTCCATACCAATCTTGTCCCCTTTCTGGTCAGTCTGGTGAGGGGAGTAGAGAGCTTCGCAAAGCCCTCCACAAACCGACGGTAGTAGCCTGCTAGGCCCAAGAAGCTCCGAATCTCTGTCACCGTCGTAGGTCTAGGCCAATCCCGAACTGCATCTATCCTCGTCGGGTCCACTGCCACTCCTGCGGCTGATACCATATGGCCTAAGAATGAAACTTCCCGAAGCCAGAAAGCGCATTTATTCAGCTTGGCATACAACTTCTTTTCTCTCAGAAGTTGCAGCACTATCCTCAAGTGCTCCTCGTGCTCAATGTCGCTACGGGAATAAACCAAGATGTCATCTATGAAAACCACCACAAAACGGTCCAAGTACGGCTGGAACACTCGGTTCATCAGATCCATAAAAGCGGCAGGGGCATTCGTCAAACCAAAGGGTTACACCGTGAACTCATAATGCCCGTACCGAGTCCTAAACGCCGTCTTGGATACATCCGTGGCCCTCACCTTCAGCTGGTGGTAACCGGACTGAAGATCTATCTTCGAAAAGACCGTAGCTCCCTGAAGCTGATCAAATAAATCGTCAATCCGAGGAAGGGGATACTTGTTCTTGACGGTCACTTTATTTAACTCCCTGTAGACCACACAAAGCCTAAGTGACCCGTCTCTTCTTCACAAACAGGATCGGTGCTCCAAAGGTGAAACACTAGGTCGAATAAACCCTCGATCCAGAGATCCTGTAACTGAGCCTTTAGCTCCCTCAACTCAGCAGGGGCCATCCTGTAGGGTGCCTTGGAGATTGGTGCAGTTCCAGGGACTACATCAATCACAAACTCTATCTCTCGATCCGGCGGCATAGAGGATAACTCAGGGGGAAACACATCTGGATACTCTCGGATGATAGGGATGTCCTCGAGCCCAGGCATCGCCGTAGGCACCTCTACAACAGTCGCTAAGAAAGCGACACAACCACGACTTAACATCTGTCGTGCTCTAGCAGAAGATATAGTTGCCGCAAATAGGGTACTCTGGCATCCCCTATAGATGAACTCCTCCTGACCCGGCTCTCGAAGGGTCACAGTCCTATCTCTACAATCGATAGTAGCATAGTACTGAGTCAACCAATCCATCCCCAACACTACATCAAAGTCCCGGAGCTGACGAAGGACCAATAGATCAACCTGTAAAATCCAGGGCCCTAACTGCACTGGGCAGGACCGACAATACTCATCTACATGCAATACATGATCAGGTATCTGAACCTCACGAGCACAAGCTAATGGTCCTATCTCTAGCCCATGCAACAATGCAAAAGCCCTACTGATGAATGAATGCGATGCTCCGGTATCAAATAAAGCTCGAGTGCGAGTAGAGGAGATAAGAACAATACCTGCTACCACGTGGCTCGCTGCCCCTGAATCCTCAACCTGAGCGGCATAAACTCACCTGCTCGGATGTGGTCATCTGTCTGACTGCCGAGATGAGGTGGCTCTATCTCCCTGGCCATAACTGTCGAAGCTCCACCCGTCTGGAAGGGCGGAACAGGAGTCGATGCTGACGAGGGTACTGACGACCTCTACCCCGGACAAGTCGATGCTTAGTGCCCTGGCTGCCCACCAACGAAAGCACCGGCCCTTCTCTGATCACAAAATGAGATGCATGGGATCCGCCGCAAATAAACATCTATCTGAACGTCGCTGTTGCTGCTGGTACTGCTGTCATCCGGCGGTCGAAATCCCCTGATCTCTGCCTGCCCTGAGACCCACGACCCCTGAGGCTGGAATCGCGGTAGTCTCGACGCCTCGGCCTGCTAGACTGACCAACATCTGACGGCGCCGAGCGTTTCTCTCCAG
>JAQOTM010001704.1:0-29783 GCA_029168755.2 Tillandsia fasciculata
TCTTTTTTTGAAGCTTGAGTGTTTAGGATTTTTTCTTGATGAATTTGGAGTTGATTTAAGCATGGTTTTTGTGTAGTGCAGTTTTTTAGAGAGAGAAAGCTTGGTTTTTGTGTATTGCAGATTTTTTTGAGAGAGATTGTTTGGTTTTATGTAGTGCAGATTTTAGAGAGAGAAAGCTTGGCTATTGTCTGAGGTTGGTGTTGATGTTGGTTGTGTGCATTTTGGATTTGTTGTCCATGGATGATGGGTCTGCAGCAAGTGGAGCGCGTGCGCAGCTAGAGCCCAATCTTGCGGACTTTTTTTTTGGCTTGGCGTTCCGGAACCAAAGAAGGGATTCCGGAACGGGCCTTTGTGTACCGGTACCACATGGAGTGTACCGGTACCACATTAGTGCAGAATGTTTTTTTTGTGGATTTTAAGCGTGGGCACTTTGGTAATTTCACTTTCCATCACATGTTGACCGGATTGACCCCTCTCCTCTCTATATATTTGGACTCCTCTCTTCTCCCCTGGTTATAGAGAAAGGAAAAGAAAGAAAGAAATGAGAGAAAGAGAGTGAAGGAAAAGAGAGAATGTAAGGAAAAGGAAGAAAATAGAGGGTGCTACTTGTGTGGTCTGTTGCTTGGAGCTGGACGGAGCCGCGCGCACGTTGGCCGTATTTGAGGTATGATGGCAGATTTTGTAGTTGGATTTAAGATTTTTCTTAGATGGATTCTTATGGATTTTTGAGCTTGGATTTTGGTTGTATTTCTTCTCATTTCTGCTTGTTGAGCTGAGGTGCGGCTGTGAGCTTGGGTTTTTGCACTGTGCGGAGCCGAGGGTGCACGCGCGCATGCGTGCATACTGTGAGCGGACGGCGAGGGAGTCGGAGCGCGCCGGATTTTTTTTAGAGGACACGTGAGATCTGTTTGAGTTTTCGGGGATTTTTCCGTAGATCGCGAGCGCGCGTGCGGCACAGTATTTGTTTTTCCGGCAGATCTTTTTGGTCAGTTAGCGCCGACACTTCACCGACTTCAGCGTTTGCCTGCGGAATACTTTTGAGGTGGGTTGGAATTTCTCCAAAATTTATGGAATGCCCTTTAATGCTATTGAATGCAAGTTGATCATGTTTATTATGCAATTTTCACTGTTGATAAATCTGATAGTTGCCTAGAAAATTGTAGAAAGACTTTTATGAGCCCCAGACATTTTTAGTATGATCTAGAGGTTATTTGACACTAGACTGTGCATTCTTTTGAGATTCAGGTTGCATCTGGACCTTCAGAATATTTTAGTACCCCGTTTTAAGTAAAACTCCGCTTTAAAAGGATTTTTAAAAATTGAGAACATTATGAATGGTCCAGATTGTTCGAGTTGCATGAGTACTCGTGCCAGAGGGCCGAGTAGATTTTTAGAGCATTGTGAGATGACTTTCTAGTGTCATGAGAGAGTTTTAGCATTTTTCCAGTTCGGGGGCGGAAGCTATGGGCGGCTACGCCTGCAGCCTGTTCTTGTTTGATAGGGTTGTAGGTGGCAGTCGTTCAGAATTTCCAGGCCTTCCGTGTGAGAGATTGAGAATTTATTCCCGGTTTGGTTTACTCTAGATCATGGGTCGTGTTCTGATTTAGTGGTGGAGATGGTTCTCCCACTTAGCTATGAGAGTTTTGGGGGTTCTGGCAGATCGAGTCGTGGAGGTTTCCCGACTCAGCCACGGGTCGTGCATTATCAGATTGAGTCGTTGAGGGTTCTCCGACATAGCTGTGAGAGTGTTTGGGCTTTTCCTGTTTGAGTCGTGGATCTTTTCCGACTGAGTTGTGCTTTCGAGCTTTGAGATACCGATCTGTTTGATCGTGGATTATAGCCTGCATGTGCCGCATATTGAGACAGTGAGACAGTTGTGCTACTTGAGTTCGGTGGGGTCGCTCCCCTCGAGCTACGCCCCGGGTGCGATGATGATACCGAGCCTGACGAGGCTGCGATGTATGCGACTAGTTGATACACTAGAGTTCGCTTGAGATAGTCCGTGTGGGACGCCCTACGTAAGTCCCGTCCCAGTGTGGATGAGGTGGCAGTAGGTTTGGCGCAGGCTTGACTGGACCCTATGAGGCAGTCATTGAGATTGGGTGACATTGAGAGAGTGATGGCATAGCATGTTCATTGATGAGTTTCCCTTTGAGCATAGTACTTGAGGCATATTATTAGCAGTGTTAGTGTATGCATAGCAGGGTCAGAGTAGTATTCCTTCAGCATGATGTTGTTACTTATTAGCTGTAGTTCATTTCCTGCTTTCCTTTTATCTATCTATCTGCATACCTATCTGTTTTGCCTCCAGTAGACTTAGTGGGCATACCGTGGATATTGGGACGGTACCCACTGAGATCTGCCTTCTGCAGTAGATCTCACACCCGCTGCGGTGACAGGTTTGAGGCAGCTGTTCCGGCTTGGTTCGCACGGAGACAGCAGATCGAGGTGAGGACGCGGCCGATTAGTTCCTTACCAGCATTGAGAGTCTGAGGTAGATGTACCCGGGGTATTTTATGATTCCACTTTTGTACTGGACATTCTGAGAAGCTTGTGAGGATTGTTTTTATTTCTTATGGCTAGACAGACTTTGTATTGAGGACTTTTATTTTATCCAGATGTTCAGTTGATCTATGTAGCTTCTAGTTTTATTTCAGCTCTGATATATGTTTTTAGCTCTAGATCTGACTTGCAGGGTAGACGCTTCGTCTGTGCGGCAGTTTCCGTACAGATGGCGGATCTGTTGGCGAGCCCGGGTCGCAGTTTCGATCCCGGGGCGTGACAGATTTAGGTGGTATCAGAGCCTAGGAATATAGGTCATTGAGGACTTACAGACCCTAGGTTATTGGTTGGACAGTAGGATGACTGTCGTGAGAGACGTGACTTTAGCGAGAGTCCTGATTGAGTTTGTACCTCCCCCAGAGGGTTGGGGTGAGTGATCTTACATGTTATTTCTCTAAAGATGATTATGTTGGCTGCAGACAACATAATACTTTAGAAAGGTTAACATGTTTAGACTTTCGCTTGATTGGGTCGAGAGAGTTTTGGTCCTAATGTTTGTTATGTTGCAGTGGCTTCGGTGCTTCCGAGACGCCGTACGACGGCGAGGGCGTGTTAGCCTTGGATGAGGAGCTCGATCAGCGGGAGGCTGAATGGATAGAGCAGAGTGAGGTCCGGGAGTTACGGGCCCGGTAGCCCAGAGGTTTGAGATGATGCAGCGCCAGGAAGGGAACTTGAAGCGCGTGGTGCGCATGTTTAGCTGAGAGCATCGATTGAGGTATCGCCAGGAGTACTTCCTGCCGCGACATCGTCGATTTCGACCTAGTTGGCACTGTGAGTAGTGCGGGAGCAGCGAGAGATTGCTGATTGTTAGTGGTGCATCTGTCAGTTTCATCCCCTACAGATTTCGGGGCAGAGTTTGGAGCCTAGGCAGGCCAAGAATTGGATTGTTGCTTTGGAAGTGTTTGAGGACTCGTTCATCCGGGTGAAGCATCAGGTGCTCTTGGTTGCGCACCTTTGGATAGGGACGCCGAGTGTTGGTGGCATCGAGTTCGTTTGTTGGACCACTAGGAGAGTGGTTGAGAATTTGGAGCGAGTTTCTATGATTGTTGAGCAGAGTACCCCACGTCGCCCAGGATGAGGCTCAGGAGACTGATCATGTTTGAGAGGGACTGCTTTGAGATATCTATCACCTTGTGCATGCTCGATGGGTTGGCTGAGGAACTGTGATCATGTCCGAGAGGACGAAGAGCGAAGGATCAGCTCCTGAGAGAGGCGTCCAGCATCGTCGGATTTGGGATAGTCGAGTGGATCGGGATTGACATGATTCCAGTCCCAGGAGTATGAGCCTCAGAGGAGACGGAGACTAGGAGGTTCTCGATAGTCGAGGCACCAGTGGCGGTCTCAGGATGACTGTGTCTTTTGCGGTGGGCCGCATTCATCGCTCTAGAGTGACGTCAGGGAAAGGGCGATGCTTTCCTTATGTATAGTCAAGACATCTTCAGGCAGAGTGTCCCAGAGTGGTACTCTTGGATTTGCCGCTTACGACGGCACCCCTCTACCCTTCAGGATATAGAGGTTTGTCCGACTTACCGGTAGGCCGATGGAGCCGTGACGCTGAGACAGAGGGAGTGATGGCCACCAGCATCTTGTGGATGAGATTTTGCAGCTAGTTAAGGGACGCCAGGATAGTGGATCGCGTCTTACCAGGTGTGGTTCTGCTGACGGTTGTCAGAGTTGGAGCATGTTTGATGCCGACACTGCTTGCATGTGTTTTAGTAGAGCAGGGATAACCTCGCATGGGCCGGAGATAGGATGTTGGCTGGTGCACATGATGATCAGGTTCTAGATCACGTATAGCACATGGATTAGTGTTGCCAGTCCTGCCCAGTTCAGTAGGACCTTGGATTTGATCCTAGAGTTGTTAGTCCTACATCAGTTCCGGGATGGTGATATGAGTTTGGATAGGGATTGGATATCCCAATGTTATGCTATTGTGGATTGTCGAGAGAGGACAATGACCCTCCGTGGCCCTGACCAGGAGGAGTGTGTTTAGAGAGGATGCTTGAGCACGACAGAGGTTGAGTCGTGGTCGTATCGCTTGTTAGCGACTCTTGAGGAGGTGCCTACGGCGGCACCGGGATGAAGGAATATCTTTTATTGCCGAGTGATATTGAGTGAGAGTTCACCAGATTTGATTTTGAAGCCGCTATTGGGAAGATTGAGATCGAGATAGTGATAGACGTGGTTTGGAAACCGCGCCGACTTCGGCAGCATCTTTGGGAGTATCACCCGTAAGTCCTAGAAAGAGAGAGCTGTTAACGCAGTTGCGGATTTGATGGATCGAGAGGTCTGTGCGACCCAGTGATGCCCCATTGTGAGTGCACAACGGTGAGGGTTTATGATGGTTTGGGCACAGATAGTTTTGGATCGTGTTTTGGTCGACGCCTTTGTGGGTGATTGGAGGCATTATGGAACCCTACAGCTGAGAGCTGTGCCGATAGAGTTCTGAACCCGATAGGGATATTTTGAGCTTACAGCAAGGTCGAGCGAATTGACTAAGGCCCCGTGGCCTTTCGGATTTGAGGACTTGTGTGTTCCGGCGGTACTTGGACCGGGCCGTAGTACCGGCGTGAGTTTGAGCTCTACAGTGAGTTGCCGTGCCAGTGGTTGACTTAGATTTTTACAGGGCCGGTTGATTTGATTATACTTGAATTGGTTTCCGAAATAAGACAGTGCATGAGGAGCGCTTGAGGTTAGTGCTGCAACTCCTGAGAAAGAGAGAAGTTGTTTGCCAAATTGAGAGAGTTTGCGCTTGACTTTGGAAGGTTCTGTGATTTAGTTATGTAATTCCAGCTATAAAAGTGATAGTGGACCCAACAGAGAGTGATACCGTTTGGGTTGGGCCTAAGCCTATGTTGTGACAGGGGACAGAAGCTTTTGGACTTTGCAAGGCCAGTGTAGCTTGGAAGGGGCAAAGCTGAGGAGGATACCAGCATTGATACAGATATTGCCTGTGATAGAGAGGTCATGGAATTATCCCGAGATCCTTGAGCCTGAAGTACATGGTTACTCAGGAGGTCTATGATTGAGCCAACGCCGGTGGACAGAGCTATTGGAGCGGTAGGATTGATACCCTATAGTTTTATCCTGGCATGACTTTATATTCAGTAAGCCTTGGTGAGGCAAGCAGCACAATCTTGGAAGGAGGTGTCGATCAGTAGTCGCCACTTTTGGAATTGGGAATTTAGAGCTGAGGCTTGAGCGTGGTTTCCAATGTTGAACTCCTTGCCCTGCGGAGGGATGTGAGTGATGTACTTAGGGTACTTGAGCATTTTAGTTGCTAAAGAGAATGGAGGTTCTATGCCAATGATAGGCATAGAGTTTTGGATTTGGGGAGTTTAGTTTTCTGGAAGCCGCTAACCGCCGGGATGCGTGGATTTGAATTTACGCGGGGAGCTTGACCGCGGATTTTTATTGGGCTGGTTGATGTATTGGTGATCACCTGTTTGATTTGGTTTTCTTTGCCTTGGACTTGGTCGAAGTTTGAATTATCAGGAGCTACCGAAGCAAATTCTTGCTGGTGAGACAAAAGAAATATGCAGTCGGGACTTTACCTTGGGTAAGAATTCAGAGGTTCTTGAGCAGGATTTGTGAGATCGACCATTAGAAAGTCTGAGGATGAGTTGAGTACTTCCTGTTCCCATCGGATTGAGACATCCTCCTGAGATTAGACCTATTCAGGTTTCGAGGACGAAACCTTTTTAAAGGAGGGGAGAGTGTAGAATACCGGGATTTCGGGAAGCGCACTGACCTAGCAAGATGGCGTGATGCGGAGAAATCTCCTTGCACGTGTTCCATATCTGTTTGCAGTTGCTTTCGGGTTGGTTCGGATCGACGCGGAAGCCCCAGCCTGAGTCGGAGTTTTTTCGGGCTTTGTGCGCCGTTAGACGACTGGTTTGATAGAGCCGCGACTCCACTGTGGTTTGCAAAAATTGGGAAAGGTTTGGAACACGTGTATTTTCATTTTACAGTGAAGTTCGGGAGGTTTCAGACTGGCGCGGAGACCCCGAAGGCGAAAAGTGAGTTGGAGTCGGCAGATATGGGAGCCGGTTTTTGGATTGGGCACCTTGATTCTAAGATTGAGCTTTTTGAGTGGAGAAAATTTTGGACATGTGTATCTTCAGATTACAGCGGAGTTCGGGATGTTCCGGACTGGTGCGGTGGCCCCGAAGGCAAAAAGTGACTTGAAGTTGGCATTTGATGGATTAATTAATTAATTTAATTGATTTATTTAATTAGCTCATTAGTGGTCTGTGAGGGAAATTAATGAATGGAAGTGTAAAGAAAGAAAAGGGGAATTAAATTGGGTGTATAGTTTGGAATTAGTGTTGGTGTTGGAGGGGGGATTTGGTATTCTTGTTCACTTTACACCATGCACCATGCACCAACACTAATTAATTAAGGATGCCACGTCATCTTCTTCTTCCCAAAATGCAAACAGAGGAAATTAAAGAGAACAGAGGAAAAAGAAAAAGAAGAAGAAGGAGAAGAAGAAGAAGAATTGAAGGGAAGTAAAAGAGGGTTTTGATCGTCTTGACGGCGCGAATCCATTGTTAGTAGCCGTGCGGTGCCGAGCGGACCGCGCGCGGAGAACTTGAGTGAGGAGTATCGGTTCTTTTTTTGAAGCTTGAGTTTTAGGATTTTTTCTTGATGAATTTGGAGTTGATTTAAGCATGGTTTTTGTGTAGTGCAGTTTTTTTAGAGAGAGAAAGCTTGGTTTTTGTGTATTGCAGATTTTTTTGAGAGAGATTGTTTGGTTTTATGTAGTGCAGATTTTAGAGAGAGAAAGCTTGGCTATTGTCTGAGGTTGGTGTTGATGTTGGTTGTGTGCATTTTGGATTTGTTGTCCATGGATGATGGGTCTGCAGCAAGTGGAGCGCGTGCGCAGCTAGAGCCCAATCTTGCGGACTTTTTTTTGGCTTGGCGTTCCGGAACCAAAGAAGGGATTCCGGAACGGGCCTTTGTGTACCGGTACCACATGGAGTGTACCGGTACCACATTAGTGCAGAATGTTTTTTTTGTGGATTTTAAGCGTGGGCACTTTGGTAATTTCACTTTCCATCACATGTTGACCGGATTGACCCCTCTCCTCTCTATATATTTGGACTCCTCTCTTCTCCCCTGGTTATAGAGAAAGGAAAAGAAAGAAAGAAATGAGAGAAAGAGAGTGAAGGAAAAGAGAGAATGTAAGGAAAAGGAAGAAAATAGAGGGTGCTACTTGTGTGGTCTGTTGCTTGGAGCTGGACGGAGCCGCGCGCACGTTGGCCGTATTTGAGGTATGATGGCAGATTTTGTAGTTGGATTTAAGATTTTTCTTAGATGGATTCTTATGGATTTTTGAGCTTGGATTTTGGTTGTATTTCTTCTCATTTCTGCTTGTTGAGCTGAGGTGCGGCTGTGAGCTTGGGTTTTTGCACTGTGCGGAGCCGAGGGTGCACGCGCGCATGCGTGCATACTGTGAGCGGACGGCGAGGGAGTCGGAGCGCGCCGGATTTTTTTTAGAGGACACGTGAGATCTGTTTGAGTTTTCGGGGATTTTTCCGTAGATCGCGAGCGCGCGTGCGGCACAGTATTTGTTTTTCCGGCAGATCTTTTTGGTCAGTTAGCGCCCGACACTTCACCGACTTCAGCGTTTGCCTGCGGAATACTTTTGAGGTGGGTTGGAATTTCTCCAAAATTTATGGAATGCCCTTTAATGCTATTGAATGCAAGTTGATCATGTTTATTATGCAATTTTCACTGTTGATAAATCTGATAGTTGCCTAGAAAATTGTAGAAAGACTTTTATGAGCCCCAGACATTTTTAGTATGATCTAGAGGTTATTTGACACTAGACTGTGCATTCTTTTGAGATTCAGGTTGCATCTGGACCTTCAGAATATTTTAGTACCCCGTTTTAAGTAAAACTCCGCTTTAAAAGGATTTTTAAAAAATTGAGAACATTATGAATGGTCCAGATTGTTCGAGTTGCATGAGTACTCGTGCCAGAGGGCCGAGTAGATTTTTAGAGCATTGTGAGATGACTTTCTAGTGTCATGAGAGAGTTTTAGCATTTTTTCAGTTCGGGGGCGGAAGCTATGGGCGGCTACGCCTGCAGCCTGTTCTTGTTTGATAGGGTTGTAGGTGGCAGTCGTTCAGAATTTCCAGGCCTTCCGTGTGAGAGATTGAGAATTTATTCCCGGTTTGGTTTACTCTAGATCATGGGTCGTGTTCTGATTTAGTGGTGGAGATGGTTCTCCCACTTAGCTATGAGAGTTTTGGGGGTTCTGGCAGATCGAGTCGTGGAGGTTTCCCGACTCAGCCACGGGTCGTGCATTATCAGATTGAGTCGTTGAGGGTTCTCCGACATAGCTGTGAGAGTGTTTGGGCTTTTCCTGTTTGAGTCGTGGATCTTTTCCGACTGAGTTGTGCTTTCGAGCTTTGAGATACCGATCTGTTTGATCGTGGATTATAGCCTGCATGTGCCGCATATTGAGACAGTGAGACAGTTGTGCTACTTGAGTTCGGTGGGGTCGCTCCCCTCGAGCTACGCCCCGGGTGCGATGATGATACCGAGCCTGACGAGGCTGCGATGTATGCGACTAGTTGATACACTAGAGTTCGCTTGAGATAGTCCGTGTGGGACGCCCTACGTAAGTCCCGTCCCAGTGTGGATGAGGTGGCAGTAGGTTTGGCGCAGGCTTGACTGGACCCTATGAGGCAGTCATTGAGATTGGGTGACATTGAGAGAGTGATGGCATAGCATGTTCATTGATGAGTTTCCCTTTGAGCATAGTACTTGAGGCATATTATTAGCAGTGTTAGTGTATGCATAGCAGGGTCAGAGTAGTATTCCTTCAGCATGATGTTGTTACTTATTAGCTGTAGTTCATTTCCTGCTTTCCTTTTATCTATCTATCTGCATACCTATCTGTTTTGCCTCCAGTAGACTTAGTGGGCATACCGTGGATATTGGGACGGTACCCACTGAGATCTGCCTTCTGCAGTAGATCTCACACCCGCTGCGGTGACAGGTTTGAGGCAGCTGTTCCGGCTTGGTTCGCACGGAGACAGCAGATCGAGGTGAGGACGCGGCCGATTAGTTCCTTACCAGCATTGAGAGTCTGAGGTAGATGTACCCGGGGTATTTTATGATTCCACTTTTGTACTGGACATTCTGAGAAGCTTGTGAGGATTGTTTTTATTTCTTATGGCTAGACAGACTTTGTATTGAGGACTTTTATTTTATCCAGATGTTCAGTTGATCTATGTAGCTTCTAGTTTTATTTCAGCTCTGATATATGTTTTTAGCTCTAGATCTGACTTGCAGGGTAGACGCTTCGTCTGTGCGGCAGTTTCCGTACAGATGGCGGATCTGTTGGCGAGCCCGGGTCGCAGTTTCGATCCCGGGGCGTGACAGCTCGGGCTACCAAATAGTCTGCATTGGTACAAGCATCTGCTCCTCCCAGGGCCACGATAATCCAACCACAAGTCCATGGACACAAAAGCCTGATCCCAATACCTCTGTACTCCCAAGGTATCCAATATAAGTCCCCCAACTGATCACGTAGACTCTGATCTCCCATCTTTAAACCATCGGGGTGTAGAAGCAATTTCCCAACTCTCCGGCATCAACACACGGCCATATGCAGTCGAAAAACCAGATTGCAAATCCACCATGCTCGACAAGGGTGGTAGCTCCAGATGGTCACTTCATCTAGTTCCCGGGGATCCACGCAAAGCCGAAGTGAACCAACCTTCCATAACTCGAATAGCACCGGCGCCCCAAAGGCGACACACTTGATCTGACAAACTTCCAAAACATCGAATCCTGGAGTTGTGTCCTCAACTCCCAAACTAGTGACATGCAAGACCACTCCGATAGGAGAACAGCTGGGAACTCGCAACCAAAGGGGGTATCCCCGAGTCCCAGCGCCGCCGTAGGTCCCTCAACCACACCAGCCAAGAGTCTACTCATCCACAGTGAAACACCCGCCTCGCTCCCGGAGTCAAAACTATAGAGGCGAAGATAACCCTCAAGTAACCCAAGTGCACCAACACCTCTGGGCCTGGCTCCCCAAGAAAACTGTCCTTGCGGCATAATCAGCCGCCGCGAAAGAAAAACCGAACCAGCCAGCCCAACAGGTACCACAACAACATCCCGCAGCTGAGTCAAGACCCTCAGGTCCACCGGCAAAATCCAGGACTCAAGCTGCACCGGGCAGGACCAACAACTCTCCCCCACGTGCCGCAGATCGGGAATATGACCTCCCGAACACCCGGTAACCGTCCTACCCCTAACCCAAGCAATGAAGCAAAAGCACTACCCACCACGGAGGGAAATCCTCTCGTATCAAAAGATACGAACCCAAGAGCCCGGAACAACTCAAACCTACCACCACACTGACCGCTGGAACCCATGTGATCTGACGGTCTCAAAATCCACTATCCTGGAACAGGAGATCGGGAATGCCTCATCCGACTGACCTGTCCTCCAACACCCGGCGCCAAGCGCCTCAATCCGAACTCACCTCAGGCGGCAGATTCCCCCCAATCCAAAGGAACTACAATGCCACGCTCCATACCCGGCGCCTACTCCAATGAGGCGTCCCTAGTACTCTCAATCCCCCACCGAACAAGACCCTGCCTCCAAAGGCTCCATTCTCAATTCCACAATTCGGGGCGACTCATCCGCCAAAATTGGCTCACTCTTTCAATGCAATCCCACAGCTTTCCCTGCTGTCAACGGTCCACCCTTCCTCGGTGCCCTGGCACTAAACGTCGGCACGGAGGGGCTACTCACTAGTCCGACAACTGTGCCACTGCACTAATCTGACAACTGGGTCACCGCGCTGCTCGCTGATCTGCCTCCAACACTCCTACCCTTCGGGTCCGGAGCTCTCAGACTCCAATCTGGGTATCCGGCCCGAAACAACCAGCTCAGACCCAACTGCCGCACCAAGGTGCACCCGGGTCAGAGCCCCAACGTCGGGGAGACACCGCTCACCACGACAAAACCGCAAATCAGCACACCCCAACACTCGACCCAATCTAGCGAAAGTCAAAGACATCCCTCTATTTTTGTAACTTTATGTTGTCTGCAGCCAACATAACTGTCCCACAAAAATAGGATATGTCGATCCCTCTTCACTCACAGGAAGAGTCAAATAAATAATCACCGACTTTCGCAAAATGTCGCGTCTCTCACGCACTAACATCCTAGGGTCCGCCCAAAAGCCTAGGGTTTCCTAAGTCCCAACTGACCTATCCCTAAGCTCTGATACCAACTTAATCTGTCACGCCCCGGGTGTAAACCAGAACCCGGGCCCGTCTACAGATTCGCCGTGCACACAGTATTTCCCGTGTACACGAAGCGTCAACAACCTGCTCAGATATAAAAGATAAAATAAAAGAGCAATAAAAACAGAGCTGAACTAAAACTAATACATCTCAGACTGAAGCTGGAAATAAAATACAATACATCTGTATAAATGATACATCAGTCTCTCCCAGCTCACAATAAATAAATACAACCTGCTGGCAAAAGCCAGTCCCAAAAGTGAAAGTACAACCGTCTGAGGAAAACCTGGGTACACCAACAGTCCAGCTAACACGCTCATCCTGCCTCGAGATCTATCTACACAGCCGTCCTCTCTCCTCGACCCGCCACTGAAAGTCCAGTAGCACCCACAGAAGACTCTGCAAAACAAGGAAGAAGAAAAAGAGGAAAGAAGAATGGGGGTGAGAACTACTAGTAAACCAGTAGCCTCCCCTAGTGGGTAAAACCTCAAACTCTGACACACCCTCTAGGTCTACCAGAGGCAAAAGGGGAAAGAAGAGTGGTAAGAAATAATGACTGCTGAAAAATGAAACTACCACTACTATGCCTCTAAAATGCAGTCCTAGACTGGAATAACCATAACCAACAATAACCAACCGTCCCAGATGAACCCATCTGTACCGCCCTCATCATCGGGCAAGTAAGCCGCGCCGATGTGATAGCAAAGCTCCTGCTGCCGCCCTCATCATCGGGCAAATAAGCCGCGCCGATGTGATAGCAAAACCGTCAATAACTGTCCGACCCCGGCCTCCGGAGGGGAACTCGAGGGGAGCGACCCACTCGAGGAAAGCACTACCGGGCAATAACCGCGCCGGTAAAATCCATATCAAAAGACTACCGGGCAATAACCGCGCCGGTAAGATAAGTACCAAAAGCAGGAGTAAATCACAACAGTAAAGCCCCGGTGGAACACACCCTCCACTAAAGAAACACAGATCCCCCAATCTGATGCACAAATGAACATCCGGTCGATCGCCCAAAATCCGCGATCGCCGCAAATACCCACAATCACAATCATGTCCCACATCCGACATCCGGTCAACCGCCTACTGTCCGCGGTAGCCGCTATAATCCCGCAACCCATAATCAAACACAACCTGTCACTAACCCTCAGGTCCTCGCTACACTATCCCAAACCCCTGCTCGAACCCGAGCAACCAGACTCAAAGGTCTAAATAAAAGGAGAAAAGAAATCAAACATGGTTTCTCCTAAGTCAAGTTCCAGCATGAAAGTGTAGCGATAAAAGATGGCCTATCTAGATGTCCATACAAGCATGCAAGTGTTCTCAAGGAAATAAAGGAAAAGGTGTTCAATAGTGGTTCCACATGTGTAACAATTAATAGCTCCGCATAGATATAACCATCATGCTAAAACATTATCCAACCACACATGTCTATAATCCATGTTCCATGATAAAGCATCACTATCCACCTATGCATGTCATAAAATCCTCAAATAGTACCAACCACTAACAGGATAATCATATAGTCCAAAATAAATAATCCAATCCACATGCAAGGTTAAACGCTAACATTCCATCCATACCAACATGTATAAGTCTCAACCACTATCAAATATCCACAATAGTAATTTCCATATGAAGGGCTCACAATTTTATATTACTTAAGCATGCATGTCCAAATAAAGGGATCACTCTAATATTCCTAGTGAGCATGTCAAAATAGAGGTAAACAACGACCACCCACCTGAAGTGCAACTGTCCCAATCCGTACAGCTGAAAATACCAAAAACTCCAAATCCTTGCTCCCACAATTTTGGCACACCCGTAATATTCCTGATACAATACAAAGCTCACTAATTACACCAAGGCTCCCAATTAATGCTCTTGTAACCACATACAACCTCGGATTCGAAACTGTTAAATTATCACCTGCAGAAAGTGCTCACAAAATTCCAATAAAAATACGAGCGCGTTCCTTGCGATCCGTAGATGAAAAAGTTGTATAAGCTCGTTTCCGTCAGACGCTCGTGCGCAAAGATATGGCCGAAATACTCCGTTGCTCTTAGGAGTCTACTGGTCCAAGAATCGCAGGAAAATGATGTCGGGGTAGCCCAGGGGAGCAAAAATACGATCGCTGCGCCGAAGAAGAACACTAGGAAGCAACGTCGCGCCGCACCGTAAAATGGGGAACCTCGGGATTCGTGCCTCCAAAACTCTTGAAACTTGGCAGGGAGATCCAGGACTTAGAGATGAAGATTTTAGCTTGAAATGTGCTTGGGCTGAAGAGGCTCGGTTTGGGAGATAAGGGAGAAAGAAGGAGGCTCGGGTTGAACTATTTATATAGGCTGAAAAACAATTCAAGTAATTCCATCTATGTCCCCACTTCCGGGCGCTCCCCAGATTTCGGGCTGCTACAGTAACGGGCCGGCCCAGGATTTCCGGGCGCGCACAGTGCGGCCCGGCCCACCGCACAGTCTAGTCCACAACACTCCCGGACCCCGCTGCACCCGGAGCACCTGCGCCAACCAATGACGGCGCGCCACGTGTCCCCCGGCGACCGTGCACCGCGCACGCCGCGCCGTGCACCGCGCACGTCGCCGTGTCTCCCGGCCACCTGCCCGCGTACGGCACCTGCCCCGGTCACCTGCCCCACTAGCCGCGTGGACCGAGCGCACCACACCGAACCAATAACCACCTGCCACGTGTCCACCCGGTTCACCGTGCACCCGGCCCAAATTCCGTGGACCGCGCCTGCTGCACCGGCCAACCAGAAAGCGCCACGTGGCCCGCTCCCGGTGCACGCCCTCCGCGGTGGACCGCGCCCCTGCCCGCGCCCTCAGCGCCTGCCCGCGGCCGCTAGTCGCCTGCCCGCCGCCCTCCGCCGCCTTCCGCCGCTGCCCGCCGCCGCCGGCCGCCGCCGGCGATCGCCGGAGACACTGTTCCGGCGTGAACAGTAACCGCCAACCCAAAAACATCATGTAAATAGCCCATCTTGACCGTTTTCGCGCGCTGATTCCAAATCCGGCGTCCGTTTTGCCAAATTCCAATCCTAAAATTTGCCGGAGGCTCCCGGAAGGGTATTTTCAATCCGAATTTCACGCCGAGTCCAAATTTGATATCCGATTTGCGCGAAAACACTTCTAAACATCCGACGGGGCCAGCCGGTTACCCAATGATCCAATAAAGCTCGAGGTTCAACACTTGTAACCAATCAGGCACAACCACTTCCCGAAACATAGTACAGGCTCCCCCGAAGTCCCCAATGACTCTACCACAGCTCTGCAGAGATCCAGATCATCACATAGCCATAAGGGACTTGGAAGTGAATCACATAGTGAGAATGTAGACGAGAAACTGTATCGCAGTATGATTGGGAGTCTACTATATCTCACGGCTAGTCGCCCGGATATATCCTTCAGTGTTGGGATTTGTGCGAGATATCAATCAGCACCGAAGGAGGTTCACCTGAAAGCGGTGAAACGGATCATCCGATATATCAAAGGTACAATCAATTTCGGAATTTGGTATCCTATGGGAACGACTTTGGATATTGTTGGATACTCAGATGCCGATTGGGCTGGATCGGTGGATGATCGGAAAAGCACGAGTGGTGCATGCTTCTATCTTGGCCATTGCCTTGTTGCATGGCACAGTAAAAAGCAGAACTGCATAGCACTCTCGACTGCCGAAGCGGAGTACATTTCTGCAGGAAGTTGTTCAACCCAATTGATTTGGATGAAAAGCGTGTTGAGCGATTTCCGGATTTCAGCATCTTCGGTAACCATTTTATGTGACAACACTAGTGCTATTAACATTTCTAAAAACCCTGTGTTGCACTCTAGAACAAAACATATTGAACTTAGATATCATTTTCTTAGAGAGCTAGTTGAATCAAACATTCTTCAACTGTCATATATTTCAACTGAGGATCAATTAGCTGATATCTTAACAAAACCTTTGGATCAAAAACGTTTTATTCACTTGCGTAAAGCAATTGGCATGCTTTCCTTGAAATAAACTCTTTTGAAACCTTTGCTTAGGTTAGGTTTTGTTTTTGTTTTTGTTTTGTTCTTTATCTATGTTTTGTACATAGGACATTAATTGAGCATAAATCATAATTGACTTTAATTGCATCCTTTTATGCATTTAGAAATTTATTATGCTTTTGATATCATAATATTTCAATGTTGCAATGATCATTTACGTTAATTAAACCATCTTTTAAGTGATCAAAGTCAATTTCTCTCTCAATGATCTCTTGGTATAGTCATTATCATATTTGATTGCTTAGTCGAGTATGAATTCGAGATCAATGGTTTGGTTGAATACCTTATATATTAAATAATTGATAGCCAATTGAGGGGGAGTCAATGAAATGTAAAATGCTCAAAAGATGTGGAAAGAGTTACATCCCAATGAGGAGTGTGAAAACTACCACCACATGGAGGAAATGAAAGAAAGAAAAAGATACTCCATGAATGCAAAGCAAATTTTTGTTGAAAAATGCATATTGAAATACTTGACTCAGTCATATTTCATGGTTGGTATAAGGTGGGATTTTTGATTAAAGATGCTCAAAGAGCCACTCCTTCAACAGATTGTCTAGATATATTATCTAACTTATCTGGGATTTCAAACATCTATTGATCTTGGTATTTCATTTTCTTTACCAAAATTGATGATTTGATAAAGGCATTACACATAAGATCAGGATAGATGTAATTGAAGTTGTTCAACTTTAAGTGTTTTAACTTTCGTAAATTTTCGTTTCATTTTTGGGTATTTTTGATAGATTTTGCATAATCTATTTCTTGTTGTATGAAACGATGTCTTTTGTTTAAAGTTGACATGGTAAAGTGCTTACATACTTTTTCTGGATTTTATGGAATTTTTCTGAATTTTTCTGGAGAAAAAGTTGAAGCCGATCCGGATCGGGGTAAGTGATCCGGATCCCGAACGCAGGATTCTTCCTGCGGGTAGCCGATCCGGATCACATTCTCGATCCGATCCGGATCACGGCTAGGGTTTTTATAAGAACAAAGAGATTTGATTTCTTTTACCCTAATCTTTTGTTTTCAAGCCTCTAGAGTTTCTCTCTCTAGATTTCTTGCATCTTGGAGCTTCCAAACTCAAAGTTCTTCGATTCAAGTAAGTTTTGTTGATCAAATCTCGGTTTTTCACAGTTTTTATAGTTTTTCATCAAACGTGAGTTGAAAACTTGGATCTTTTTCGTTTGTGAATGGTTTTTGATCAAATTTCTTTTGAAATAAGGACTCTGGGTCAATTAGTTTTACTTTTATGCTGGGTTTTTACATGATTAACGAGTTTTTAGGCTTCGATTTCTAAAAATTCTGTTTTAGGGCATAAAAGAGGAATTTTTGAAAATCATGGATTGATCTATTTTTAAAATTCTTTTTGGAAAACTAATTTGATTCTTGGCTTCTCTACATGATTATGATTGTCTAGGTACAATGTTTCAAATTTTTCAAAATTGACGATTTTTCATGTGTTCTTGAGTTGATTTTTCACAGGACACTTTCTCAAAACTCAAAGCACTAGATCAATGGCACTCTCTTGGTTAATCCTGTTACTGGTTACGATGGTACATACTCGAGCAACCAACAAACTGAAAAGAGCCAAGAAACTCCAACGAAAGGGTGAAGTTGATGTTATAAGTGACACTGAACTTGAAGAAAACAATGATGAAATACACTGGGATATGTTAACAGATGATGATGATGATGAGGTATTGCCTACTAAATCTAAACAAAAAGGAAAAGCACCCATGGACACTGGGAAAGCTCCTATGTCTGCTCCAACTATCTCTGTGAAACGAAACGACTTGCTCGACGTTATGGACTAAGACGAGACACTAATGTTGACACGCCAATAGCTCCTGACTCTCCGCCACGTGTTGAAGAGGTAGTCGTTAATACTGACCGTCTTAGAGCTTTTGAACGACGTGAATGCATCGGAGAACGTCATGTCAACATTGAAGCCCTTCGCAATCATTCACCAGAATTTGGAACCTTAATTGAGCAAGCTTCTCTTATTCAAGTCTGCCGATTCCCTGAACTTCTAGGATATTGTTTGTATCGTGTGAGAACCTTTTACACGAATGCGAGACATCTTCAAGAAGATGAAAATGGGTCTATGCATTTCTATACAAACATCCAAGGAATGAAGATTAAGATCACACCGCAGTTAATTGGTGAAGTCCTTGGAATGGAATCTAGCACATCCGGGCTTAACTTTTTGAAAGGAAAAAGTTTGACAAATGCATTGTGGCAAACTGTGATCGACAAGATCTGTTTGGAAGGAACTAAATCAGTTGATGGCAAAAGTGTCAGATCCAAACATCTACGACTGGAGTACCGATTTTTAAACTTCATACGTGTTATAACATTCTGCCCAACATGCAGACCAAGGTTGTGAGATGGGAGCGGCTGCTATTCCTATATCTCATAGGTCATCCCTCTGAGGCTATTGGATTGAACATGAATATTCCCTATATAATTTGGAACAGAATGTCAAGATACATTGTGCATCCTCATCCTTCTGAGCGACTTCCGTTTCCTCTACTCATCATGAGGATCTTACGAAAGTTTGACATTGATGTAAGCTCAACATCATATCAGCACAGTTGCGGGATGATAGATGAATCAACAATTGTGAAGTCACTTCACAAATTACCTCATGTTATTGGAAAGAGACCTTGTGTCGGCACCTCGGCCTCACCATCTCAACAAGAACCGGCGCGGATGATGAAGCATCATTAACTTCGATCTTCAAGTTGCAACAACAACTATCTGTCAAGCAAGAACAGATCTTGAAGGAACAGCAAAGAATTTGCAATGAGCTTGAAATCGTCACGGCAGCTCACATTACCATCACTAAAAAGGTCAATTCTATGCACAAGCGAATGACAAAGATGTTCTACAAAATGGGTTGCACGAGCTCTGACGACTCGGATTCTGACGATTGACTTCTTTTGACTGATTTTCTTTTCGCTTCTTTTTGTGCAGATTTTTTTTTAGGACTTAGTTTTGTTCTAACCTTTAGTTTAGTTCTCAGATTTTTCTTATTATAGAACTTTTTTTAACTCTCCTTACATATTGTAGCTCTTGCTACGTTTTGGCTTTGTTTTGTGACAAAAAGGGGGAGAGAGTTAGAGAGAGAGAAAGAGAACTTTGAACAATGATGAACAGTTGACAATGATGTGAATTTGGTGTGAATATCAAGGTAAGTATGACTTCAACTCAACTTTGGTTTTTCTTTGTGATTTGTGACATGCCTCTATACTAACTATTCGACTAACTATTTGGGCATGTAATATGACTAACAAGTTGATGTTGGACTAACATTTTGACATTTGGTTTTTGAATGCTTAGAAGATATGTTGGTTTTAACTATGATTCTCTTACATATCTGAATTTTTCAAATGTCATGATGAGAATAAACTCTATCTCTGTATTTGGTTTTGTATGTTTCAATTCTTGAGGTATCTAACGATTTCTTTTGTCAAGAATGATTTCTTTGTGCAGAGATTACAGATGTCTAAGTCTAGAGTCTGTTTTAGGAGTTTATCTCATGTTTTTAATTTCTGGATCTCTTTTGTAAATTTTTGTTGTATGGTGATAGCAACAAAAATATCTTTTTGAATTTTCTTTTGTGGATTTGTGTTTTGTCACGAAACCGCCAAAGGGGGAGATTGTTACGGAATTTGAGTTGGCGTATTTCGTGAATGTATTAAGTCTTGAAGATTGAAGATGAAGAAACTTTGGATCATATACCTCAATCTCAAGAAAGAAGAATTCAAAAGGATCAGGTACGTTTAACTAAAGATTTTTGATGATCCGAATACTTCTTATAGTGTAGAAACACCTGGAAGAATTTTTAATTGCTTAAACATCAAAAACTGGACATGGGACATGTTCAGGATCCGGATCGGACTCGGCAATCCGGATCCCGAAGGGTGTTTGTTCATACACTGGTTCAATCCGGATCGCAGCATCCTCTGATCCGGATCCCGAACACTAGTTTTACCTGTTTGCTTCCTCGATCCGGATCAGGATTTGCAATCCGGATCCCGAACATTGATGTTCTGGTAAAACTGTATGAACGATCCGGATCGGACTTTGTGATCCGGATCCCGAACAGCATTTTTCTGGAAATCGTCTTTCTTGCTTCTGCAATCCGGATCGCCAATTCCAATCCGGATCGCCGTCGGTAAAATTTCCAGAAAAGGCTGTTTTTGATCCTATCTTCTTCCAATGGTTTCTAACCTATAAATAGGCCCTATATTCATTTCTAGGGCATCCGCTATTACAGAAAAATAGCCGAAAAGAAAAATCCACATATATAGAAGAAAGGAAATCAATAGATTTATTCTATGTTTCTTCATCTATATTGATTGATTTGATTCTAGGTTTTCCATACTCACATTTTGAGTAGAATCAAATCAATGAATACTTAGATGGTATTTCCGATCTATCTTTAATCTAAGTATTCGGCGGATCATCACCACCCAAACAAACAACGATTTACCCCAAATCGGCGCGTGGACTCGCGTGGCCTTGTGGATTCAAGGTGCAACTCGCGTTCGTGGATTCGAAGCGTGCTATTGGGTGAAGACCGTGGATTCGGTCGGACGTCGTGGACTCGACGTTGGACGCTGTGGATTCAGCGTTGGGCGCGGATCGTGGATTCGAGAAGCGTCGTGGAGCGAGCGGAGAAGATCTACTAGGAGCGTATGGTAAAAGGTTGAGTCGTCTGTGAGTACGTTATATCACCTTGTACGTGTGTTAATTCTAGTGGATTTCGCCGTGTTATCGGTCCCGTGGTTTTTTACTCCGGTTTGGAGTTTTTCCACGTAAAAATCTTGCGTGTTCTTTTATTTTTCCGCATTGGGTTTATTGCGCAATGATTTTTTGAGTGTTTATTGTTTACACCTATTCACCCCCCTCTAGGTGTTTTTTCCCCTATTTAGATCCATATTAACATAACCCAACAAGTGGTATCAGAGCGGGAATAGGGTTGTAAACAATGGTTGAAGGTGGAAACATCAATCGACCCCCTTTCTTTGATGGAACAAATTATGCGTACTGGAAAGTACGGATGAAAGCCTTTTTAATTTCCATCGACGAAAGGGTGTGGCAATCAATTGAATTAGGATGGTCTAATCCAACTGAAATTTTAGATGATGTTCGCACCTTAAAACCTAGGTCGAAATGGACCAAGGAAGAGATAGATTATCTTCTTACAATGGCAAAGGGATTAATGCTCTATTTAATGCTTTGTCACAAACTGAGTTCTCTCGCGTCTCGGCATGTGAGACTGCGAAAGAAATCTGGGATGTTCTTCAAGTTACGCATGAGGGAACTAACCTAGTGAAGATTCAGAAACTGCAAATGCTTACGAGCAAGTTTGACTCTATCTCTATGGCAGAGAATGAATCTTTCACTGACTATTACACACGATTGCAAGACATCGTAAACTCATGTGCTAACTTGGGAGAGAAGATTCCAGAATTTAAAGTTGTAAGAAAAATTCTAAGAACTCTTCCTGAACGATTTCGCCCGAAGGTCGCAGCCATTGAAACAATTAAACACCCGGACGAAATGCGTGTAGAAGAATTAGTAGGTGCTTTACAAACTTATGAAATGACATTTCCTACTAACTATTCTTCTGGAAAGGCATCCTCTTCTAAGTCTTCAGGTTACGCATTGAAATCAACTAAAGAAGAAGACGCGGATTCATCCTCCTCGGACGACGACGAGAACCTTTCTATGGAGGACTTTGAGAAGCAGCTCGCTCTCTTGACAAGGAAGTTTCGCCGCAACTTTCGAAGGGGAAATTCAAGCAAAACTCCATCCTTCGGAAAGTCGAAGAAAGGCAAGGGTTCTTCAAGTTACAAGTCAAGAAAGCAAGAGAACTTCTCAAAGGATAAGAAAAGTTCTGAGGGACAAGTTCAGTGCTTCAAATGTCGAGGCTACGGCCACATTGCAACGGAGTGTCCCAACAAGAATCCGGCAAAGAAGAAAGCGATGCAAGTCGTTACTTGGGATGACAACTCCACGTCAAATGAGTCATCCTCAAGTGATGAAGAAGACAACGCGACAGCTTTCCACGCGTCCACTACATCTTCACCCTTCATGTGCTTAATGGCAAGTACATCCGATTCCTTGTCCAACTCCACTGTTGAAAAGATTGCAACGGACGATGAATCAGATGATTCGGAAGGTGAAGATTTTGCTCTAGCCTACCATAACTTTTGAGGGATTCAAAGAAACTGGCTAAGCAAAACAAGGGGTTGAAAGGGAGATTGCAGGATCTCGAAGAAGAAGTAAAAAGGGTAACCTCTCTCTCAACCGATCTTGAAGTGGAAAGGGATAATCTGATTAAAACAAATGTTTCCCTTCAAGAGTCCAATGAGCAATTCGAGAAGAATTATATGGATATGGTGAACAAAGCGAATTACTTCTTGAAGCTCAACGGCGAGGCTCGACAGGAAAAATTGGAAATGACGGAGACCATACGCCAACTGAAGGATGACTTAAAGAGATTTTCTTCTGGAAGGAGTAAGTTGGACAGACTTCTTGGTCTTGGTCAAAGAAATAAGTTCGGCCTCGGATACACTCAAACTGGAGACATTCCAAGTTCGAGTGGGACAGTATTTGTGCCTCAGTCGGTATCTCCTCCTCCGACACCGGAATTCACGACAAGCAACGACAACAAGCCTACTACATCCTCCTCGGAATCGACAAGAACTAAGGTATGTTTTCGTTGTGGCATTTCAGGGCACATAAGGAGAAATTGCAAGACGGAAGCCAAACGCACACCTCAAGCACCTCTTGCAATGACTACCAAAAAGGCTATTCCTCAGAAATCAACTGCAATTCATTGAAAGGAAAAGAGCCTTGGTAGTACACCGCTCAAGACGACATCATCAAGGAGCAGCAATTCTTCAAGCAAGACGCTCTCACCTAGGAGATCAACTTCACGATCATTACCGACGCACTCCAAAAAGGTTTGGGTGCGCAAAGGTGAAATTTTCCCTTGTCTTGCTACCAATGTTTCCTTGCATGCATATGATAGTTCGTCTTGGTATCTGGATAGCGGGTGTTCCCGTCATATGACCGGTGACAAAAACTGTTTTCAAACATTTGAGAAAAACTCCGGAGGACTTGTTGTTTTCGGAGATGGTCGGTCTTCCAAAATTGTTGGAAAGGGAACGGTAGCTATTCCAGATGGCCCGGTTCTAATAATGTGTTATTTGTTCATGGCCTTAAGACTAACCTCATAAGCATAAGTCAACTTTGTGATAGTGGTTATTCAGTTAATTTTTCATCTGATAAATGCACTGTAACTGACAGAACCATGCTTTCTTTTTAAAGGGGTTAGATCAGAAAACAATTGTTATGTAGTTCCTACTAAGATTTCTGAAAAATGTAACCTAGCATCTTTGAAAAATGAAACACTTTGGCATGAAAGGCTAGGTCACATAAACTTTAAGGAACTTGCTAGAATTTCAAACAAAGATGTGGTCAAGGGGGTTCCGAAACTTTCTTTTGAACAAAACCTTGTGTGTGGCGGTTGCCAAAAGGGAAAACAGTCTAGGACTGCACACAAGAACTTGAACCACATAGGTACAAAACGGCCTTTGGAACTTTTGCATATGGACTTAATGGGGCCAACTCGTCAACCATCTCTGGGAGGTAAATGGTATATTTTCTTATTGGTTGATGATTTTTCTAGATATACTTGGGTAGCATTTTTAAAAGAAAAAGCTGATACTTTTGATTCTTTTCTCGAAATCTGCAATCGTATTATGATTGAAAAGAATGAAAGGATTACTCGAGTTAGGAGTGATAGAGGTGGGGAATTCATAAATTCCAAATTCATTGATTTTTGCACTTCTAATGGCATTAAACATGAATTCTCCGCACCTTACACACCTCAACAAAATGGTGTAGTCGAGCGCAAAAACAGGGTCGTACAGGAAATGGCACGTGTTATGCTTCACAGCCGGAACTTACCTTTTTATTTTTGGGCTGAAGCGGTGAACACTGCTGTTTATGTTATTAATCGCGTGTATTTGCGCCCGGGGACTTTGAATACACCATATGAACTTTGGTTTTGTAGAAAACCTAACATCAAATATTTTCGTATCTTTGGGAGTCGGTGTTTTATTTTACGTGATCGCGAAAATCTTGGAAAATTTGACTCTCGAAGTGACGAAGGGATTTTCTTAGGTTATTCTACAAACAGCAGAGCATATCGAGTTTTTAACTTAGAATCTAAGACGATCGTAGAATCGATAAATGTTAAGGTAGATGAAGCTTTTCACTTTGAATCTGAAAAATCTACCCTCGATATCTCTCTTGATGATGATACACCTGCTAATGCATCTTCTTCTAACAATTCTTTCGATAATAATGATGCATCTAACGGTTCTTCAAGTTTATCTGATGTGCAGGAATCATCTCGTGTACCTCCGTCTACTCCTCTACCTCAAACGTTACGCATCTCCAAGGATCACCCTGAATCGAACATCATTGGAGATCCACAAGAAGGAGTTAGAACACGGAGACAATTGGTTTGCGGATTTGCATGCTATGTATCTCAAATCGAACCAAAGAATGTTGATGAAGCTCTCCAAGATGACTACTGGATTAAAGCAATGCAGGAAGAGCTCCATCAATTCGAGCGAAACAAAGTCTGGGAATTAACGAAGCCTCCGAAGCAACACAATGTGATAGGTACCAAATGGATCTTCAAGAACAAGAAAAATGAAGAAGGTACTATCATCAGGAACAAAGCAAGGTTAGTTGCTCAAGGCTACTCTCAAGTAGAAGGTATAGACTTTGATGAAACTTTCGCCCCTGTAGCTAGACTCGAGTCCATTCGTATATTGTTTGCGATTGCTTGTCATTTTAAAATCAAATTATTTCAAATGGACGTTAAGAGCGCCTTTTTAAATGGGTTTTTAAATGAGGAAGTTTATGTGGCTCAACCGAAAGGTTTTGTGGATCATAAACTACCTAACCATGTTTTTCGTCTGAAAAAGGCTCTTTACGGTCTGAAACAAGCACCGCGAGCATGGTACGAAAGGTTGACAAAGCACCTTTTGGAAAAGGGCTACACTCGAGGGGGAGCTGACAGGACTCTCTTTGTGAAGCATTATCAAAACAATTTCATAGTTGCTCAAATCTATGTCGATGACATTGTTTTTGGAGCAACAAGAGATAATGATGCTTCTAAATTCGCGGAGACCATGGAAAGCGAATTTGAGATGTCCATGATGGGCGAATTGACTTATTTTCTTGGATTACAAGTTAAACAAAACGATGAAGGAATTCACTTGTGTCAATCCAAGTATGCACTGGAGTTGGTCAAAAAGTTTGATCTTGAAAATTCTAAGGATTTTCCGACTCCAATGGGAACTAGCCATAAGGGACTTGGAAGTGAATCACATAGTGAGAATGTAGACGAGAAACTGTATCGCAGTATGATTGGAAGTCTACTATATCTCACGGCTAGTCGCCCGGATATATCCTTCAGTGTTGGGATTTGTGCGAGATATCAATCAGCACCGAAGGAGGTTCACCTGAAAGCGGTGAAACGGATCATCCGGTATATCAAAGGTACAATCAATTTCGGAATTTGGTATCCTATGGGAACGACTTTGGATATTGTTGGATACTCAGATGCCGATTGGGCTGGATCGGTGGATGACCGGAAAAGCACGAGTGGTGCATGCTTCTATCTTGGCCATTGCCTTGTTGCATGGCACAGTAAAAAGCAGAACTGCATAGCACTCTCGACTGCCGAAGCGGAGTACATTTCTGCAGGAAGTTGTTCAACCCAATTGATTTGGATGAAAAGCGTGTTGAGCGATTTCCGGATTTCAGCATCTTCGGTAACCATTTTATGTGACAACACTAGTGCTATTAACATTTCAAAAAACCCTGTGTTGCACTCTAGAACAAAACATATTGAACTTAGATATCATTTTCTTAGAGAGCTAGTTGAATCAAACATTCTTCAACTGTCATATATTTCAACTGAGGATCAATTAGCTGATATCTTAACAAAACCTTTGGATCAAAAACGTTTTATTCACTTGCGTAAAGCAATTGGCATGCTTTCCTTGAAATAAACTCTTTTGAAACCTTTGCTTAGGTTAGGTTTTGTTTTTGTTTTTGTTTTGTTCTTTATCTATGTTTTGTACATAGGACATTAATTGAGCATAAATCATAATTGACTTTAATTGCATCCTTTTATGCATTTAGAAATTTATTATGCTTTTGATATCATAATATTTCAATGTTGCAATGATCATTTACGTTAATTAAACCATCTTTTAAGTGATCAAAGTCAATTTCTCTCTCAATGATCTCTTGGTATAGTCATTATCATATTTGATTGCTTAGTCGAGTATGAATTCGAGATCAATGGTTTGGTTGAATACCTTATATATTAAATAATTGATAGCCAATTGAGGGGGAGTCAATGAAATGTAAAATGCTCAAAAGATGTGGAAAGAGTTACATCCCAATGAGGAGTGTGAAAACTACCACCACATGGAGAAACTGAAAGAAAGAAAAAGATACTCCATGAATGCAAAGCAATTTTTTTTATTGATGAAATGCATATTGAAATACTTGACTCAGTCGTATTTCATGGTTGGTATAAGGTGGGATTTTTGATTAAAGATGCTCAAAGAGCCACTCCTTCAACAGATTGTCTAGATATATTATCTAACTTATCTGGGATTTCAAACATCTATTGATCTTGGTATTTCATTTTCTTTACCAAAATTGATGATTTGATAAAGGCATTACACATAAGATCAGGATAGATGTAATTGAAGTTGTTCAACTTTAAGTGTTTTAACTTTCGTAAATTTTCGTTTCATTTTTGGTATTTTTGATAGATTTTGCATAATCTATTTCTTGTTGTATGAAACGATGTCTTTTGTTTAAAGTTGACATGGTAAAGTGCTTACATACTTTTTCTGGATTTTATGGAATTTTTCTAAATTTTTCTGGAGAAAAAGTTGAAGCCGATCCGGATCGGGGTAAGTGATCCGGATCCCGAACGCAGGATTCTTCCTGCGGGTAGCCGATCCGGATCACATTCTCGATCCGATCCGGATCACGGCTAGGGTTTTTATAAGAACAAAGAGATTTGATTTCTTTTACCCTAATCTTTTGTTTTCAAGCCTCTAGAGTTTCTCTCTCTAGATTTCTTGCATCTTGGAGCTTCCAAACTCAAAGTTCTTCGGATTCAAGTAAGTTTTATTGATCAAAACTCGGTTTTTCACAGTTTTTATTTTTTCATCAAACGTGAGTTGAAATCTTGGATCTTTTTCGTTTGTGAATGGTTTTTGATCAAATTTCTTTTGAAATAAGAACTCTGGGTCAATTAGTTTTGCTTTTATGCTGGGTTTTTCCTGATTAACGAGTTTTTAGGCTTCGATTTCTAAAAATTCTGTTTTAGGGCATAAAAGAGGAATTTTTGAAAATCATGGATTGATCTATTTTTAAAATTCTTTTTGGAAAACTAATTTGATTCTTGGCTTCTCTACATGATTATGATTGTCTAGGTACAATGTTTTCAAATTTTTCAAAATTGACGATTTTTCATGTGTTCTTGAGTTGGTCTTCACAGGACACTTTCTTAAAACTCAAAGCACTAGATCAATGGCATTCTCCTGGTTAATCCTGTTACTGGTTACGATGGTACATACTCGAGCAACCAACAAACTGAAAAGAGCCAAGAAACTCCAACGAAAGGGTGAAGTTGATGTTATAAGTGACACTGAACTTGAAGAAAACAATGATGAAATACACTGGGATATGTTAACAGATGATGATGATGATGAGGTATTGCCTACTAAATCTAAACAAAAAGGAAAAGCACCCATGGACACTGGGAAAGCTCCTATGTCTGCTCCAACTATCTCTGTGAAACGAAACGACTTGCTCGACGTTATGGACTAAGACGAGACACTAATGTTGACACACCAATAGCTCCTGACTCTCCGCCACGTGTTGAAGAGGTAGTCGTTAACACTGACCGTCTTAGAGCTTTTGAACGACGTGAATGCATCGGAGAACGTCATGTCAACATTGAAGCCCTTCGCAATCATTCACCAGAATTTGGAACCTTAATTGAGCAAGCTTCTCTTATTCAAGTCTGCCGATTCCCTGAACTTCTAGGATATTGTTTGTATCGTGTGAGAACCTTTTACACGAATGCGAGACATCTTCAAGAAGATGAAAATGGGTCTATGCATTTCTATACAAACATCCAAGATGAAGATTAAGATCACACCGCAGTTAATTGGTGAAGTCCTTGGAATGGAATCTAGCACATCCGGGCTTAACTTTTTGAAAGGAAAAAGTTTGACAAATGCATTGTGGCAAACTGTGATCGACAAGATTGTTTGGAAGGAACTAAATCAGTTGATGGAAAAGTGTCAATCCAAACATCTACGACTGGAGTACCGATTTTTAAACTTCATAACGTGTTATAACATTCTGCCCAACATGCAGACCAAGGTTGTGAGATGGGAGCGACTGCTATTCCTATATCTCATAGGTCATCCCTCTGAGGCTATTGGATTGAACATGAATATTCCCTATATAATTTGGAATAGAATGTCAAGATACATTGTGCATCCTCATCCTTCTGAGCGACTTCCGTTTCCTCTACTCATCATGAGGATCTTACGAAAGTTTGACATTGATGTAAGCTCAACATCATATCAGCACAGTTGCGGGATGATAGATGAATCAACAATTGTGAAGTCACTTCACAAATTACCTCATGTATTGGAAAGAGACCTTGTGTCGGCACCTCGGCCTCACCATCTCAACAAGAAACCGGCACGGATGATGAAGCATCATTAACTTCGATCTTCAAGTTGCAACAACAACTATCTGTCAAGCAAGAACAAATCTTGAAGGAACAACAGAATTTGCAATGAGCTTGAAATCGTCACGGCAGCTCACATTACCATCACTAAAAAGGTCAATTCAATGCACAAGCGGATGACAAAGATGTTCTACAAAATGGGTTGCACAAGCTCTGACGACTCGGATTCTGACGATTGACTTTTTTGACTGATTTTCTTTTCGTTTCTTTTGTGCAGGATTTTTAGGTTTTAGTTTTTGTTCTAACCTTTAGTTTAGTTCTCAGTTTGTCATATTATAGAACTTTTTTTAACTCTCCTTACATATTGTAGCTCTTGCTACGTTTTGGCTTTGTTTTGTGACAAAAAGGGGGAGAGAGTTAGAGAGAACTTTGAACAATGATGAACAGTTGAACAATGATGTAAATTTGGTGTGAATATCAAGGTAAGTATGACTTCAACTCAACTTTGGTTTTTCTCTTGTGATTTGTGACATGCCTCTATACTAACTATTCGACTAACTATTTGGGCATGTAATATGACTAACAAGTTGATGTTGGACTAACATACTTTGACATTTGGTTTTTGAATGTAGTTGATCCAGGTTTCCATGCACTGTTTTTCCCGTGAATCCAATGTGTGTAGCACCTATGGATGGTGTTCTGGTCCACAGTGGGTCAAAGGGACAGCACAGATGGGTCCGTGGCTGTATTTACTGTTAGTTTGGCCTTCGGCGGGGTTTGCCGAATTTTAGAAAAGCTTCTAGGCCTACCGGGGGCGTATTTGGATTCAAGCGCGGAAAAAACGCTTGAAATCGGCTATTTATTTGCCGGATTCGGAGTCCGTGATGCCCAAAACACGTGGACTCCCGGAAGATCTGGTGCTTCTGGTGCTGGGGGGAGGGCGTGGACCGCCGGTTGCCACGTGGCGGGTCCTTCATTGGCCGGCCCGCAGCTCCCGGTTGCATGGAGCGGCGTGGCGGGGGGTGCACGGACCCGGCGCACAGCCACGTGGCAGG
>JAQOTM010001705.1:0-29704 GCA_029168755.2 Tillandsia fasciculata
CAGATCCGCCGTGCACACGTATTTCCGTGTACACGAAGCGCTGGTAACTGCTCAAATAGAAATGAAAAATACTGGAGCATAAAATAGAGGTATACTAAAACTAATACACCTCAGACAAATGCTGGAAATAAAAGTACATAAACTCTCAAATATGTACATGTCTCTCCCAGCTCATGAAGTAAATACAACCAGCTGGCTACAGCCAGACCCAAAATAAAAGGAAAATACAACCGTCTGAGTGTCCGGGGGTACATCAAAACTACAAAACTCGGCACCGTGGAAGTAGCTAGCTAATCAGCGATCCTCTTACCTCGATCCTGGGCAGAGGGTCCCGCAACTCCAGCAGAGGACTCTGCAAAACAAAGGGTAAAGAAAAGAAAAAAGAGGTGGGGGTGAGAACCACTATAAAAACAGTAGCCTCCCCTAGTGGGTAGACCTCAAACTCAGACCTGCCCACTAGGACTATAAGATGGGATGGTAAGCTATAAATAGGAACAACTGGTAAAGGCTACCATCAATATGCCTCTAAGATGATGAGCTAACAAACGGCTAAATGCATGCATCAGAGTGTATATGCCTGTCTGGATAACCCAATCTAGACACCGGTGAACACCGGCACTATCTGCTAAGCCTACTGACTCACAACTCAGCTGTGGGGTGCAGACCGTTCCTGACCGACACGGTCCCATCCTTAGGGCAACAGACTGGCTCCTGACGGCACGGTCACAAGTACACACACTCCGGAGTGGCACTCGAGGGGAGCGACCCTCACGAGTGAAATAAGTCACCGCAAGTAACCTGGTACAGTAGGACTGGATCAAGACTCTAACTAAGGAGGAAAACCCGTCCACTAGAGAGGTCCCGATCCCCTATCCCTCAAATCTAATGCAGTAACACAGTCCGATCAACCGCCCAAAATCCGCGGTTGCCGCAAATATCCTGTCCTCAACCTGTCTGTCCACAACTCCCCTATAACTGACTACACTATCCCAGTTCCTGCTCTATCCTGAGCATACTATTCCCTATGACTAGGTGACTGGAGAAAGAATAAACACGTGGTTTCTCCTAAGTCAATTTCCTCATGATGGTGTAGCAGAAAAAGGTGGCCATACAAGCATGCAAATCCATTATTTAGCGAGATAGTTTCAATTCTTATATGAGTTAAAAATATGCCTTTGTTTGAATAGCTTAAGTACTACCATGTCATCTTCAGTTCATACACCTGCGTAAGTCCCCTTAATTATATAAAAAGCATGACATAGTTTAAGTCTATTGTTCCTTAATGATTTAAACAATTTATCCCCTTTTCTTTAAGAATTAATTATTCCTTTACCGATGCAAGTGTTAACAACCCATCATTATTTTCATACAAGCATGCTAGATTCGATTCCCTGATACTGCTATCAACATGATTCCGGGGCATCTCTTAATAAGCCTAGTAGGTAATCAAAAGTGAGAGGTGACAACGGTACCCACCTCGAGCGCTAAATCCTGGTCCCAAAAGTAAAGTCCACGCTCGGTCCAAGCAATATCCTCAACACTGCACAACATACCAAATAGAACATACACAGTTAAATATACAGTATTCCATCCAGAATCTGCCCCAATTACAACAGCCCAAAGTTCCTATGTTTTCACCTGCGAAAGATGTCCGAAAAAATCCAAGAAAAATACTGTCACGATCCTCGCGACGAACCCGTCGAAACGAGTACCTGCACGCTCAATCCGAGTTTCCTACGCTGAGATATAAATTCGGCAAGGGAAACACCCCAAACTAAACTGTACAAAATTATTGTGTCAAGAACTCGGGAAAAAGAAAGATTTTCACCTTCGCAAAATATTCAGAAAATTCTAAGAAAAATCCAGGAGATTCCTTGCGAATAGTAGATGAAATTGGCTTTTGAATCACCTCGATCCGATGCCTATGCGCAAAGATATAGCCAAAACTCCACAGTGTTGTCCAAAAATTCTGCAAAGAAAAATGGGTCAAATGGAAGCTCAAAAACCCAATTCCGCTCTGATACCACTTGTTGGGTTTAGGTTAATAAGGATCTAAATAGGGGAAAAAACACCTAGAGGGGGGTGAATAGGTGTAAACAATAAACACTCAAAAAATCATTGCGCATAAAACCCAATGCGGAAAAATAAAAGAACACGCAAGATTTTTACGTGGAAAAACTCCAAACCGGAGTAAAAAACCACGGGACCGATAACACGGCGAAATCCACTAGAATTAACACACGTACAAGGTGATATAACGTACTCACAGACGACTCAACCTTTTACCATACGCTCCTAGTAGATCTTCTCCGCTCGCTCCACGACGCTTCTCGAATCCACGATCCGCGCCCAACGCTGAATCCACAGCGTCCAACGTCGAGTCCACGACGTCCAACCGAATCCACGGTCTTCACCCAATGGCACGCTTCGAATCCACGAACGTACCTCGCTCCGAATCCACGAGAGCGGTTGCACCTTGAATCCACAAGGCCACGCGAGTCCACGCGCCGATTTTGGGGTAAATCGTTGTTTGTTTGGGTGGTGATGATCCGCCGAATACTTAGATTAAAGATAGATCGGAAATACCATCTAAGTATTCATTGATTTGATTCTACTCAAAATGTGAGTATGGAAAACCTAGAATCAAATCAATCAATATAGATGAAGAAACATAGAATAGATCTATTGATTTCCTTTCTTCTCTATATGTGGATCTTTGGCGTATAAAATGATATTTGAAAATGACGGCTCTTTTTGGATGCCCTAGAAATGACATAGGGTCTATTTATAGGTTAGAAACCCTAGGAAGAAATAAGGATCAAAAACAAACCTTTTCTGGAAAGTTTTACCGACGGCGATCCGGATTGGATTTGGCGATCCGGATTGCAGAAGCACAAAAGACGGTTTCCAGAAAATTCCTGTTCGGGATCCGGATCGTAGTCCACGATCCGGATCGTTCATACAGTTTTACCAAAACACAATGTTCGGGATCCGGATTGCAATTCCTGATCCGGATCGTTCAAGCAAACAGGTAAAACTATGTTCGGGATCCGGATCATGGAATGCTGCGATCCGGATTGAACCAGTGTATGAACGAACACCCTTCGGGATCCGGATTGCAAGCCACGATCCGGATCCTGAACATGTCCCATGTCCAGTTTTTGATGATTAAGCAATAAAACCTCTTCCAGGTGTTTCTACACTATAAGAAGTATTCGGATCATCAAAATTCTTTAGTTAAACGTACCTGATCCTTTTGAATTCTTCTTTCTTGAGATTGAGGTATATGATCCAAAGTTTCTTCATCTTCAATCTTCAAGACTTAATACATTCACGAAATACGCCAACTCAAATTCCGTAACAATCTCCCCCTTTGGCGGTTTCGTGACAAAACACAAATCCACAAAAGAAAATTCAAAAAGATATTTTTGTTGCTATCACCATACAACAAAAATTTACAAAAGAGTTCCAGAAATTAAAAACATGAGATAAACTCCTAAACAGACTCTAGACTTAGACATCTGTAATCTCTGTGTCACGCCCCGGGGTCGAAACTGCGACCCGGGCTCGCTAACAGATCCGCCATCTGTACGGAAACTGCCGTACAGACGAAGCGTCTAACCTGCAAAAAGAGACATCTACAGCTAAACAGATATCAGAGCTAGAAGTAAACTACTGCAAAAACGAAAATCCCAACACTGTACAACTGAAAATAAAACAATATCCATCTCCCAAATACGATCATGTAAATAGTCCTCTGATACAAAACTCGAAGGGGAGATAACTCCAATACATACATCAGTGTACAAGCTCTCGATACAATAAATATCCTCACTACAACAGTCTCTCAAACAAAAGAAAAAAGGTACAACTCTATACCTCACTACAAGGTTCTCTCAACAGAAGAAAAAGTAGCAGCCCAACTACTGAAGCTCTCTCCTGAAAATGGGTACCTCTACACTCTGACGACGGGTAAGGAACTAGCTCGCGACTCCCTCGCCTCGGTCAGAAGGATCAGCAACTGAAGCACACAAACCGGAGTAGAAGCCCCTGGGGAAAAACACCACGACGGGTGTGAGAACTACTTCCCACAGTAGTCCTCAGTGGGTGCCGTCTACAAGCCCAACGGTCTGCCCACTAAGTCCACTAGAGGCATAAAGTGACAAGGTATACGAAAAGAAAGGAGCTGGAAAAAGATATCTCTACAGCTACTCTGCCTCTATCTAGATGCTCAAGCAGTGGAACAGAAGATAATATGATGCATCTACTCACTACTGACAATATGCCACAAGTACTATGCTCAAGGAAAGCTCCACTATGACACATGCTATACCAACACTCTCCCAATATCACCCAATCTCTATGACTGCCACATAGGGTCCAGTCAAGCCTGCGCCTGTCGACTAGGATCGCACCTACCCACCACCACACATCCACATGAGGACGGGATTTACGTGGGGCGTCCTGTCTGACTATCTCAAGCGAACTCTAGTGTATCAACTAGTCGCATCGTCGCAGCCTCGTCAGGCTCGGTATCATCATCGCACCCGGGGCGTAGCTCGAGGGGAGCGACCCCAACGAACTCAAGTAACTCAAGTATCTCAAAACCGGCAAAAAGCCGGGCTCAGCAGGCTATAATCCACGATCAAACCGATCGGTAACTCAAGCTCGAACCACAACTCAGTCGGAAAGGAACCTCGACTCAAACATGAAAAGCCCAACCACTCTCACGGCTATGTCGGAGAACCCTCAACGACGCAACTCACAACACTAACTCGCTAGAGAAGGAACTACACAGCTGGGACCACCGTCACTCCCAACGGCTCCCACAACAACACCCCACTCATAGACGAGAAGAACCGACTGACGCGGCATAGGTCCGAGAATCCGTTAGACCGGTGCCTAGAACCCCAATCAAACAAGAACAGACTCTAGGCTCAGCCTATCGAAGTTCTCAATCCTATACCGTTCAGGGATTCGGTCCCTCTCGGTTAAAGTGGGAAACTAACATCAATACACTGAACTCACGGGCTGGAGATGCTCCACAGCCAGAACCGCAAAGAGTCCGAAAACCCCGGGAAACTAATACCTACGTCCCCAATCAAACAAGAACAGGCTATAGGCGTAGCCTCCCGTTGTTTTCTACCCGAGAATGAAATCAGCCCTTAGAACCCAGATCACTCACCCCGGTCGGGTGAGGAAGTTTAGAAAAGAGATGACATTTATTATAAAACATCGCTTCCACTCAACCCCCTTGGGGTGGGAAGAAAATTACTCTTTTTCTTGAAAACCGACTTAAATTGAGAAAACCAATTTTTATAGATTTAGTTCTTGAAAAATATCAGTAAAAACGAGTTTACTTTTTCGAACTTCCAAGGGTCGGTGTCGTCGCCCAATCAAACAAGAACAGGCTTCGACGCCCCTAGAATTTCGGAAGAAAATATTGGTTCTATTAAAATCATGAGTGTCCAAAAACATTCTGGGTTCAAGGTCCTGACAAACCACGTGCACCACGATCACAACACGGTGGTGACGAGCAAAACGAAGAATAACCAGAAACCCGGGACCCCGTTTACTCAAAACGGTTCCCCAAAATACTAACACTGGCCTAACACAGCCACCAGACCCCACTCGGGCCCCAGGCCCGAGTGCAAACCCATCCCACAATACCCTGACCTCTCGGCCCACTATCCGGGCGAGGAACTCTATGTCTGAAGGAAATGCAAAGTGTGGGATGTCTAAAGCATAAAAGAACCTAGCCCAGATTGAGTTTTTCTAAGGTCTGTCAAACACATGCAACATATGACGGGGGTGCTAGGTCAAGTTCCAAGATTTCTACATTTAAGCCGATAAAAGAGAGCAAGGAGGTCGCATGAACCTCAGATAATAACAGGAATAAGAATTCCTACAATCTAGCATGCTTTACATGAAAAATAAACTAGCATGCAAAGTCCTACAGCAGTAGAAATACTGAACAGTCCATAAAAGCTTGGAGATAGGGCCACCCACCTCGGTTCGCCACCAATTGCTCGTAGACACTTGCAATTGGCCTCCACGCGAAACGGTGCCCGCTGCCGAAGTCCGCACGCAAAACGGAGCACGCCGCCGGAGTCCGCACGCAAAACGGAGCACGGTGCCGAAACTCGCGCGCAAAACGGAGTCCGCACGCAAAACGGTGCAGGAAAACACAGTCTCTAATCCCCGAACAGCTCCTCCTGGTACATCATACAATCCAATGTTACACTTATTCTAACACTTGACCAAATACACTCAGTCGGAAATTCAACCCCAAAGAGGTAATTATTTCACCTGCTGGAGGAGTTCCGAAAAATCCAAAAATAATACCACAGCGTTCCTCACGTCGATAGCTTCGAAACGAGTACCTGCACGCCCAAAACGGAGTCCCGTAGGCCAAGTTACAAATTCCACAAAATCGGCGCGCAGAAATCCAAAACCAAATAACTGTAAACTCCTGTACAGATAAAAGGGAAGTGTACACCTTCGGGGAAGCCTCCAAAAATCCAATAAAAAATACAGGGACGATCCTTGCGTCGAGTAGATGAAAAAAGTCTATAAGAGCGTCTCAATCCGATGCCCGGTTGCGGAGATAAAAATCCGGCAAGGTGTCGCTGTCCAAAACTCCATCAGAAAAAGGGGTCCCAGTAAGTATGGAGAAACTCCTCAAAACGAGCAAAACTGGGGAAAGTAGAAAATACCAATATCGTAGCTCTGCCTGTTACGAATCCAACGGTGCAAGAATCGCCTGAATCGGAGGTCGGAGTAGGCCGGGGGAGCTCGTGCACCGAAACGTGTCGAAGAAGAACACAAACGGACGAGTGTCGCGCCGCGCAACCGCTCCAACGGAACACCTCGCACGCAAAACGAGGTTCGCGACGCGCTACCGCACCACCAAAATCCTCTCCCTCACACTCCCTCTTGCTCTCGGGTTGAAGAAGAAGAAAAGGAAGGAAAGAAATGGCGTGCGGGAGAAGAAGAAGAAGAAAGAAAAGAGAAAAGGGGAGCAGCGGTCCACGGTTCCGGTCCACGGAACCGGTCCACGGCGCGGCCCAATGGGGGGCTCCACCGGCCGGTCCACAAGGCCGGGGCGCGTGCACCGGGTCCACGCACGCGCCCCGGGTGCCACGCGGCGCGCGACAACGCGCCCGTTACACGGGCGCGTTACACGCGCCGCGTTGCCCAGGCGCGGGACACGCGCGCGCCACACGGGCGCGCGCGCCCGCGCCCGCCCGCGCAACCGCCAACGGGGGCCCGCCACGTGGCGGGCCCCGCGTAATCCGCGCCGAGGTGCGCCCTGACGCGCGCCTCGGTACGCGTGCCGCTGTCACCTCGCTCCCCGAGCCGCGCACAACCCCGAAAAACGTACCCCTTCGCCTCGAAAAACGCGCAAATTGCCCGGGCTCCAAAACCAACAAATAAATAGTCCATTCTTAGCGATTTCGCGCGCTGAATCCAAAAACGATGTCCGTTTCTCCAAATTCTCGCCCGAAAATTTGTCGAATGCCCACTCGATCCGATTTCCGCGCCGGGTCCAAATCTGAAGTCCGATTTGCCCAAAATCAACTCTAAAAATTCCCGAAGGCAACCGGAGAGATAAACTCTTATCCAAACTTCGCTCGGAGTCCAATTTTGACATCGGAATCGCGCGAAATCACTGCCAAACACCCAACGGGTCCTCCAAATTCCCACAAGATCTCCTTTTAAGCCCGCGGTCCAATACTTGTGTCCAAATTGCGCACGAACACCACCGACGCCCCACGCAGACCTCCAGTGATGCAAACTAAGTCCCAAATTGCACCACAAACCAATTCTGGGCCCCAACACGCACACAAACACCCCCAACGGCCACCGAAAGCTGCCGAACAACCAGTAAACCCCACGCGGGGGATTCCGGGACCTCACACTCTCCCCCACTAAAAGAAAGTTTCGTCCTCGAAACTAACACAGCTCACAAGGGGAGTTTCCAAAGCCATAGGTAAGTATCCATCAACACTGTCCCCACCTCCCCAGTCTCCACGCACACTCCGCGAAGCGAATCCACACGGCGAGGAGTCCAAAAGCTGGAAAAACCCTACAATTCCAAGGGACAGGGAGAAACGACCAACTCTACTCGTCCAAAACTACGCGAATTACGTCAACACCAGCAACAAGAAAGGTAGAGGCCCCATCAGCAGGAAAGTCGTCAACCATAACTCTCAGTTTAGAAAACGGCTGAAATTAACGAAAAGGTCCGAAAATCCCGAAAGGACCAGTGCCCTTGCCCCAATCAAACAAGAACAGGTTCGGGCACCGTCTCCATTTCTGGAGCATTCTTTCGAAGTTTTCGTCCCGTTCGAAAATCTCAGCACCCAGACAAGAAAAAGGGAGAGAAAGGTTGAAGTCGTTCCTGCCGTGGCCACAAAGCGGAAGCTACGATCTAACCGCAACCCCTAAGGACACAACATCCGTCCTAACGTCACCAACAATCCAAAGGTAGCACCAAGCCGCAAACCGCTGAAGCCACAGCTGCAGGAAAGATACCCCGGTGATCTGAGAAAAAGAACTCCTCTAGTCCAACCCGCGGAAGGGTAACCGCTCTCTTTTCCCCAAACAGCAGTTGCACTATACCACACCAACTGGTCCATCCTGTATGCTCATTCTGAATCGTGGAGCTGCCACTGAACCATAACACCTGCCAATATAATTCCGAGTCTCAACTGTACTGGACACAATCCACAAGGCTCCCCCACTTGCACAATACCAACAGAATCTGTACCTCTAGTGCACGTGGTAACAATTCTACCTCCAGTCCAGGCAGGGAAGCCGAAAACACTCAACTCAAACTGCTGTAAAGAAATCATGCCCGCGACAACCTGGTCCACTGCCGTAGCGCCCTCCCACCGGGCGGTACAGACTCATCCGCTCGAGGTAAATGGTCGTCACTCAGTCCACCCCGACGTCATGTCCCTATCTGCTTGGTGGTAATCGAAGGAACTCTTTCATCCCGAAGAGGTAGCGGGGGTGCCGTCGCAAGCGGTATCGTCGTAGTCACTGCTCGAGGGCATGCTGCCTGAAAAAAGTACCAACTATCCACCCGAAAACATCACCTCTGCCTACGGTAACACTGCGGCGCAGAAAACGGCCCACCACATATGGCGCAATCATCATGCTGCTGATGCTGATACAACGGCTGTGGAGAACCTCTTGGTCTCTGTCTCCTCTGAGGCTCACGACCCTCAAAATGGGATCGTGGCGGCCCCGGGGGTCACGATCTACTCAACTGTCCCAACTCAGGCGCCTCTGGATGCCTCTCCCCCGGAGCTGGTCCCTGGCGCTCCGTCTCTCTCTGACATGATCACTGATCCTCGGTCAACCCACTGAGCCTACTCAATCGTTGCATCTAACGTCGGCACTCGCCGAGAATGCTCTAAGTGATAGATATTCCGATTCAGTCCTCTCTCAACTAACTCAACCTTCTGGGCCTTATCCAGGCGATAAAGGGTACACCGCTCAACAATCACCAAACTCGCGTACATACTTCTGAGGAGGTCGACTCCCCTGCTGCAGGCGTCTCAAATCCCTTTCCAGTTTCTGCTTACACTGTCAGGAAAGGAGGCCCTGAACAGCAAAGCACGAAACTCGCTCCAAATCAACAACTGCGCTCCAGGTGGTCCAACCGGACGAACTCGACGCCACCAACTCTCGGCGTCCTCTTCCAAAAGTACGTAGCCAAAAGCACCTGATGCTTCTCCATTGCTGCTGTCCAGATTTCAGCCTCCCACGGCTCCAAGCTCAATCCCGTCAATCGGGATGGATCAAACTGCCGGAACTGGCTCAATCAATCGATGATGTCCCAAGGTTCATTGACTATCCGCCATCCACCCTGCCTCGGTGCCTCGGCACGACTCGTCGGCACGGAGGGGGCTGCTCGCTCCACCGGTGCCACCGGTACAACTGAATATGCCACCGCATAAGAAGAAAGTACTGGGGGACTCTCAAGCAGTACTGCAACCAGCTGTGCTCTCTGCTCCAACAGGCGCATCAAATGTTCCATGGCCTCCTCCTGGCATCGAGCAACCTCCGACCTCGGTGTCAATTGGGTCCATAACTCCTATGTCTCGCTCTGCTCTGATAGCTCAGCCTCCCGCTGCTCGGGTACTCATCGGGTGCGGGGTGTGTCCTCTTCACAACACGACATCTCAGGGGTATCATAATCCGCTGCAAAATAACAAACATCAGGACACAACAACCATACGACCCAATCCAGCGAAAGTCTAAGGCATGCCACCCATTCCATGGCATTATGTTGTCTGCAGCCAACATAATCGCTTAGGAGAATAAACATGCCAATCACTCATCCCGTCTCTTGGGAGAGGTAAAAACTCAATCGGGACTCTCGCTAAAAGTCACGACTCTCACGTAGTCATCCTAATGTCCAACCACAAGCCTAGGGTTTCTAAGTCTACCTCGACCTAAAACCTAGGCTCTGATACCACTCTAATCTGTCACGCCCCGGGGTCGAAACTGCGACCCGGGCTCGCTAACAGATCCGCCATCTGTACGGAAACTGCCGTACAGACGAAGCGTCTAACCTGCAAAAAGAGACATCTACAGCTAAACAGATATCAGAGCTAGAAGTAAACTACTGCAAAAACGAAATCCCAACACTGTACAACTGAAAAATAAAACAATATCCATCTCCCAAATACGATCATGTAAATAGTCCTCTGATACAAAACTCGAAGGGGAGATAACTCCAATACATACATCAGTGTACAAGCTCTCGATACAATAAATATCCTCACTACAACAGTCTCTCAAACAAAAGAAAAAAGGGTACAACTCTATACCTCACTACAAGGTTCTCTCAACAGAAGAAAAAGTAGCAGCCCAACTACTGAAGCTCTCTCCTGAAAATGGGTACCTCTACACTCTGACGACGGGTAAGGAACTAGCTCGCGACTCCCTCGCCTCGGTCAGAAGGATCAGCAACTGAAGCACACAAACCGGAGTAGAAGCCCCTGGGGAAAAACACCACGACGGGTGTGAGAACTACTTCCCACAGTAGTCCTCAGTGGGTGCCGTCTACAAGCCCAACGGTCTGCCCACTAAGTCCACTAGAGGCATAAAGTGACAAGGTATACGAAAAGAAAGGAGCTGGAAAAAGATATCTCTACAGCTACTCTGCCTCTATCTAGATGCTCAAGCAGTGGAACAGAAGATAATATGATGCATCTACTCACTACTGACAATATGCCACAAGTACTATGCTCAGGGAAAGCTCCACTATGACACATGCTATACCAACACTCTCCCAATATCACCCAATCTCTATGACTGCCACATAGGGTCCAGTCAAGCCTGCGCCTGTCGACTAGGATCGCACCTACCCACCACCACACATCCACATGAGGACGGGATTTACGTGGGGCGTCCTGTCTGACTATCTCAAGCGAACTCTAGTGTATCAACTAGTCGCATCGTCGCAGCCTCGTCAGGCTCGGTATCATCATCGCACCCGGGGCGTAGCTCGAGGGGAGCGACCCCAACGAACTCAAGTAACTCAAGTATCTCAAAACGGCAAAAAGCCGGGCTCAGCAGGCTATAATCCACGATCAAACCGATCGGTAACTCAAGCTCGAACCACAACTCAGTCGGAAAGGAACCTCGACTCAAACATGAAAAGCCCAACCACTCTCACGGCTATGTCGGAGAACCCTCAACGACGCAACTCACAACACTAACTCGCTAGAGAAGGAACTACACAGCTGGGACCACCGTCACTCCCAACGGCTCCCACAACAACACCCCACTCATAGACGAGAAGAACCGACTGACGCGGCATAGATCCGAGAATCCGTTAGGCCGGTGCCTAGAACCCCAATCAAACAAGAACAGACTCTAGGCTCAGCCTATCGCAGTTCTCAATCCTATACCGTTCAGGGATTCGGTCCCTCTCGGTTAAAGTGGGAAACTAACATCAATACACTGAACTCACGGGCTGGAGATGCTCCACAGCCAGAACCGCAAAGAGTCCGAAAACCCCGGGAAACTAATACCTACGTCCCCAATCAAACAAGAACAGGCTATAGGCGTAGCCTCCCGTTGTTTTCTACCCGAGAATGAAATCAGCCCTTAGAACCCAGATCACTCACCCCGGTCGGGTGAGGAAGTTTAGAAAAGAGATGACATTTATTATAAAACATCGCTTCCACTCAACCCCCTTGGGGTGGGAAGAAAATTACTCTTTTTCTTGAAAACCGACTTAAATTGAGAAAACCAATTTTTATAGATTTAGTTCTTGAAAAATATCAGTAAAAACGAGTTTACTTTTTCGAACTTCCAAGGGTCGGTGTCGTCGCCCAATCAAACAAGAACAGGCTTCGACGCCCCTAGAATTTCGGAAGAAAATATTGGTTCTATTAAAATCATGAGTGTCCAAAAACATTCTGGGTTCAAGGTCCTGACAAACCACGTGCACCACGATCACAACACGGTGGTGACGAGCAAAACGAAGAATAACCAGAAACCCGGGACCCCGTTTACTCAAAACGGTTCCCCAAAATACTAACACTGGCCTAACACAGCCACCAGACCCCACTCGGGCCCCAGGCCCGAGTGCAAACCCATCCCACAACACCCTGACCTCTCGGCCCACTATCCGGGCGAGGAACTCTATGTCTGAAGGAAATGCAAAGTGTGGGATGTCTAAAGCATAAAAGAACCTAGCCCAGATTGAGTTTTTCTAAGGTCTGTCAAACACATGCAACATATGGCGGGGGTGCTAGGTCAAGTTCCAAGATTTCTACATTTAAGCCGATAAAAGAGAGCAAGGAGGTCGCATGAACCTCAGATAATAACAGGAATAAGAATTCCTACAATCTAGCATGCTTTACATGAAAAATAAACTAGCATGCAAAGTCCTACAGCAGTAGAAATACTGAACAGTCCATAAAAGCTTGGAGATAGGGCCACCCACCTCGGTTCGCCACCAATTGCTCGTAGACACTTGCAATTGGCCTCCACGCGAAACGGTGCCCGCTGCCGAAGTCCGCACGCAAAACGGAGCACGCCGCCGGAGTCCGCACGCAAAACGGAGCACGGTGCCGAAACTCGCGCGCAAAACGGAGTCCGCACGCAAAACGGTGCAGGAAAACACAGTCTCTAATCCCCGAACAGCTCCTCCTGGTACATCATACAATCCAATGTTACACTTATTCTAACACTTGACCAAATACACTCAGTCGGAAATTCAACCCCAAAGAGGTAATTATTTCACCTGCTGGAGGACTTCCGAACAATCCAAAAATAATACCACAGCGTTCCTCACGTCGATAGCTTCGAAACGAGTACCTGCACGCCCAAAACGGAGTCCCGTAGGCCAAGTTACAAATTCCACAAAATCGGCGCGCAGAAATCCAAAACCAAATAACTGTAAACTCCTGTACAGATAAAAGGGAAGTGTACACCTTCGGGGAAGCCTCCAAAAATCCAATAAAAAATACAGGGACGATCCTTGCGTCGAGTAGATGAAAAAAGTCTATAAGAGCGTCTCAATCCGATGCCCGGTTGCGGAGATAAAAATCCGGCAAGGTGTCGCTGTCCAAAACTCCATCAGAAAAAGGGGTCCCAGTAAGTATGGAGAAACTCCTCAAAACGAGCAAAACTGGGGAAAGTAGAAAATACCAATATCGTAGCTCTGCCTGTTACGAATCCAACGGTGCAAGAATCGCCTGAATCGGAGGTCGGAGTAGGCCGGGGGAGCTCGTGCACCGAAACGTGTCGAAGAAGAACACAAACGGACGAGTGTCGCGCCGCGCAACCGCTCCAACGGAACACCTCGCACGCAAAACGAGGTTCGCGACGCGCTACCGCACCACCAAAATCCTCTCCCTCACACTCCCTCTTGCTCTCGGGTTGAAGAAGAAGAAAAGGAAGGAAAGAAATGGCGTGCGGGAGAAGAAGAAGAAGAAAGAAAAGAGAAAAGGGGAGCAGCGGTCCACGGTTCCGGTCCACGGAACCGGTCCACGGCGCGGCCCAATGGGGGGCTCCACCGGCCGGTCCACAAGGCCGGGGCGCGTGCACCGGGTCCACGCACGCGCCCCGGGTGCCACGCGGCGCGCGACAACGCGCCCGTTACACGGGCGCGTTACACGCGCCGCGTTGCCCAGGCGCGGGACACGCGCGCGCCACACGCGCGCGCGCACACGGGCGCGCGCGCGCCCGCGCCCGCGCAACCGCCAACGGGGGCCCGCCACGTGGCGGGCCCCGCGTAATCCGCGCCGAGGTGCGCCCTGACGCGCGCCTCGGTACGCGTGCCGCTGTCACCTCGCTCCCCGAGCCGCGCACAACCCCGAAAAACGTACCCCTTCGCCTCGAAAAACGCGCAAATTGCCCGGGCTCCAAAACCAACAAATAAATAGTCCATTCTTAGCGATTTCGCGCGCTGAATCCAAAAACGATGTCCGTTTCTCCAAATTCTCGCCCGAAAATTTGTCGAACGCCCACACGATCCGATTTCCGCGCTGGGTCCAAATCTGAAGTCCGATTTGCCCAAATCAACTCTAAAAATTCCCGAAGGCAACCGGAGAGATAAACTCTTATCCAAACTTCGCTCGGAGTCCAATTTTGACATTGAAATCGCGCGAAATCACTGCCAAACACCCAACGGGTCCTCCAAATTCCCACAAGATCTCCTTTTAAGCCCGCGGTCCAATACTTGTGTCCAAATTGCGCACGAACACCACCGACGCCCCACGCAGACCTCCAGTGATGCAAACTAAGTCCCAAATTGCACCACAAACCAATTCTGGGCCCCAACACGCACACAAACACCCCCAACGGCCACCGAAAGCTGCCGAACAACCAGTAAACCCCACGCGGGGGATTCCGGGACCTCACATCCCGAGCCGCCACGTGGGCACCCTCGGTCCACCGTACACCCCGCCAAGTCAGTGGACCGCGCGCCGTGAACCAACCAACCGAACGACGCCACGTGGCACCGCCCTGGTGCACGACCCCCGCGGTGGACCGCGCACCTGACCACGCGCCCTGGCGCCTGCCCGCGCCCTGCCCGCGCCGCGTGCCGCCGCCTGCCGCCTGCCCGAGGCCGCCCCGCCGCCCGCCGGCGCTGCCCGCCGCCGCCAGACGCCGCCGGCGATCGCCGGAAACACTGTTCCGGCGTGAACAGTACCCGCAGGCTCAAAAACGACAAGTAAATAGCCCATCTTGACCGTTTTCGCGCGCTGATTCCAAAAACGAGGTCCTTTTGCCAAATTCCGCCTCCAAAATTTGCCGGATGCTCCCGCAAGCGCCAAAAACTGTCAAAACTTCCGGGAGTCCGCTTTTGGACATCCGGACTCAGAATTGGGCAAACAAAAAGCCAATCTCAAGTGTTTTTCCGCGCTGAATCCAAATCCATCCTCCGTTTGGCCTAAATCCTTTTTCTAAAATTCGGCAAAAGCAGCCGGAGGCCAAAACAGCAACCAAAGCTCACAGGGTCCATCTGTGGCATCCCTTCGATGCACTATGGGCCAGACACACCATCAACAGGTGTCTAAACAGTGGATTCACGGGAAAAAGCTGCATGGGGTTCAGGGATCCTACATCCTCCCCCACTAAAAGAAAGTTTCGTCCACGAAACTAAAGTCGTTCCTCAACACGAAATCTCAACCAAAAAGAGGGGGGGGTAATTATCCGATCATCCGCCACTCAAGCTCCCAAAGCTGTCAAATACCTCCTCAGCCTTAGGTAATCCAACCACAAGTCCATCGGCACACTAGCTCGATCTAAGTACCTCTTTACTTCCCGCGACATCCAAAGTAAGTCCCTCAACCACACCAGCCAAAAAGGCTACCCAACCACAACGACACATCCGCCTCACGCACAGAATCCAACCATAGAGGGGAAGATAACCCTCAAGCAACCCAGGTACACCGAAACCTCCGGGCCTGGCTTCCCACAAAAACCGTCCTCGCGGCATAGTCAACCGCCGCGAAAAGAAGAAACCGAGCCAGCCCAACCCGTCCTAATTACCAAACCCAGTCCCGCCACCAAGTTAAGACCATCAGGCCCACCGGTACTAATGAAGACTCAACTGCACCGGGCAGGACCAACCACACGCCCCTACGTGCCAAAGATCGGGAATATAAACCTCCCGAACACAGGGTAACCGTCCTACCCCTAACCCATGCAAGAAGTACATGCACACCCAACAAAGGACAAGGATGCTAAAGTACACAACAATGCAAGACTAAAACCAGTAAACAAAACAAAACAAAATAATACCTGCCACCACATGGTCGGTTGCTGCAAAGTCCTCCACCTGAGCGGCGTAGACCCGACCGCTCTGAGCAGGCGACCGATGATCCGCAGAGTAGGAAGATGGTAAACCGCTCGCTGGAGCATACAGCCGCTGAGCTGACAACTGCTGCTGAGGCGAAAAGGGGCCGATGCTGATGACGGTGCCGCTGAAGTCGAAAAGGGGCACGAAGCTCGAATGTGGCCTGGCTGTCCACACTTATAACAACGACCCCACCTCTGATCACAGGTGTGCGACAAATGGGGTCCCCCACAGAAAATACACCTGTCTCTGTCGCGAAACCGTGGCTGTCCCGACTGATGCTGTCTCTGTGCCTGATGCTGAGACTCCGGCTGCTGCCGCGATGACCTCTGGGGTCCACTAGGCTCTCGCGGCTCCGCACGCCCACGGCTAGATGACTGAGGCCGCGGTGGTCTCCATGAACTAGGCTGTCCCTCGTCCTCTGGTGCTGGTCGCTTCCTGTCGAAACTCTGCGCGACCGCGGCCCTCCGTCTAGCCACCTCCTGATCACCTCTCTCCACCCACTGTGCATGCTCTGCGGCTGCCTCCAAGGTCTGAAATCTCTGAGCATGCACAAGTGTGTAAGTCTCTAGACGAAGGCCTGCCTCAAACAACTCTACCTGGTGCGGACCGTCACGGGCGACGAAAGGAACACAGTTCAGCAACTCCATGAACTCCTGGAAATAGGCATGAGCCGACCGGTCGCCCTGCTGCAGATTCTTCAAGTCATCCTCCAACTTCTTCTTCACACTGGTAGAAAAATAGGTGTCCAACACCATCCGTTTGAACTCCTCCCAAGGCAACTGCCGAGTGATCCGAAACTCCAGTGGCTCTACCCGCTGCCACCAAAAATCTGCATCTCCGTCCAAACAGTGCACCGCCATGTGCACTCGATACTTCGGGTCGACGAAGAAGTCCCGAAAAAGCTTCTCCATCGCAGAAAGCCATCTCCCAACATCCCGGGGCTGAGCATCCCGTCCCGAGAATCTAGGTGGTTCCCGCTTGACAAACGCAGCGAGTTTGTCAGCAAAATCCCGCTCCTCCTCCGCAGTCAAAGGCTGAAATGCCGCAGGAGCCCCGCTACTCGAAGATGGCGCTGACGGCATAAAAGGTGCAACAAGAGGCACAGGGACCTCAGGAACAGCCGGGGGTGGTGCCTCCCTCTGAGCAAGCAGCTGCTCAATCCTCTGCTCCTGGCGGCGCTGACCCTCCGCCAACTGGGCCACCAAGGCCCTCAACTCAGTAAGCTCGGGTGGTGTAGGCTGCTCTGGCTCAACAGGGGGCGAAGGGACACCCCGAGTGGGAATCCGACGTCGAGGAGGCATCCTGTCACGAGAAACCAAGCATCAGTAACAAAACCCCACACGACCCAATCTAGCGAAAGTCAAAGACATCCCCCTATTTCTGTAACCTTATGTTGTCTGCAGCCAACATAATGGTTCCACAGAAATAGACTATGTCGATCCCTCTTCACTCACAGGAAGAGTTAACTATAAAAATCACCGACTTCCGCAAAATGTCACGCCACTCACGCCCTATCATCCTAGGGTCTGTCCAAAAGCCTAGGGTTTCCTAAGTCCCAACTGACCTATCCCTAAGCTCTGATACCAACTTAATCTGTCACGCCCCGGGTGTAAACCAGAACCCGGGCCCGCCAACAGATCCGCCGTGCACACAGAATTTTCCATGTACACGAAGCGCTGGTAACCTGCTCAGATATGAAATAGCAATAAAAGAGCATAATAATAATCAGAGCTAAACTAAAACTACTGTATCTCAGACAGAAGCTGGAAGTAAAAAGTACAACAGTAAAATAGAATACAGATGTCTCTCCCAGCTCACCACTATAATACAAACAGCTGGCAGAAGCCAGACCCCAAAAGTAAAAGTACAACAGTCTGAGATAAGATGCCTGAAAGGTACAAGTCTAGCTAACTCACTGTCGGGTCCACTGTCTAGCTACTCAGCCGTCCTCTCTCCTCGATCCGCCGCTGTAAGCCCAGCAGCACCCACAGAAGGCTCTGCAAAACAAGGAGAAGAAAAGAGAAAGAAGAATGGGGGTGAGAACTACTATAAACAGTAGCCTCCCCTAGTGGGTAAAACCTCAAACTCAGACATACCCACTAGGTCTACCAGAGGCAAAAAGGGAAAAGAAGAGTGGTAAGAAATAATGACTGCTGAAGAAATGAAACTACCACTACTATGCCCCTAGAATACAGTCCTAGACTGAAATAACCATATCCACAATAACCAACCGTCCCAGATTAACCCTATCTGTACCGCCCTCATCATCGGGCAAGTAAGCCGCGCCGATGTGATAGCAAAGCTCCTGCCGCCGCCCTCATCATCGGGCAAATAAGCCGCGCCGATGTGATAGCAAAACCGTCAATAACTGTCCGACCCCGGCCTCCGGAGGGGAACTCGAGGGGAGCGACCCACTCGAGGAAAGCACTACCGGGCAATAACCGCGCCGGTAAAATCCATATCAAAACACTACCGGGCAATAACCGCGCCGGTAAGATAAGTACCAAAAGCAGGAATAGATCACAACTGCAAAGCCCCAGTGGAACACACCCCCCACTAAAAGAAACACAGATCCCCCAATCTGATGCACAAATGAACATCCGGTCGATCGCCCAAAATCCGCGATCGCCGCAATACCCACAATCACAATCATGTCCCACATCCGACATCCGGTCAACCGCCTACTGTCCGCGGTAGCCGCTATAATCCCGCAACCCATAATCAAACACAACCTGTCACTAACCCTCAGGTCCTCGCTACACTATCCCAAACCCCTGCTCGAACCCGAGCAACCAGACTCAAAGGTCTAATTAAGAGGAGAAAAGAAATCAAACATGGTTTCTCCTAAGTCAAGTTCCAGCATGAAAGTGTAGCGATAAAAGATGGCCTACCTAGATGTCCAACAAGCATGCAAGTGTTCTCAAAGAAATAAAGGAAAAGGTGTTCAACAGTGGTTCCACATGTGTAACAATTAATAATTCCGCATAGATAAACCATCATTATCCACCTACGCATGTCATAAAATCCTCAAATAGTACCAACCACTAACAGGATAATCATACAGTGTTTTCCAGATGATAGGCTCGTAATTATTTTAGTTAAACATGCATGTCTACTAATGAGCATTCAAAATGTCCAATAGAGAAGATCTCTCTAATATTCCTAGTGGGTATATCAAAAAGAGGAGTAAAGCAACCACCCACCTGAAGTGCAACTGTCCCAATCCGTACAGCTGGAAATACCAAAACTCCAAATCCTTGCTCCCACAATTTTAGCACACCCGTAATATTCCTGGTACATAAAGAAATCACTAATTACACTAGGCTCCCAAATTCAGCACTAATAATCACATACAACCTCGAATTCCAAACTGTTAAATTATCACCTGCAGAAATGCCCAGAAAATTCCAATAAAAATATCACGGCGATCCTTGCGTCGATAGCTTCGAAACGGTACCTTGCACGCCCAAATCGGAGTTCGGTAAGTCAAGATAAAAATTCGGCAAGAGGGCACACTCATACAATAATCTGTATTAAGGACTGATTACTGTTCACTGAGAAAACAGTAATTTTCACCTCGAAGTAAAATTCACAAAAATCCAATAAAAATACGAGCGCGTTCCTTGCGATCCGTAGATGAAAAAGTTGTATAGGCTCGTTTCCGTCGGACGCTCGTGCGCAAAGATATGGCCGAAACACTCCGCTGCTGTCAAGGAATTCCATACAGAAAGAAGGGTCACTGTTGCCTCGAAATCCGTGCCAAAACCTCGAAACGGGAAAGCGCGACCAAAACGAAAGATGAAGTCCTACCTCTTAGGAGTCTACTGGTGCAAGAATCACAGGAAAATGATGTCGGGGTAGCCCAGGGGAGCAAAAATACGATCGCTGCGCCGAAGAAGAACACTAGGAAGCAACGTCGCGCCGCACCGTAAAATGGGGAACCTCGGGATTCGTGCCTCCAAAACTCTTGAAACTTGGCAGGGAGATCAAGGACTTGGAGATGAAAAACTTTGATTAAGGAAGCTCGGGAGATCTTGCACAGGTTGGGAGAAAAGAAGAAGAAAGAAGGAGGTTCGGGCTGGGTGGTTTATATAGGCTGAAAAACAAATCAAATAATTCCCTCCATGTCCCCACTTTCGGGCGCATTCCGAATTCGGGCTGCTACAGTAACGGGCCGGCCCGTTACTGTTCACGCCCGAAATCCCCTGGGCCGGCCACGTAGCCCAGCCCAACTAGCCCGCGGACCCCGCTGCACCCGGCGCACCTGCGCCAGCCAACGGGGCGCGCCACGTGGCCCCGACAGGCCGTGCACCGCGCACGGTGCGCCGTGCACCGCGCACGTCGCCGGCTGACCCGGGTCGTACGGCCACCTGCCCCGGTCACCGTCTCCACCACTCGCGTGGACCGCGTGCACCAAGACCCGCCAATCCCGAGCCGCCACGTGGGCACCCTCGGTCCACCGTACACCCCGCCAAGTCAGTGGACCGCGCGCCGTGAACCAACCAACCGAACGACGCCACGTGGCACCGCCCTGGTGCACGACCCCCGCGGTGGACCGCGCTCCTGACCGCGCGCCTGGCGCCTGCCCGCGCCCTGCCCGCGCCGCGTGCCGCCGCTGCCGCCTGCCCGAGGCCGCCCCGCCGCCCGCCGGCGCTGCCCGCCGCCGCCGACGCCGCCGGCGATCGCCGGAAACACTGTTCCGGCGTGAACAGTACCCGCAGGCTCAAAAACGACAAGTAAATAGCCCATCTTGACCGTTTTCGCGCGCTGATTCCAAAAACGAGGTCCGTTTTGCCAAATTCCGCCTCCAAAATTTGCCGGAGGCTCCCGCAAGCGCCAAAAACTGCCAAAACTTCCGGGAGTCCGCTTTTGGACATCCGGACTCAGAATTGGGCAAACAAAAAGCCAATCTCAAGTGTTTTTCCGCGCTGAATCCAAATCCATCCTCCGTTTGGCCTAAATCCTTTTCTAAAATTCGGCAAAAGCAGCCGAAGGCCAAAACAGCTAACCAAAGCTCACAGGGTCCATCTGTGGCATCCCTTCGATGCACTATGGGCCAGATACACCATCAACAGGTGTCTAAACAGTGGATTCACGGGAAAAAGCTGCATGGGGTTCAGGGATCCTACAGAGATTACGTGGAAACTCCAATCCAGGAGAAAAACCACGGGACCAACACGCAATAACAATCCACTAAGAATTGAAGAATAACAAGGTGATTACCGACTCCACGGACTCGACCCCTCCTTCAAGTTCTTCGGACCTTGCGCTCCACCGATTGCACGTCCACTGCACACGTTCGAATCCACGAACGCCACTCGAATCCACGAGCACACGTTTCGAATCCACGAAACGCCTTCAACACACCGAATCCACGGTGCCACGTCGAATCCACGACGCAAACTCAGCCGATAAAGAATATAGGCTTCGATGGTGATCCTTTGCTTAGATTATCAATGAAGAACCGTGGAAGAAATCTCTAAGCAAAGATTAGATCAATTCGACAAAAGATAGATCTTGGAAGAACCGTCGAATTGACCTAAAAGAGGCTAAAGAGAAGAACGGTAAAAACCAGCCTCTAGGGTTGCTCTCGAGTGTTTCTGAATAATCGGTATTGTCGCCCTCGTCGAGAAACCCTAAGTATCTATTTATAACCCTTGGAAACATATTAGAGTCGGTTTAGGAAACTTTTCCCGAGGTAACATTGTGTACCGGTACCACTTATCATGTTCCGGTACTCAATGGTGCAAAACACAGATTTTTCTATTGTGTTCCGGTACGCGAGTCTGTGTTCCGGTACGCAATACAAATTTCAGAAAATTCTGTGTCGGGTTTGAGGAACTTCAAGTGTGGTTCCGGTACTCAATGTAAAAACTGATTTTTCCAAGATAAACTTTATCCAAAACAGACCAAGTACCGGAAACCAAACTTAAAACAAGTTGTAAGTTAAAACCAAGTTCCTAAAACCAAGTCTAAACCGGTTTTCATTAATTTCCTGTTTCCAATGATTATAAACGACTTTAATCACCATGAACAATATTTAATCATACCTGAGAGTTGACTTGGGCTCATGTTGAATCTTCAATGAGTCTTCGAAGGCTGATTTGACAATTTGATCCCTTTAAGACTCCGACTCAACTCACTGACTTGACTCACGAAATATGCCAACACCAAAATGCCGTAACAATCTCCCCCTTTGGCAATTTCGTGACAAAACCCAAAAATACATAAAAACGCTCAAGTCACTCATCTTAAACCAAAAATTCGAAATTCAATGTCATCACCAAAACATTGATTTTCTTTGCGTGAAAGATCCAATAAATACAAAATTACATTTGAACCAAACAGTCCTAGAACATACTCTATGACTTAGGACTTGGAGTCTTAAAGTGATGTAATTCCTGCAAAACAAAACTCCAAACAAAATCAAATGTTAGTCGTTAGAAATTAAAATCCTACATTTGATCCGTCTTCCTTGGTTCTTTTGTTTTTCCGGCTCTTTCAATCTTTTCTTTATCTCCCCTATCTTGAGCATCCATGTTCTCCAAGTTCTCCCCCTGTGATGCAATCATTATTTTCTGTCTCCACCTTCCCCCTTTCTATGATATGTCGATGTCCATCATTTCCGTTCTCCCCCTTTTTGTCACAAATTGTCAAACAGTTAATAGAAACAAAAGGTAAAAATACTAGGAGGATAAGTTCTTAGTTACAAGACGATTAGAGTACTTGTTCATCACAAAGTGAAAAGAAAATGAAAACCAAAAAAAGAAGGAAAAGCAATCACTCATCCTCATTTGAATCATCATCATCATGTGATGTTGGTCCATGCGATGTACTCGGTGCAGTTGCTCCAGTGACCACATCATCATGTTTGCACCCAAGGATATCGAAGATTTTCTTTAAGCTATCCTCAAGTTTCTTGAAGCCTTGCTCCATCCTTTGCTCTATCTTTTGCTTTAGTGAACGAACGTCCCGATGCAAGGTTTGAAGAGTTACGACCTCATCTGGTTCAGGAGATTCTTGACGAGGTGGTGCACTGTCGCTTCACTTGCATAGGCTTTTGTATGCCCAAATGTCTTCAAAGTGCTAATTGACTTGGCTAAAGTGATTCCATCATTGCCCCCAAGCCATAATCATATTTGGCACAAGAAATGTCCACTCCATGATCTTCCAGAATACGAGTAATCAAGATCGGATACGGTAGAAGGTCACGTTGTCTAGATCCTTCAATGACATGTACCATCTGCTGCCAAATGAGAAATGGAATGTTGGTGTTAATTCCATTTGCACTTTCCGGGTGACCAAGGAAAAAGAGAAGTAACAATCGATCCCATCGAATCCTTTTGGTCCCCAGTGTGGGCAATAGGTTGTAGCATACGATTAAGGACAAAATATGATACTCTGGTTTTAGGTCCTTTGATTCAACATATGATCTGTTCGTGTGCGTCCCTGTCTTGCAAATAGAGTCCACAACCATATCCCAATGGGTATCATGTTGGAAATTCCATCAGTGTAATAAAGACCAGTAATGTCAACAGCTAATCCAAGGTTTGCACCAATTACTGCTGGAGTAATGTCAAACTTGACGCCTCTAACTGTTGTTTCAAAAATGAAGGATCCGGTGTCATGGTCTTTTTGAAGTATGTTACCTCGCATGTAGAATTCCCTGATGATCTCCACACAAAAACCCATCTTAGGTTGAACTCTGCCAAGTGGCCGAATATGACTTCGTTCCAAAATCCTTGCAAAGTCTGGCACCTCACGACATAGCTCGTTAAAGTTCACGTGTCGCTCTCCAATGCATGTGCGGTTTGCAAATCTAGCACGGCGTTTTGCACTCACATGCGGTTCACTTTCATCAACATTTGATCTCCGTTGAGAGCGCTCGCGTATTACCGGTCCACCGGTACTTCTACGCGGAGGAGAATCCGCACCCTTCTTTTTCCTTGGAGCCAAAGGTGCTTTCCCCTTTCCTTGAACTGATTCCTCTTCATATTCTGAGGAATGTTCAGATTCTGAGCTAGTTGAATCCTCGTTCTCGTGATCGTTTGGTAGCCTTTTTCTTTCCAGAACCGTGACCACGTCCACTTCCAGTGGCCATCAAGATTACTAGTGCAAGAAGCCATGAAAACGCCATTTCCTACAAAGAACACAATGCACTATGATTTGATCTTATAGGAAGGCTTAAACATGTCTAAGAAACATTCTAAACATGTCACAATTGATGATTCATCATTTAAAATCATTTGCATCAAAAGCCCTAATTCTCAAATTCTTTTATACTAAGAACATATGAAAATGTTAGATTCAATCAAATAAGCATGGAAACATGAATCTAATTAGATAGAAAGCAACCAAATATGTTCTAAACATGAATTAAGAGTGATTTAAGCAAGAGATTTCATTTGGAGTAAGGATCAACTCAAAAATCCCAAAATAAACATCAAAACCTAAAAACTAGGGTTTTGAAGCAAAAGAAAGCAAGATTAATGAAGAAACTTACAAATCAAAGCAACAAATCTCTTGATCTTGAAGAAAAACCCTTAGAGATGTTTTAGAGAGAGAGAGAGAGGGTTTTGAAGTGGGAGAGATGAAATAAAACCAATGTAGTTTCGGAATATAAAGGATTCCAGATCGCGTACCGGTACAAGAAGTCGCGTACCGGTACGTAGTGTAAAAACCGAAAATCCTTCGTTCGGGTTCCGGATTGAAAAACAGGGGGTGATCCGGATCCGCAATGTAGTTCCGGTACTAAAAGAGTAGTACCGGTACGCAAGTGAAAAACCAGAAAAATTCACATTCGGGATCCGGATTGGATTTTCTAATCCGGATTGGATTTTCAGGTACTAAAAAGCAGGTACCGGAACAACAGAGCCAAAAAGCTAAAAATTCTTGAAACAAATCCAAATTTTGTCATCTTTTCAAATACCGATTTGTATACCATCAAGAAATCCAATTAAGCGCTTTGAAAAACAATGAATTCACATAGATGTCATTCAATCCAAATTTCTTTCATTAGAATAATTTAGAAAAAATAAAAACCAGAAAGAGTATGTAAGCACTTTAGCGTATCAACTTTAAACAAAAGTCATCGTTTCATGCAACAAGAAATAGATTATACCAAATCTATCAAAAATACTCAAAAATGAAACGAAAATTTATGAAAATTAAAACCCTTAAAGTTGAACACTTTCAATTACATCTAACCTGATCTTATGAGTAATGCCTTTATCAAATCATCAATTTTGGTAAAGAAAATGAAATACAGATCAATAGATGTTTGAAATCCCCGATAAGTTAGATAATATATCTAGACAATCTGTTGAAGGAGTGGCTCTTCGAGCATCTTTTATCAAAAATCCCACCTTATACCAACCATGAAATATGACTGAGTCAAGTATTTCAATATGCATTTCGTCAACATTTAAAACAAAAATTTGCTTTGCATTCATGGAGTATCTTTTTCTTTCTTTCTTTTCCTCCATGTGGTGGTAGTTTTCACACTCCTCATTGGGATGTAACTCTTTCCACATCTTTTGAGCATTTTACTTTTCTTTGACTCCCCCTCAATTGGCTATCAATTATTTAATATATAAGGTATTCAACCAAAAATTGATCTCGCATTCATACTCGACTAAGCAATCAAATAAGATAATGACTATACCAAGAGATCATTGAGAGAGAAATTGACTTTGATCACTTAAAAGATGCCTTAATTAACATAAATGATCATTGCAACATCGAAATATTATGATATCAAAAGCATAATAGATTTCTAAATGTGTGAAAGGATGCAATTAAAGTCAATTTAACCAATGCTCAATTAAACAACTCCTCTAATGAAGTGTCTTCAAGATTATGATAATGGAGTCAAGTTGATAATCCAAGTAAAATTAATTTGGAGTGAATGAACGTGAAGCCCCTTTTTTTATTCAATGCACTTGTTCAATTAAAACCCTTTTGTTCAAAAACAAAGTATAAAAACAAAGAGCATTGAAAAACATGTAATGCAAGATTAAGAAAAATATGAAGTGAAAACCAATCAAAGCATTACACACAGTCATAAGCTATTTAGAACTTAAGACAAGGAAAGATATCACCTTTCCGAATCCAAAATCGTGGATTTGGGTTGTCTTGATTCATTGTCCCCGGGGGTTGGTAGCTTTGACTGTTGGTCCACCTTAGGTCTTTGCTTCGCAATGATCCACTTGAATGATTGATGTTGTGGCTCGGACCTTTGGTGGGTTGAGTGAACTCCTTTGACTTGATGTGTCTTTTGATTCCGTTGAGTTCGCTCTGTAGATGAAGTTGCCGAAGGATTTTTCTTTTCTTTTTCGGGCAATTCTTCACCAAGTGTCCTTCAAGTCCACATAGGTGACAAGTTCTTTCCTCAATTTTATTGTGGAACTTGAAGCATTCACAGTTTGGTTCTTTTTAAATCCCAAACCAACCTTGCTTGTTTTGCCTAATCCGGACATACAATCAAGTTTCTTGGAACCGGTTGAAAGCCTTTGTATGTCGGATTTAAGTTCATGAACTTGCTTGGTCAAAGCTTGGTTGGTGACATGAATTCTTCAAACTGCTTTTCAAGAAAACCAATCTTGTCCATATATGATTTAACGTTTGTCTCCGATTGGTTTAACTTTTCTTGGAGGATTTTATTATTATCCAATAAACGTCCTCGTTCCTCCTCGAGATCATGAAGTTTGATCTTTAACGCTTGATTCTCGTCTTGATCTTCAAGTCGTTGCTTCCTCAACTTCTTGATATGCTTGGCCATCTTCTTTGATTCCGCAAGAAGTTGTTGGTATGCCTCAACGAGTTCTTCTTCGTCCGACTCCCCCTCACTTGATGACTCTCCTCCGGATGTTGATGTTTCATGCAAAATCAAAGGAATAGAGTCAGTGACTAAAGATGATAAACACAAATTAGAAGAGGGAGTTTGAGAGGCATGAAAAGCAACAATTTTTTCTTTTTCCTCTTCACTTGAGGTCGATTCATCGTAACTAGAATCGTCCCAAGTTTTTGCTTGCAAAGCCTTCTTTTTGTATGATTTCTTAGAAGGACAATCCGTTGAAATATGGCCGTAGCCTTTGCATCGATAACATCGGATTTCCCTTCGAAATCATCTTTTTCTTTTTCTTTAGAAGGTTTTGCAACGCCCTTGAGTTTAGAGGATTTAGAACCCGATGATCCTTTAGATGGTTTCGTGGATGAAGATCCATCGGTTCGATTCTTCCAAAATTTCCGACGAAATTTCTTTGTGATCCGCGCCAATTGTTCTTCAAAATCGGCAAAGAGATTTCATCGTCGGAACTCGATTCGTCATCTTCTTCCTTTGTTGATTTGAATGCAATACCTGTAAGCTTAGAAGAAGACTTGGAAGAATTTTGATTAGTAGGAAAAGTCATCTCATAAGTTTGTAAAGCACCTACTAATTCCTCTACACTCATCTCATCCGGATGACTAACGGTTTCAATGGCGGTAACCTTTGCCCTAAACCGTTCCGGAAGAGTCCGAAGAATCTTTCTTACAATTTTCGACTCCGGGATCTTTTCTCCTAAATTAGCACATGTATTAATTACATCTTGAAGTCTAGTGTAATAATCTGTAAACAATTCATGCTCTTCCATATGAATAGAGTCAAATTGACTTGTAAGCATCTGGAGCTTTTGAATTTTTACAAGATTAGTACCCTCATGTGTAATTTTGAGAATATCCCAAATTTCCTTCGCGGTTTCACACGCGGAAATTCGTGTAAACTCAGTCGAGGAAAGAGAATTATATAAAGCGTTCATACCTTTCCCATTGTAAGAAGATCTTTCGATTTCCTCTTTAGACCATCTAGAGCGAGGTTTTGGGGTAGTAGAATTTCCTACTTCCTCAACCGGATGCACCCAACCGTATTCCACGGTTTGCCATACCCGCTCATCAATTGAGATGAGAAAAGCTCTCATCCGCACTTTCCAATAGCATAATTGGTCCCATCAAAAAGAGGAGGTCTAAAAATATTACCACTTTCACCCGACATGATAGATAAACCTAAAACCCGCTCTGATACCAATTGTAGAGTTATTTAAGGATCCACAAGGATCTAAATAGGTACTATCAAACACCTAGAGGGGGGTGAATAGGTGTAATATTATAAAAACCAATCTCAGTGCAAAAATAAAAAATAATGCGGAAAATAAAAAATCAACACACCGAGATTTACGTGGAAACTCCAATCCAGGAGAAAAACCACGGGACCAACACGCAATAACAATCCACTAAGAATTGAAGAATAACAAGGTGATTACCGACTCCACGGACTCGACCCTCCTTCAAGTTCTTCGGACCTGGCGCGCCACCGATTGCACGTCCACTGCACACGTTCGAATCCACGAACGCCACTCGAATCCACGAGCACACGTTTCGAATCCACGAAACGCCTTGCCAACACACCGAATCCACGGTGCCACGTCGAATCCACGACGCAACTCAGCCGATAAGAATATGGCTTCGATGGTGATCCTTTGCTTAGATTATCAATGAAGATCCATGGGAGAAATCTCTAAGCAAAGATTAGATCAATTCGACAAAAGATAGATCTTGGAAGAACCGTCGAATTGACCTAAAAGAGGCGAAAGAGAAGAACGGTAAAAAACCAGCCTCTAGGGTTGCTCACGAGTGTTTCTGAATTAATCGGTATTTGGTCGCCCTCGTCGAGAAACCCTAAGTATCTATTCTATAACCCTTGGAAAAAATATTAGAGTCGGTTAGAAAATTTTCCAGATAGGAACATTGTGTACCGGTACCAATTATCTGTTCGGTATAATGGTGAAAACACTGATTTTCTATTGTGTTCCGGTACGCGAGTCTGTGTTCAGTCTGTGTTCCGGTGACGCAATACCAAATTTCAGAAAATTCTGTGTCGGGTTTGAGGAACTTCAAGTGTGGTTCCGGTACTAAATGTAAAAAACTGATTTTTCCAAGATAAACTTTATCCCAAACAGAACCAAGTACCCTGGAACACCACACAAAATCTTAAAACAAGTTGTAAGGTAAAACCAAGTTCCGTAAACACCAAGGTCTAAACCGGTGTTTTCATTAATTTCCTGTCTTCCAATGATGTATAACGAACTTTATTCACCATGAACTATATTTAATATACCCTGGGAAGTTGTGACTTGGGCTCATGGTCTGATCTTCAACGAGTCTGCGAAGGCTGATTTGACAATTTGATCCCTTTAAGGACTCGACTCAACTTACTCGACTTGACTAACGAACAGCCAACCACCAAAAAAGCCGTAACACTTCCCTCCCCCTCATCTTGGCGTACGATACCCGCGAGCAGCAGACGAGGATCGGTTCCCCAAAAAA
>JAQOTM010001706.1:0-29687 GCA_029168755.2 Tillandsia fasciculata
CAGGGGAAAATTTCACCTTTGCGCACCCAAACCTTTTTGGAGTCGTCTGTAATGATCGTGAAGTTGATCTCCTAGGTTAGAGCGTCTTGATTGGGGAAGATTGGTGCTCCTTGATGATGTCGTTTGAGCGGTTGTACTACCAAGCTCTTTTCCTTCAATTGAGTTGCAGTTGATTTCGAGGAATAGCCTTTTTTGTAGTCATTGCAAGAGGTGCTTGAGGTGCGTTTGGCTTCCGTCTTGCAATTCTCCTTATGTGCCCTGAAATGCCACAACGAAAACATACCTTGATTCTTGTCGTTCCGAGGAAGATGTAGTAGGTTTGTTGTCGTTGCTTGTCGTGACACCGGTGTCGGAGGAGGAGATACCGACGAGGCACAAATACTGTACACTCGAACTTGGAATGTCTCCAGTTTGAGTGTATCCGAGGCCGAACTTATTTCTTTGACCAAGACCAAGAAGTCTGTCCAACTTACTCCTTCCAGAAGAAAATCTCTTTAAGTCATCCTTCAGTTGGCGTATGGTCTCCGTCATCTCCAATTTTTCTTGTCGAGCCTCGCCGTTGAGCTTCAAGAAGTAATTCGCTTTGTTCACCATATCCATATAGTTCTTCTCGAGTTGCTCATTGGACTCTTGAAGGGAAACATTAGTTTTAATCAAAATATCCCTTTCCACTTCAAGATCGGTTGAGAGAGAGGTTACCCTTTTTACTTCTTCTTCGAGATCCTGCACTCTCCCTTTCAACCCCTTGTTTTGCTTAGCCAGTTTCTTTGAATCCCTCAACAGTCTGTGGTAGGCTAGAGCAAAATCTTCACCTTCAGAATCATCCGATTCATCGTCCGTTGCAATCTTTTCAACATGGGAGGAGTTGGACAAGGAATCGGAGGTACTCGCCATCAAGCACATGAAGGTGAAGATGTAGTGGCGCGTGGAAAGCTGTCGCGTTGTCTTCTTCATCACTTGAGGATGACTCATTTGACGTGGAGTTGTCATCCCAAGTAACAACTTGCATCGCTTTCTTCTTAGCCGGATTCTTGTTGGGACATTCTGTGATGACCTGGACCTCTGCAGAGTTGTGGTAGTGTCATCGGTGACTTCGGGGGAGCCTGTTCTGTGTTTCGGGAGGTGTTGTGCATGATTAGATACAAGTGTTGAACCTCGAGCTTTATTGGATCACTTGGATAACCGGAAGCCCCGTCGGTGTTGTTAGAAGTGTTTTGCGCAAATCGGATATCAAATTTGGACTCGGCGTGAAATTCGGATTGAAAATACCTTTCCGGGAGCCTCCGGCAAATTTTAGGATTGGAATTTGGCAAAACGGACGCCGGATTTGGAATCAGCGCGCGAAAAACGGTCAAGATGGGCTATTTACTTGTATTTTCGGAGCTTGCTACAGTGTTTTTACTGTTCACGGCCGGAACAGTATTTTCCGGCGATCGCCGGCGGCGTCGGCGGCGTCGGCGGCGGGGCAGCGGTGGAGGCGGCGGAGGGCGCTCGGGCAGGCGCGCGCGGCCGCGGGCAGCGCGCAGGGGCGCGGGCAGGCGCGCGTCCACGGCGGCGGGCGTGCACCGTGGCAGTGCCACGTGGCGGATGGTGGTTCGGTGGCTCACAGCGCCGCGGTCCGCGGATTTTTTCGGGTGCACACGGTGGACCGATGTGGGACACGTGGCGGAATGTGATTCGTTAGTGTTGTGGATCCGGTCCACGGGGAAATCTTGGTGCACGGTGGACCGATGGACACGTGGCAGCATTTGTTTGGCTCGGTGTTGTGCTCCCAGTCCACGCAAGCCGTGGAGCAGGTGCCGTACGCGACGTGCGGGCTGGTGCGGCGTGCGCGGTGCACGGGCGTGCACGGTGGTTGGGGCACGTGGCGCTCTGTCAGTGCGGGTTCACGTGCTCCGGGCGCAGCGAAAATTTTGGGGGACTTGTTGGGTATTTTCTGAAATGATTTTCTGGTTTTCCCTTTAGTTCAACCCGAGGGCTCTTCAAGGGGGATTTTCGACCCCTTCGAGACCTCAGCTCGAAGGGGAGGTGAGAAGGAGATTTCTTCTCCTTCAAGTGAGGATTACACCCGGGGCGTGACAGATTAAGTTGGTATCAGAGCTTTGGGATAGGTCAGTTGGGACTTAGGAAACCCTAGGCTTTTGGACAGACCCTAGGATGATAGGGCGTGAGTGGCGTGACATTTTGCGAAAGTCGGTGATTTATTTATTTGACTCTTCCTGTGAGTGAAGAGGGATCGACATATCCTATTTTTGTTGGACAGTTATGTTGGCTGCAGACAACATAAAGTTACAAAAATAGGGGGATGTCTTTGACTTTCGCTAGATTGGGTCGAGTGTTGGGGTGTGCTGATTTGCGGTTTCGTCGTGGTGAGCGGTGTCTCCCCGACGTTGGGCCCTGACCCGGGTGCACCTTGGTGCGGCAGTTGGGTCTGGGCTGGTTGTTTCGGGCCGGATACCCAGATTGGGGTCTGAGAGCTCCGGACCCGAAGGGTAGTAGTGTTGGGTGGCAGATCAGCATTGCAGTGACACAGTTGTCGGAGCAGCGCAGTGGCACAGTTGTCGGAGCAGTGACACGGTTGTCGGAGCAGCGCAGTGACACAGTTGTCGGAGCAGCGCAGTGACACAGTTGTCGGAGCAGCGCAGTGGCACAGTTGTCGGAGCAGTGCAGTGGCACAGTTGTCGGACTAGTGAGTAGCCCCTCCGTGCCGATGTTTAGTGCTGGGGCACTGAGGAAGGGTGGACCGTTGACAGCAGGGAAAGATGTGGGATTGCATTGAAAGAGTGAGCCAATTTTGGCGGATGAGTCGCCCCGATTTGTGGGATTGAGAATGGAGCCTTTGGAGGCAGGGTCTTGTTCGGTGGGGGATTGAGAGTACTAGGGACGCCTCATTGGAGTAGGCGCCGGGTATGGAGCGTGGCATTGTAGTTCCTTTGGATTGGGGGGATCTGCCGCCTGAGGTGAGTTCGGATTGAGGCGCTTGGCGCCGGGTGTTGGAGGACAGGTCAGTCGGATGAGGCATTCCCGATCTGCGGCACGTGGGGAGAGTTGTTGGTCCTGCCCGGTGCAGCTTGAGTCCTGGATTTTGCCGATAGACCTGAGGGTCTTGACTCAGCTGCGGATGTTGTTGTGGTACCTGTTGGGCTGGCTGGTTCGGTTTTTCTTTCGCGGCGGCTGATTATGCCGTGAGGACGGTTTTCGTGGGGAGCCAGGCCCGAGGTATTGGTGTACTTGGGTTGCTTGAGGGTTATCTTCGCCTCTATGGTTTTGATTTTGTGCGTGAGGTGGATGTTTCGCAGTGGTTGAGTGGCCTTTTTGGCTGGTGTGGTTGAGGGACTTGCATTGGATATCACGGGAAGTAAAGAGGTACTTGGATCGAGCTAGTGTGCCGATGGACTTGTGGTTGGTTTATCTGAGGCTGAGGAGGAGCGGATGCGTATACCGATGTGGACTACTTGGTAGCTCGAGCGGTTAGTCCAGCTGTACTTGGTTGAGGTAGTACGGATTCCTGGAGTGCCCACCCTTATTTTGTTCTTGTTAGAGACCCGAGGATTGTATCGTGTCCCTGGAGGAGGTATTTGACAGCTTGGGAGCTTGAGTGGCGGATGATCGGATAATTACCCCCTCTATCTGGTTGAGATTCCGTGTTGAGGAACGACTTTAGTTTCGAGGACGAAACTTTCTTTTAGTGGGGGAGGATGTGATGACCTGGACCTCTGCAGAGTTGTGGTAGGGTCATCGGTGACTTCGGGGGACCTGTTCTGTGTTTCGGGAGGTGTTGGTGCATGATTAGATACAAGTGTTGAACCTCGAGCTTTATTGGATCACTTGGATACCCGGAAGACCCCGTCGGATGTTTAGAAGTGTTTTCGCGCAAATCGGATATCAAATTTGGACTCGGCGTGAAATTCGGATTGAAAATACCTTTCCGGGAGCCTCCGGCAAATTTTTAGGATTGGAATTTGGCAAACGGACGCCGGATTTGGAATCAGCGCGCGAAAACGGTCAAGATGGGCTATTTACTTGTATTTTTCGGAGCTTGCTACAGTGTTTTACTGTTCCCACGCCGGAACGGTATTTTCCGGCGATCGCCGGCGGCGTCGGCGGCGTCGTCGGCGGCGGGCAGCGGCGGAAGACCGGCGGAGGGCGCTCGGGCAGGCGGCGCGCGTCCGCGGGCAGCGCTCAGGGGCGCGGGCAGGCGCGCGGTCCACGGCGGCGGGCGTGCACCGTGGCGGTGCCACGTGGCGGATGGTGGTTCGGCGGCTCACAGCGCGCGGTCCGCGGATTTTTTCGGGTGCACGGTGGACCGACTGTGGGACACGTGGCAGAATGTGATTCGTTAGTGTTGTGGATCCGGTCCACGGGGAAATCTTGGTGCACGGTGGACCGATGGACACGTGGCAGCATTTGTTTGGCTCGGTGTTGTGCTCCCGGTCCACGCAAGCCGTGGAGCAGGTGCCGTACGCGACGTGCGGGCTGGTGCGGCGTGCGCGGTGCACGGGCGGTGCACGGTGGTTGGGGCCACGTGGCGCTCTGTCAGTGGCGGGTTCACGTGCTCCGGGCGCAGCGAAAATTTTGGGGGACTTGTTGGGTATTTTCTGAAATGATTTTCTGGTTTTTCCCTTTAGTTCAACCCGAGGGCTCTTCAAGGGGGATTTTCGACCCCTTCGAGACCTCAGCTCGAAGGGGAGGTGAGAAGGAGATTTCTTCTCCTTCAAGTGAGGATTACACCTGGGGCGTGACACATTCTGTTGCAATGTGGCCGTACCCTCGACATTTGAAGCACTGAACTTGTCCCTCTGAACTTGTCTTATCCTTTGAGAAGTTCTCTTGCTTCCTTGACTTGTAAGCTTGAAGAACCCTTGCCTTTCTTCGACTTTCCGAAGGATGGAGTTTTGCTTGGATTACCCCTTCGAAAGTTGCGGCGAAACTTCCTTGTCAAGAGAGCGAGCTGCTTCTCAAAGTCCTCCATAGAAAGGTTCTCGTCGTCGTCCGAGGAGGATGAATCCGCGTCTTCTTCTTTAGTTGATTTCAATGCGTAACCTGAAGACTTAGAAGAGGATGCCTTTCCAGAAGAATAGTTAGTAGGAATGTCATTTCATAAGTTTGTAAAGCACCTACTAATTCTTCTACACGCATTTCGTCCGGGTGTTTAATTGTTTCAATGGCTGCGACCTTCGGGCGAAATCGTTCAGGAAGAGTTCTTAGAATTTTTCTTACAACTTTAAATTCTGGAATCTTCTCTCCCAAGTTAGCACATGAGTTTACGATGTCTTGCAATCGTGTGTAATAGTCAGTGAAGGATTCATTCTCTGCCATAGAGATAGAGTCAAACTTGCTCGTGAGCATTTGCAGTTTCTGAATCTTCACTAGGTTAGTTCCCTCATGCGTAACTTGAAGAACATCCCAGATTTCTTTCGCAGTCTCACATGCCGAGACGCGAGAGAACTCAGTTTGTGACAAAGCATTAAATAGAGCATTAATTCCTTTGCCATTGTAAGAAGATAAGTCTATCTCTTCCTTGGTCCATTTCGACCTAGGTTTTAAGGTGCGAACATCATCTAAAATTTCAGTTGGATTAGACCATCCTAATTCAATTGATTGCCACACCCTTTCGTCGATGGAAATTAAAAAGGCTTTCATCCGCACTTTCCAGTACGCATAATTTGTTCCATCAAAGAAAGGGGGTCGATTGATGTTTCCACCTTCAACCATTGTTTACAACCCTATTCCCGCTCTGATACCACTTGTTGGGTTATATAATTGGATCTAAATAGGGGAAAAAACACCTAGAGGGGGGTGAATAGGTGTAAACAATAAACACTCAAAAAATCATTGCGCAAAAACCCAATGCGGAAAAATAAAAGAACACGCAAGATTTTTACGTGGAAAAACTCCAAACCGGAGTAAAAAACCACGGGACCGATAACACGGCGAAATCCACTAGAATTAACACACGTACAAGGTGATATAACGTACTCACAGACGACTCAACCTTTTACCATACGCTCCTAGTAGATCTTCCCGCTCGCTCCACGACGCTTCTCGAATCCACGATCCGCGCCCAACGCTGAATCCACAGCGTCCAACGTCGAGTCCACGACGTCCGACCGAATCCACGGTCTTCACCCAATGGCACGCTTCGAATCCACGAACGTACCTCGCTCCGAATCCACGAGAGCGGTTGCACCTTGAATCCACAAGGCCACGCGAGTCCACGCGCCGATTTTGGGGTAAATCGTTGTTTTTTTGGGTGGTGATGATCCGCCGAATACTTAGATTAAAGATAGATCGGAAATACCATCTAAGTATTCATTGATTTGATTCTACTCAAAATGTGAGTATGGAAAACCTAGAATCAAATCAATCAATATAGATGAAGAAACATAGAATAATCTATTGATTTCCTTCTTCTCTATATATGTGGATTTTTTCTTTTCGGCTATTTTCTTCTGTAATAGCTTGTGCCCTAGAAATGAATACAGGGGCTATTTATAGGTTAGAAACCCTAGGAAGAATATATCGGATCAAAAACAGCCTTTTCTGGAAAGTTTTACCGACGGCGATCCGGATTGGATTGGCGATCCGGATTGCAGAAGCACAAAAGACGGTTTTCCAGAAAATTGCTTGTTCGGGATCCGGATCGTAGTCCCGATCCGGATCGTTCATACAGTTTTACCAAACATCATGTTCGGGATCCGGATTGCAGTTCCTGATCCGGATCGAAGAAGCAACAGGTAAAACTAATGTTCGGGATCCGGATCAGAGGATGCTGCGATCCGGATTGAACCAGTGTATGAACGAACACCCTTCGGGATCCGGATTGCGAAGCTCGATCCGGATCCTGAACATGTCCCATGTCCAGTTTTTGATGTTTAAGCAATTAAAACCTCTTCCAGGTGTTTCTACACTATAAGAAGTATTCGGATCATCAAAATTCTTTAGTTAAACGTACCTGATCCTTTTGAATTCTTCTTTCTTGAGATTGAGGTATACGATCCAAAGTTTCTTCATCTTCAATCTTCAAGACTTAATACATTCACGAAATACGCCAACTCAAATTCCGTAACAAAAAGCTTAATTAAAAAGAAAGAAAATTCAAAGAGGCAATGTGAGCTACGAGCTCGAATGAAAAGGAAGCTGAGTGCTAAAGAGCAAAGAGAAAGGCAAAGGCCTAAAGTGGAAAGAGGCTAAGTGCAAAAGCAATAAAAGAGATAATAAAACGGGCGTACCTACGGGGGTGAAACGCGGCCCATGTTGGAGTAGCAGGCAGTGTCCCTCTCCCGGGTAGAGATCCGTTCGGGACGTTTCTCCCGTAGGACGGGGTAACACTTGCGGGTGTTATCGGCAAACTTAGAGGACTTGTCTTATGGCAGCATGTCTGCCGGGCTAGGGCCCGATGGGCAAGATTCTCCGAGGGTTAGCAACTTTAATTAAAACACAAAGAAAAGTAAAAAAAGTGGTTGGTCAAGTAAGTGGTTGGTTAGAATGACACCTTACAACGGCATTAAGTCAGGTTATGGCAAAGGTAAAAGTGTTAAGCATGCTAGCTAGGATTTACAGCTTTTATTACTGTATTTCATTCTCTATTATATTACTTCCATTAAACTAAGCGGTGCAGGGCATTTTCTCTCGGTGGTTGAACCCACTGGGAACTTCGTTGTAGTTCTCACACCCTTTGGGTGACATCCCCACAGGTCCAAGTACATCGAGCGAGGCACGCGACAGGGGCAAGAGCCCAGCAGAGTAGCGACCTAGCAGTCTAGAGTCGCCAGTACCATTTTGGAGTTTTATTTTCTTGAGCGAACTTTTGTATGTGAGCAACAATGTAATCTTTAAATGTTCAAGTTTCATGTTGGAAAAAAGAAAAAAAAAATATGGATGTAATTTGTATTGTAGTTGCATGTTAAAAGAGAGAGTTGTATTATAAACAAAAGTATTTGTTTTCGCTCAAGTGGTGTACTTTCATTTCTTCTAACTATTTGTTTGAATGACTGGAAGTTTAAATTCATTGATCTCTCCTCTGATTGCTTACTCTTCCGCTATATTGAATTAAAATTGTTGGAATAAACCGTTCCTTTCGGGTCTTGAAAGGTCATGCCCGATTGGCGGGTCTGTTGGCGCGCCAGAACTGTTCAAATTGACGGTCTCGGGGCGTGACAGATAAGAGTGGTATCAGAGCCTAGGAATAGTCCTAGGTGGTTAGCAAACCTTAGGAAGACTCTAGGGTTTAGGCACGAGAGAGTGTGTGGATCTTTTGGCGAAAGTATATGATTGGGTTTTACGATTCCCAAGAAGGACATTGGGAATGGATCGAGGGTAATGAGCTTTCATTCTTTGGACTATTACGTTGGCGGCCGACAACGTAAGGTCAGGGGTGAAAGGGAGTGCCCTTATGTACTTTCGCATGATTGGGTCGACGAGCCCTTTTGTTTGGTATCTAGCTTGCGCATTGTCCAAATTATCAAATTTGGGCTAATCGTTTCGTTGTGGTGTTGTTGCTTAGGGAATAGCAATGGCATCGAGTGATCGATGAAGAATAGGATCCGCGTCGACGCAAATTGAGCCCTTGGAGCGCTCAGGCTCGAGTGAAGCGAGTTGAAATTTGGTGCTTTAGTTTGTACTTTGGCCAAATTGGGCAAAGTGTGACCGATTAGGTCCGATGGTGACTCGGTGAAAGACCGACTCACGAGATGTTGGCGATCGTTAGATTGCGAGAGCCATGTTGAAATGTCCTAAGGTTTAGGGCAAGAAAGTTTTATGGACTTGGTGGTGAAAGTTCGCTCTTGGTGATAGTAGCGACCATGTGACGTGTCGATGTGACTGAATTGCCGCATAGTGCGTTGGTGAGGCCCAGGGTAGGCTTCAAGATGTGAGAACCTCTCGATAGAGCGGGAGTCTTGTGGTGCTGGTCCGATGGATCGGTATAACGGCAAGGGTTGCCACGAAGGGTTCGCGTGTTAGTTGCCAAAATTGGAGAACTATTATTGTGGTGCCTCTACCCAGTTGGGGGAAGTGCACAGGTACCATGGGTGTGCTTAAGCAAATCGCTTAACACCGTGGATTCTACGAGTTGACATAGAGGCGTAAGACGCACAATCTTGTGGGTGCTCATGGAGCACAGGTACCCTTTAGCCAGAAAGAACTGGTTAAGTGGCACCTTAGCGTTTGCTAAGTGTGATAGGAGTCGATAGAGAGTTTGTGTCGTAGATTGACGACTAGCGAGTGGGTTTTGCTCGGTGAAGAATAGTAGTCACGTGGCGACGCTTAGTAGGTTCGTTGAGGGACGATCCGTGCCTGGACCATATATGAAGACTGTGGAGCCTGTAGCCATGTGGGTAGGCACAGTCGGCTGTGAGAGACAGTGGCCCGAGACCTGAGGGCGGGGCATAATAGATTTTTGGTCGGGGCGGTAGTCCGAGTGATGACTCGGGAACGTAGAGTGCCACGTGTGAGCCTCGAGGCTATTAGTACACTGAGAGTGTAGACGCGACCAGGCCATAGGGCTGGTGATGATTGAGATACTGTTACTCCTAGTGGGAGTGTTAGTGCGGTAGTCCTAAACGAGGATCTGACCGCATGATGATTGGGTCTGCATGCTAGTTACAGACGATATGTGATATCGAGTGGAAGGTTGGGCTATAGGCCTGCATTGGACCATGGTCTGTGGACCTGTCAATAGTCTGAAATAAACGGGTTGGCCGAGAACTCGTGGTTGAGAGCGCGAGTGGCGTGTGGAATAGTTGGGAGTAAGGATTGGTTTTCGCCCTCTAAGTCAAGCAAATAGGGCGGCGGAGTTGAAGGAGCTTAAGGCTAAATAGCAAGACCTGCTGGACAAGGGTTTCATCAGACCCAGCGTATCTCCTTGGGGAGCTCCAGTCCTGTTTGTGAGGAAGAAGGACGGGTCACTTCGGCTAGTGTGGACTATCGGGAGCTCAACAAATTGACGATCACGGACCGATATCCATTGTCGCGGATCGACGATTTGATCAACCAGTTGCAAGGTTCCCGAGTATTTTCGAAAATTGACCTTCAATCGGGATACCACCAATTAAAGATTAAGCCGGAGGATGTGCACAAAACGGCTGTTAGAATGCGGTATGGACACTACGAATTCACTGTAATACCGTTCTGGTTGACTAATGCTCCGGCGGCATTCATGGATTTAATGAACCGCAGTTTTCAGCCTTTCCTTGACTGATTTGTTGTCGTCTTCATTGACGACATTTTAGTCTACTCTCGAAGTGACAACGAGCATGAGGATCACCTACGACAGGTTTTACAAGTACTTCGGGAGCGGGGCCTGTTCGCGAAGTTGAAGAAATGCGAATGTTGGCTCCGGGAAGTGGCATTCTTAGGACATGTGATTTCTGGGGCAAGGGTGTCTGTGGATCCCAAGAAAATTGAAGCAGTGAAGGATTGGCCCCGACCAACCAATGTCACCGAGGTTCGAAGCTTTATCGAACTCGCGGGCTATTATAGGCGGTTCGTGGAAGGGTTTTCCAAAATTACCATTCCACTCACCGGCCTTACAAGAAAAGGGGCTAAGTTCACTTGGAGCGATGCTTGTGAAAGAGGCTTCCAGTTGCTCAAGAACAAGTTGACATCGGCTCCAATCCTTGCTTTACCTATTGCGGGAAAAAGTTTGTGGTGTATAGTGATGCTCAGAGACTGGGTTGGGTGTGTACTTATGCAAGACGAGAGGGTTATAGCCTATGCCTCCCGGCAGCTGAAGAGTTATGAAAAGAACTACCCCACTCACGATCTCGAACTTGCCGCGGTGATTTTTGCACTGAAGATATGGCGGCATTACCTCTACGGGGAACATTGCGAAATTTACACGGATCACAAAAGTCTCAAATATTTGTTCACTCAGAAGGAATTAAACCTGAGGCAGCGTCGATGGCTGGAACTCCTAAAAGATTATGATGTTGGCATCTTGTACCACCCGGGAAAAGCAAATGTGGTGGCCGACGCGCTAAGCAGGAAGTCCGTGGAAAATCTCGCCATGATCATCACCGACCAATACCCGTTGCAATCTGAAATGCGACGGATGGGCTTGGAGGTTGTGGCTTCCGGTGCACCCGCGAAGCTTATGACGCTCGTTGTGCAACCTACCTTGTTGGAGAGAATTAAAGAAAAGCAAATGGCAGATGAAAAGCTCCAAAAGGTGAGGTCTGATTTAGAAAGTGGTGAGGCAAGGGATTTTGCTGTGGACTCCACAGGAATCTTAAGGTTTCATGGTCGCGTGTGTGTACCTAATGACGAGGATATTCGTGAAATGATTCTTCAAGAAGCACACCGATCGCCGTATACTATCTACCCCGGCGGCACAAAAATGTATAAGGACCTGAAGGCACAGTTTTTGTGGCCAGGCATGAAGAAGGATGTTGGACACTTCGTGGCTAGATGCTTAGTGTGCCAACAAGTCAAGGCTGAACATAGACTCCCTGCGGGCAAGCTTCAAAATCTACCGATTCCGTGTGGAAATGGGAGAACATCGCTATGGACTTTATCGTGGGCTTGCCTCGGTCTCAAGCAGGCCACGACGCAATTTGGATGGTTGTGGATAGGTTAACCAAGGCGGCTCATTTCCTGCCTGTCCACACCACCTGGTCTAGGGATAAATTGGCGCAGTTGTATATTGATGAGATTATGCGCCTTCACGGAGTTCCTGTTTCTATAGTGTCGGATCGGGATCCCCGATTCGTGTCACAATTTTGGAAGAGCTTCCACGAGACTTTGGGAACACGCCTGGATTTCTCTACGGCTTATCATCCTCAGAGCGATGGTCAATCTGAGAGGACCAATCAAATCCTCGAAGATATGCTCAGGGCGTGTGTCCTGGACTATGGCCCAGGGTGGCAGCGATATTTGCCGATGGCGGAGTTCGCCTACAATAACAGCTATCAAGCCAGCATTGGAATGGCACCTTTTGAGGCACTATATGGCAGAAAGTGCAGGTCGCCACTGCATTGGAGTGAGGTCGGCGAGAGATCATCACTGGGTCCTGATCCAAGAAGCCGAGGAAAAGGTGCAAATTGCGCGTCAACGTCTGGTGACAGCGCAAAGTCGGCAAAAGAGCTATGCGGACAAAAGGCGGCGCGACCTAGAGTTTAAGGTCGGGGATCATGTATTTTTGAAGGCGTCGCCCACGAAGGGGGTAGTGCGATTTGGGATGCGAGGAAAGTTGAACCCTCGTTTTCTTGGACCTTATGAGGTTTTGGAGCGGGTTGGCCCAGTGGCCTATAAAATAGCTTTGCCCCCAGATTTGGCAGGAATTCATGATGTATTTCATGTGTCACAACTCCGCCAGTATGTCCACGACCCGACGCACATAATCAACTACCCACCGCTCGATCTACGGGAGGATATGAGCTACGATGAGTTTCCGTATAAAATTGTAGATCGGCGTGATAGGAAGCTAAGGAACCGCTCCATCCCTTATGTGAAAGTGCTTTGGACGAAGCATAGCGAGGAGGAGGCCACGTGGGAGCCGAAGGCTGTGATGCGGGAGCACTATCCTTGCTTGTTCGAGGAATAAATCCCAAGGTACGTGAGTTTTAGTTTCGCGGACGAAACTCCTAAAGGAGGGGAGGATGTAGTGCACCGATTCTGCGAAATAGCGAACTTTTGTATGTGAGCAACAATGTAATCTTTAAATGTTCAAGTTTCATGTTGGAAAAAAGAAAAAAAAAATATGGATGTAATTTGTATTGTAGTTGCATGTTAAAAGAGAGAGTTGTATTATAAACAAAAGTATTTGTTTTCGCTCAAGTGGTGTACTTTCATTTCTTCTAACTATTTGTTTGAATGATTGGAAGTTTAAATTCATAGATCTCTCCTCTGATTGCTTACTCTTCCGCTATATTGAATTAAAATTGTTGGAATAAACCGTTCCTTTCGGGTCTTGAAAGGTCATGCCCGATTGGCGGGTCTGTTGGCGCGCCCGAACTGTTCAAATTGACGGTCTCGGGGCGTGACAGGTTAAGCTTGGGTTCCGTTCAGCGGCTATCGCGAAGGTGATTGCTGGAGGTATGGAGGACGGCAAGTTCGAGCAATGGAAACGAGGTGTCGTTAGTCTCGAACTTGGCCGGGGACTTTGGTGGGGAACCAAAGTCGGGAGTACAGAAGCCAAAGGTGCTAAGCAGCAACGAGAAGCGAAAGTGCGAAGCAGTCAGGAGGCATAACAAGAGTTCATGGTGGAGCAAGTAGATGTGCGAAGTAGCCGAGGACAGGCGTGTCTCGGTAAAAGACTCGAAAACTCGTGGAGACCATGGTGATGGCTTGACGTTATGTGATTGTGGAGGCATTTGTGAAGCAAAAGTTGTGTGCGGGAATGGCACGAGATGGGCAGAAGTACTCATGGATATTGGAAGGGGTTGGATGCGATCTGGCCCGACCGCAGTTTGTGTATAGGGAGTTCCAGGGTGGGGAACCCTGTATCAATATGGTGACATTTTGAGGTGGAGAAGCGAAGCCGAGCTACGAGCTGATTCGCGTTGGACGCTCCAAGACGTTGGGACGTTTGGAGTTTGACCTCGGAGGGAGCGAGGGAGGGCCACTCTACTGATTTCAAAGGAACTCGTGCACGCTTGGATAGGTATATTCGCGGAGTATACCGAGTGCACTAGTCGGTCTGGTAGCGTTATGGGAAGAGATCGCTAGCTGGAAAGGGATTTCCCTGTGAGGGAGGCACAAGGTTGGCTACTAGCTGCAGGAGACTTGGGTTAAGTAGGGGCGAAAGGGACAGAAGGGCCGAGTAGCGCCTCGAGAAGAACCGAGTTGCAAGGACGTGCCAGTGCCATCTGGGTTGTTGCGAGCAGGCGACAAGGTTAACATTCTAGTCCTGTGGAGGAGTTTTGTGGTGCGGGGGAGGCATCCGGAGCTGGGAGCTTCAACTCAAGGGGACAGAATGGTTTGCACAGTGTTTTGGGTCAGTGTGGCATGCGATGCCAAGGCCGGGAGCGGCTCTGATCTGGTTTGGTCGAGAGGACCAAGGAGCTTCAGCAACGCGTTGAGTAGCGGACATGCTCAAGGGTGGGTCAGTGTGGCATGCGATGCCAAGGCCAGGGCGGCTCTGATCTGGAGTAGTGGTTGGCAGCTATCAACCAAGCTGGAAGCACTGAAGCGACACGTTGGGTAGCGGACATGCTCAAGGGTGGGTCAGTGTGGCATGCGATGCCAAGGCCGAGGGCGGCTCTGATCTGGAGTAGTGATTGGCAGCTATCAACGAAGCTGGTGGACGGATGGACATCGACGAGGACGTCGATAACTTGGGTGGGGGAGTCTGTCACGTGTCGATCGTGTTGGTTCGACCGTGACATCCTTGGGGGCCACTTTTGGAGGACATTTGGTAGGCATTTGGGTTGACAGAGTTACGGGGTTGCGAAGTTGGGACAATCCGTCAGGGCTGAGCCGCGGGCGAACCAACGGGGACAATTCCCTAGCAATGGCCCATGCCATGACCATGGAAATGGTGCCGCATGCGGGGTTTCAAAACGTACCCCTCGGTGAGCACCTTTGTACCCCCGGGGTGCCAAAGGGGTGGATGCCTCGTGGGTTATATAGAGGAGGGGTTGGACACTTGCGAAGTGGCCCCGACTCCCCCGTTGGCCTATAGGACATAGGCCATCCCTTGGCGAGCGGAGTCGCCAAGCCTAAGTTCGTGTGAGCGGTATTCGATGGTCGAAGAGCGCACGGGCTTAGGGTAATGCCTAAGACACGAGGTCGACGGCATTACGGAGCGGGGTTAGCCCAGAGGCTTTGCCTCTAGGTTCGCTTGCACTACCTTATGCCGTTTCGGATCTCTGTAGTGGAGCGAACGAGCGGATGAGGGACAGTCTTGCGAAGGGTTGGTCCGCCTCAAAGGACAAGGCTTGCGAAGGCATGTGGGTGCCTAGCGGGGATTCGTGAGGCGCGAGGCCTACGAAGTTCGCGAGGCGAAGGAACGGTCGGTCCGCCGTAATGGACAAGGCTCGCAAAAGGCAGTGGTGCCGAGCGGGGATTCGTGCGGCGCGGCCCACGAAGTAAGAGGAGACAATCGATGCTGGTTTTCGTGTAGTGAGCCATAGAGAGGACCCGAGGGTGTTGGGGCCAGGCATGGCCGGCCAATGGAGGTGCCGAATGGCTAGCGAAGCGGAGCGAGGCTGATTCGATTGTGGGCGACATCCGTCAAGCAAACCTTGGATACTGGGCGGAGTGTGTTGGCGGCCGAGCATGGTCGTGCAATGGAGGTGCCAGGGGGTTGGCGACACGGGAGGAATGTCGCTGTAGGATCCTGAACCCCCATGCAGCTTTTTCCCGTGAATCCACTTTTTAAACACCTGTTGATGGTGTATCTGGCCCATAGTGCATCAAAGGGATGCCACAGATGGACCCTGCGAGCTTTGGTTAGCTGTTTGGGCCTTCGGCTGCTTTTGCCGAATTTTAGAAAAGGATTTAGGCCAAACGGAGGTTGGATTTAGATTCAGCGCGGAAAAACGCTTGAAATTGGCTTTTTGTTTGCCCAATTCTGAGTCCGGATGTCCAAAAGCGGACTCCCGGAAGTTTTGGCAGTTTTTGGCGCTTGCGGGGGCCTCCGGCAAATTTTGGAGGCGGAATTTGGCAAAACGGACCTCGTTTTTGGAATCAGCGCGCGAAAACGGTCAAGATGGGCTATTTACTGGTTGATTTTGAGCTTGCGGGTACTGTTCACGCCGGAACAGTGTCGTCGGCGATAGCCGGCGGCGGCCGGCGGCGGCGGGCAGCGTCGGCGGGCGGCGGCTGAGGGCGCGGGCAGGCGGCTGAGGGCGCGGGCAGGAGCGCGGTCCACCGCGGGGGTCGTGCACCGGAGGCGGGCCACGTGGCGCCTTCCGGTTGGCCGGCGCAGCAGGCGCGGTCCACGGAGTTTGGGCCGGGTGCACGGTAGACCGGGTGGACGCGTGGCGAGGTTTGGTTGGTTCGGTGTTGTGCTCCCGGTCCACGCAACCTGCGGAGTGGTTGACCGGGGCAGGTGCCGTACGCGGGCAGGTGGCCGGGAAGCACGGCGACGTGCGCGGTGCACGGCGCGGCGTGTGCGGTGCACGGGCGGCCGGGGACACGTGGCGCGTCGCCATTCGCGGGCGCTTGTACTCCGGGTGCAGCGGGGCTCGGCAGTGTGGTGGGCTGGGCTGTGTGGTGGACCGGGCCGCACTGTGCGCGCCCGGAAATCATGGGCCGGGCCGCACTGTGTGCGCCCGAAACTTTTCGGGCGCCCGGAAATTAGGACATGTTGGGTATTTCTTCAATTGTTCTTTTCAGCCTATTTAAGCCACCAACCCGAGCTCCACTCTTTCCTCTTTATCTCCCAACCCATTCACCTTCAGCCCGAGCTCCCTTAAGCAAAGTTTTTCATCTCTAAGTGCTTGATCTCCCTGCCAAGTTTCAAGATTTTAGGAGGCACGAATCCCGAGGTTCCCCATTTTACGGTGCGGCGCGACGTTGCTTTCTAGTGTTCTTCTTCGGCGCAGCGATAGTATTTTTGCTCCCCTGGGCTACCCCGACATCATTTTCCTGTGATTCTTGCACCAGTAGACTCCTAAGAGGTAGGACTTCATCTTTCGTTTTGGTCGCGCTTTCCCGTTTCGAGGTTTTGGCACGGATCCCGAGGCAAACAGTGACCCCATTTTCTGTGTGGATTTACTTGACAGCAGCGGAGTATTTCGGCCATATCTTTGCGTACGAGCGTCTGACGGAAACGAGCTTATACAACTTTTTCATCTACGGATCGCAAGGAACGCGCTCGTATTTTTATTGGATTTTTGTGAATTTTATTTCGAGGTGAAAATTACTGTTTTCTCAGTGAACAGTAATCTGTCCTTAATACAGATTTTTGTATGAGTGTGCCCCCTTGCCGAATTTTTATCTTGATGTACAGAACTCGGATTTGGGCGTGCAAGGTACCGTTGCGAAGCTATCGACGCGAGGATCGCCGTGATATTTTTATTGGAATTTTCTGGGCAATTTCTGCAGGTGATAATTTAACAGTTCAGAATTCGAGGTTGTATGTGATTATTAGTGCTATAATTGGGAGCCTAAGTGTAATTAGTGAGCTTTGTACTGTACCAGGAATATTTCGGGTGTGCTGAAATTGTGGAAGCAAGGATTTGGAGTTTTGGTATTTTCTAGCTGTACGGACTTGGACAGTTGCACTTCAGGTGGGTGGTTGTTGTACTCCTCTCCTTTGTTATGCCCACTAGGAATATCAGAGTACCCATGTATTGACGATGCTAAATGTGTTGATTGGTAGACTTGCATGCTCTAGGAAATTAATTATTGGTTATTTGGATCCTGATAAATTATTGTTAGAATGATCACTGATTTTAATCGCTTAACTAATCTGGACTGTATGCTTGGAGACTAAATAGGAATTGAGGACTGCAAAACTGATAATTTTTCATATGAGACTGTCACCCTGGCTTATGTCACTCTAAATTATTTATTCTTGGAAATTGGACAAAATGTTGGAACAATGCATGATTAAATTGGTCACATAATTATGTCATCTTTTACTGCTATACTATTTTGGGACTTGACTTAGGAGAAACCATGCATTTGCTCTTTTCTTCTTCTATTGTTGACACTTGCGGCTTAGTCGCTCAGGTTCGAGCGTCTGTTGGACAGTGTAGTCAGGTATTGGGGATTTGGGACAGGTTGGGTTTATGTCAGGGTGTTGCGGCGACCACGGATCTTGGGTGGTTGACCGGTTGTTACTATTGCATCAGATTGGGTGTTTTGGGGATCGGGCTATCTTTAGTGGAGGGTTTTTCCCACTTCCTTGAGTCTCGATCCAGTCCTGCTATTATGAGACAGTGGTTACAGTGATACTTGATACAGTGATACTTGATACAGTGATACTTGACACAGTGATACTTTACTCGTGTGGGTCGCTCCCCTCGAGTGCCACTCCGGAGTAGGCTTTCCACGGTGCAGAGCGCCGGGCACCATGCTGGTTTCTTGAGTTCGACAGCAGAGCAGGCAGTGCCAGTGTTCACTGGCTGTCAGATTGGGTCATTATGACAGGCTTCTTGATTCTGATGCATCACTTTCTCCATCCTTATTGGTTGGTCATATAGAGGCATATTAGGGATAGCACTTCATCAGTTGCTTCATTTATCTGCATCCCCTTTCTTTTTCTTTCCCTCTTTGCCTCTGATCACCTGGTGGGCATATCTGAGCTGAGGCTTTACCCACTAGGGGAGGCTACTGTTTATAGTAGTACTTACCCCCATTGTTTTCCTTGTTTCTTTCTTTTCCCTTGTTTTGCAGAGTCCTCAGTGGGAGTTGCTGGGCCGTCAGCAACTGATCGAGGTAAGCGGATTGCGGACTAGATAGAGAGCCTACCGAGGGTTGTAGCTGGAAATTTTTGGGTACCAGGACTTCTCAGACAGTTTTCTTATTTCTTTTTGGGGACTGGCTTCTGCCAGCTGTTTGTATTTTAGTAGTGAGCTGGGAGAGACATCTGTATTTTATTTTACTGTTGTACCTTTTACTTCCAGCACCTGTCTGAGATACAGTAGTTTAGTTAGCCCTGATTATTATGCTCTTTTATTATCATTTTCTTATCTGAGCAGGTTACCGACGCTTCGTGTATGTGGGAAATACCGCATGCACGGCGGATCTGTGGACGGGCCCGGGTTCTGGTTTACACCCGGGGCGTGACAGTCGCTAGGTTGGCAAACCCTTGCGAAGGGTATACACGCGGGAACAAGGAGTGTGGGGTATTCGGGAAGCGGACCTTGGACCGAATCGGGAGCGATGACGGAACTAGGTGGCTGGCGGAACGGGACGTGCCCGACTCGATTGTGGATCCCGTCGTGGGAATTGCGGGGCGCGCGGCGCCTTGGCAAAGGCAATGGGCTGGCAGACGGGCGAGATATGCGGGACGGGTCGCTCGGTTAAGCAGACGAGCGGAACGCGCAAGGGTAGCTCGCTCGGGCCCATTCAAATGGACTAAGTTGTGAGAACTTGTATTGTCCTGGGTGCTTGCTTCGGCGGCATAGGGGCAATCGGTTAAGTAGCACTCTCGAGGAGAGTTTGTCCGGCTAGGCAGAATATACTCGGCTTGAAGGCCAACCTCGGTGGTGGGGTTGTTTGTTCAGAACTCGCGGAGTTCGACAAGGGGTTCGACGTAAGGCGCGGCGCCGGGCAGTCAGGCTCGTGGAGAAGCATGCTTGGTTAATGCTTGAGTTGTGATCCCACTGTTTAAGTTCGAGGGCGTGTCCGTGGCAAGGGACTCGGGAAGGCTGGCTCGGGTGTGCGACACTTGAGCGCCGCACGGGGCAATTTCAGGGAGAAAAAGATAACCCCGTGACAGCGCGCCCCCCCACGCCCGCGCGGGCGCCAACGGGGGCCCGCCACGTGGCGGCCCCTGCGCTGACCCGCGCAAGCGAGCGTTCCCAACGCGCGCCAGCTGCGCGCATCGCACTGCGCGCCGCGCGCCTTGAGCCACCTCGGGATCCGTGCCGTCGCCTCGCCTCGGGATTCGTGCCGCGTCGCCTCGGAAAACGCGCAATTCATTCGGGCTCCAAAACAAACAAGTAAATAGTCCATTCTTAGCGATTTCCTGCGCTGAATCCAAAAACGATGTCCGTTTCTCCAAATTCTCAACCGAAAATTTGCCGAATGCCCACTCGATCCGATTTTCCGCGCCGGGTCCAATTCTGAAGTCCGATTTGCCAAATTCCAACTCTAAAAATCCCCGAAGGCGACCGGAGAGGTAATTTTTTATCCAAACTTCGTCCGGATTCCAAATTTGACATCTACGCCGCGCGAAACCACCTCTAAACACTCGACGGGTCCGCCAATTCCCACGGGATCTCCTTTTTAAGCCCAAAGTCCAACACTTGTGTCCAAATTGCGCGCAAACACCACCGACACACCACGCAGGCCTCCAGCGATGCAACTAAATCCCAAATTGCATCACCAAACCATTTTTCGGGCCCGACATGCGCACAAACACTCCCAACGGCCACTAAAAGCTGCCCAACAACAAGCAAACCCTACGCGGGGGATTCCGGGACCTCACATCCTCCCCCACTAAAAGAAAGTTTCGTCCTCGAAACTAGATCAAGTCCATCAGGAGTCACAAATACCACGGGTAGGTATCCAACAATACGCCTCCAGCTCCCAAAACACCACTCACTCCCCGTGATTACTCCGCAACAACAACAACAACAAGTACGGTATGGTCCGATGTGCAATTCTCTCATCTCTCGAGCCAGAAATTGCAACGGGCGTCCCTCGTACTCCAACAATCACCGATCTCAAAGGGGCAAGTCAATCACGGGCGAGGAAAAACACATCACTCTTGAGCTGAGACGTGAAATACCAAAGGGGCTCTAATAAAAGGCTGGGGGAAACGAAAATAACCACTAGTGCAACACGCACTAAACCACATCATGGTGCCAACCTCAACAAGGCGACCCGAAGCATACCCACACATTCATCCAATAAGGAAAGGAATCTAATAAGCTGGGGTCTTCACTCGGTTACTTCCCTGTCACGCCCCGGGTGTAAACCAGAACCCGGGCTCGTCTACAGATCCGCCGTATACACGGAATTTCCCGTGTACACGAAGCGCTGGTAACCTGCTCAAATAAAGATGATATAATAAAAGAGCATAAACAGAGCTAAACTAGAACTAATACATCTCAGATAAAGCAGAAAAGTAAAGTGCATAAAGTAAACTCTCAATAATACAAATATCTCTCCCAGCTCACTGATCAAATACAACCAGCCGGTCGCAGCCGGACCCAAAAGAAATGAAAAGCAGAGTATCTGAGAGTATCAGGGGTACATCTACTAACTGAACTGGTGCCGGGGTAGACCGCTATCTAGTCCGCGATCCACTTACCTCGATCCGCTGCGGAGGGTCCTGCAACTCCCGCAGACGACCCTGCAAAACAAAGGGGGAAGAGAAAAAGAAAAGCAGTGGGGAGTGAGAACTACTATAGAACAGTAGCCTCCTCCTAGTGGGTAAACCTCAACTCAAATGTGCCCACTAGAACTATAAGAGGCGGAAGAATAAAACAAGGGGGTAAGCTGTAAATATGTCTACTGATGATGTATGAAGCTACCACAATATGCCTCTAAGGTGCTCAGCTAAAAGTATGGCCGACTGTATGCATCAGAATAAGAATACCTGCCTGGGTAGCCCAACCTAGTCACCGGCGAACACCGGTACTGCCCACTATGCCTACTAACCCCCAACTCAGCTACGGGATGCAGACCGGCTCCTGACCGGCACGGCCCCATCCCGAGGGCGACAGACCGGCTCCTGACCGGCACGGTCCCGCCCCAAGGCAACAGACCGGCTCCTGACCGGCACGGTCACAAAATACACACTCCGGAGTGGCACTCGAGGGGAGCGACCCACACGAGCATAGTGCCTCAGTAATAGGTATCAAGTCAGCAGAACTGGATCATGACTCTGATCAAAGTGGAAAAACCCGTCCACTAAAAGGAGACCCGATCTCGAAGATGATGCAAGATAGACAAATAGTGGAAAACTCCATCTACTAGAGACCTGATACCCAATCTGATGCATAAGCAGCAATCACTATCCGGTCAACCGCCTACTGTCCGCGGTTGCCGCAATGCCCTGCCCTCACAGCCTGCCTGTCCCAAAACCCACAACTGTCTGACTACACTATCCCAGCCCCTGCTCGCACCCGAGCGCACTATCCCCCAAATGTAGATAAAAGAAGAGGAAAAAGCATGATTTCTCCTAAGTCAATTCCAGCATGATAGTGTAGCAGAAAAGGGTGGCCTAACTAAATGTCCATACGAGCATGCAAAGTCCGTTACCATTATTAAACATGATTCAAGTATTCTAGTTCTCACAAAGTAGAGACATGCCGTTTAAATACACTTCCATTTTACTAAGTTGCCCCAAAATAGTTTATGCATATGTAAAAGAGGTCCCATCATGTATGTGCAACATATCCATTTTTAACAAGGCTAATCCCGTGGCTTTAGGCGACATATTATTTACAAGAATGAACCATTAATTATCACTTAGTCCTCTTGAAGTCACAAAATCTCGCTATAAGTCCAATTCTCAAATTAGTATGCCATATTCATTTCACCGGTTCATTTAGCCACGTAACATATTAGTGTTACAGCTTTTTGGTGTTGGCACATTTCGTGAGTCAAGTCAGTAAGCTGAGTCGGAGTCTTAAAGGGATCAATTTGTCAAATCAGCCTTCGAAGACTCGTTGAAGATTCAACATGAGCCCAAGTCAACTCTCAGGTATGATTAAATATAGCTCATGGTGATTAAAGTTCATTTATAATCATTGGAAACAGAAAATTAATGAAAACCGGTTTAGACTTGGTTTTAGGAACTTGGTTTTAACTTATAACTTGTTTTAAGTTTGGACTCCGGTACTGGGTTTGTTTTGGATAAAGTTTATCTTGGAAAAATCAGTTTTTACATTGCGTACCGGAACCACACTTGAAGTTCCTCTAACCCGACACAGAATTTTCTGTAAATTGCATTGCGTACCGGAACACGGACTCGCGTACCGGAACACAATAGAAAAATCTGTGTTTTGCACCATTGCGTACCGGAACACGATATTTGGTACCGGTACACAATGCCCTCTCGGGAAAAGTTTCCTAAACCGACTCTAATATGTTTCCAAGGGCTATAAATAGACATTTAGGGTTTCTCAAGAACGTGGGTTCAATACCGATCAATTTATAAAACACTTGAGAGCAACCCTAGAGGCTAGGTTTTTATCGTTCTTCTTTATAGCCTCTTTTAGGTCAATTCGACGGTTCTTCCAAGATCTATCTTTTGTCGAATTGATCTAATCTTTGCTTAGAGATTTTTCCCATGGATCTTCATTGATAATCTAAGCAAAGGATCACCATCGAAGCCAATATTCTTACCGGCTGAGTTTGCGTCGTGGATTCGACGTGGCACCGTGGATTCGGTGTGTTGAAGGCGTTTCGTGGATTCGAAACGTGTGCTCGTGGATTCGAGTGGCGTTCGTGGATTCGAACGTGTGCAGTGGACGTGCAAACGGTGGAGCGCAAGGTCCGAAGAAATTGAAGGAGGGGTTGAATCCGTGGAGACGGTAATCACCTTGTTATTCTTCGTTTCTTAGTGGATTGTTATTGCGTGGACATCCAACCGGTCAGCGCAAGGTCCGAAGAACTTGAAGGAGGGGTCGAGTCCGTGGAGTCGGTAATCACCTTGTTATTCTTCAATTCTTAGTGGATTGTTATTGCGTGTTGGTCCCGTGGTTTTTCTCCTGGATTGGAGTTTCCACGTAAATCTCGGTGTGTTGATTTTTATTTTCCGCATTATTTTTTATTTTTGCACTGAGATTGGTTTTTATAATATTACACCTATTCACCCCCCTCTAGGTGTTTGATAGTACCTATTTAGATCCTTGTGGATCCTAAATAACTCTACAATTGGTATCAGAGCGGGTTTTAGGTTTATCTATCATGTGGGTGAAAGTGGTAATATTTTTAGACCTCCTCTTTTTGATGGGACCAATTATGCATATTGGAAAATGCGGATGAGAGCTTTTCTCATCTCATTGATGAGCGTGTTTGGCAAACCGTGGAATACGGTTGGGTGCATCCTGTTGAGGAAGTAGGAAATTCTACTACCCCAAAACCTCGCTCTAGATGGTCTAAAGAGGAAATCGAAAGATCTTCTTACAATGGGAAAGGTATGAACGCTTTATTTAATTCTCTTTCCTCGACTGAGTTTACAGAATTTCCGCGTGTGAAACCGCGAAGGAAATTTGGGATATTCTCAAAATTACACATGAGGGTACTAATCTTGTAAAAATTCAAAAGCTCCAGATGCTTACAAGTCAATTTGACTCTATTCATATGGAAGAGCATGAATTGTTTACAGATTATTACACTAGACTTCAAGATGTAATTAATACATGTGCTAATTTAGGAGAAAAGATCCCGGAGTCGAAAATTGTAAGAAAGATTCTTCGGACTCTTCCGGAACGGTTTAGGGCAAAGGTTACCGCCATTGAAACCGTTAGTCATCCGGATGAGATGAGTGTAGAGGAATTAGTAGGTGCTTTACAAACTTATGAGATGACTTTTCCTACTAATCAAAATTCTTCCAAGTCTTCTTCTAAGCTTACAGGTATTGCATTCAAATCAACAAAGGAAGAAGATGACGAATCGAGTTCCGACGATGAAATCTCTTTTGCCGATTTTGAAGAACAACTGGCGCGGATCACAAAGAAATTTCGTCGGAAATTTTGGAAGAATCGAACCGATGGATCTTCATCCACGAAACCATCTAAAGGATCATCGGGTTCTAAATCCTCTAAACTCAAAGGCGTTGCAAAACCTTCTAAAGAAAAAGAAAAAGATGATTTCGAAGGGGAAATCCGATGCTATCGATGCAAAGGCTACGGCCATATTTCAACGGATTGTCCTTCTAAGAAATCATACAAAAAGAAGGCTTTGCAAGCAAAAACTTGGGACGATTCTAGTTACGATGAATCGACCTCAAGTGAAGAGGAAAAAGAAAAAATTGTTGCTTTTCATGCCTCTCAAATTCCCTCTTCTAAATTGTGCTTATCATCTTTAGTCACTGACTCTATTCCTTTGATTTTGCATGAAACATCAACATCCGGAGGAGAGTCATCAAGTGAGGGGGAGTCGGACGAAGAAGAACTCGTTGAGGCATACCAACAACTTCTTGCGGAATCAAAGAAGATGGCCAAACTTAACAAGAAGTTGAGGAAGCAACGACTTGAAGTTCAAGACGAGAATCAAGCTTTAAAGATCAAACTTCATGATCTCGAGGAGGAACATGGACGGTTATTGGATAACAATAAAATCCTCCAAGAAAAGCTAAACCAATCGGAGACAAACGCTAAATCATATATGGACAAGATTGGTTTTCTTGAAAAGCAGTTTGAAGAAATTCATGTCACCAACCAAGCTTTGACCAAGCAAGTTCATCAACTTAAATCCGACATACAAAGGCTTTCAACCGGTTCCAAGAAACTTAATTGTATGTCCGGATTAGGTCAAGCAAGCAAGGTTGGTTTGGGATTTAAAAAGGACCAAACTGCACATGCTTCAAGTTCCACAATAAAATTGAAAGGAAGGACTTGTCACCTTTGTGGACTTGAAGGACATTTGGTGAAGAATTGCCCGAAAAAGAGAAAAAAGAATTCTTCGGCAACTTCATCTACAGAGCGAACTCAACGGAATCAAAAGACACATCAAGTCAAAGGAGTTCACTCAACCCACCAAAGGTCCGAGCCACAACATCAATCATTCAAGTGGATCATTGCAGGCAAAGACCTAAGGTGGACCAACAGTCAAAGCTACCAACCCCCGGGCACAACGAATCAAGACAACCCAAAATCCAGCGATTTTGGATTCGGAAAGGTGATATCTTTCCTTGTCTTAAGTTCTAAATAGCTTATGACTGTGTGTAATGCTTTGATTGGTTTTCCCTTCATATTTTTCTTAATCTCTGCATTACATGTTTTTCAATGCTCTTTGTTTTTATACTTTGTTCTTGAACAAAAGGGTTTTTAACGAACAAGTGCATTGAATAAAAAGGGGCTTCACGTTCATTCACTCCAAATTAATTTTTCTTGGATTATCAACTTGACTCCATATTCATAATCTTGAAGACACTTCATTTAAAGGAGTTGTTTAATTGAGCATTGGCTAAATTGACTTTAATTGCATCCTTTCACGCATTTAGAAATTTATTATGCTTTTGATATCATAATATTTCAATGTTGCAATGATCATTTATGTTAATTAATTCATCTTTTAAGTGATCAAAGTCAATTTCTCTCTCAATGATCTCTTGGTATAGTCATTATCATATTTGATTGCTTAGTCGAGTATGAATGCGAGATCAATTTTTGGTTGAATACCTTATATATTAAATAATTGATAGCCAATTGAGGGGGAGTCAATGAAATGTAAAATGCTCAAAAGATGTGGAAAGAGTTACATCCCAATGAGGAGTGTGAAAACTACCACCACATGGAGGAAAAGAAAAAGAAAAAGATACTCCATGAATGCAAAGCAAATTTTTGTTTCAAAAATGTTGATGAAATGCATAATGAAATACTTGACTCAGTCATATTTCATGGTTGGTATAAGGTGGGATTTTTGTTAAAAGATGCTCGAAGAGCCACTCCTTCAACAGATTGTCTAGATATATTATCTAACTTATCTGGGATTTCAAACATCTATTGATCTTTGTATTTCATTTTCTTTACCAAAATTGATGATTTGATAAAGGCATTACGCATAAGATCAGGTTAGATGTAATTGAAGTTGTTCAACTTTAAGAGTTTTAATTTCCATCAATTTTCGTTTCATTTTTGAGTATTTTTGATAGATTTGGTATAATCTATTTCTTGTTGCATGAAACGATGACTTTTGTTTAAAGTTGATACGCTAAAGTGCTTACATACTCTTTCTGATTATTATTTTTCTAAATTATTCTAATGAAAGAAATTTGGATTGAATGACATCTATGCAAATTCTTTGTTCTTCAAAGCACTTAAATGGTTTTCTTGATGGAATACAAATCGGTATTTGAAAAGATTTCAAAATTTGGATTTGTTTCAAGAATTTTTGCTTTTTGGCTCTGTTGTTCCGGTACCTGCTTTTTAGTACCTGAAAATCCAATCCGGATTAGAAAATCCAATCCGGATCCCGAATGTGAATTTTTCTGGTTTTTCACTGGCGTACCGGTACTACTCTTTTAGTACCGGAACTACTTTACGGATCCGGATTACCCCCTGTTTTACAATCCGGAACCCGAACGAAGGTTTTTCGGTTTTTTACACTACGTACCGGTACGCGACTCCTTGTACCGGTACGCGGACTGGAATTCTTTATATTCCGAAACAACAATGTTTTATTTCATCTCTCCCACTTCAAAACCCTCCCTCTCTCTCTTTAAAACATCTCTAAGGGGTTTTTCTTCAAGATCAAGTGATTTGTTGCACTCATTTGTAAGTTTCTACTTAGATCTTGGTTTCTCTAACTTCAAAACCCTAGTTTTTAGGTTTTGATGTTTTATTTTGGTTTTTTTTTGAGTTGATCCTTACTCCAAATGAAATCTCTTGCTTAAATCACTCTTAATTCATGTTTAGAACATAAATGGTTGTTCTCTATGCGATTAGATTCATGTTTCCATGCTTATTTGCTTGAATCTAACATTTTCATGTGTTCTTAACATAGAAAAAATTGAGAATTAGGGCTTTTTGATGTAAATGAATTTTGAATGATGAATCATCACTTGTGACATGTTTAGAATGTTTCTTAGACATGTTTAAGCCTTTCTATAAGATCAAATCATAGTGCATTGTGTTCTTTGTAGGAAATGGCATGTTCATGGCTTCTTGCACTAGTGATCTTAATGGCCACTGGAAGTGGACGTGGTCGTGGTTCTGGAAAGAAGAAGGCTACCAAACGATCACGCAACGAGGATTCAACTAGCTCAGATTCTGAAAATTCCTCAGAATATGAAGAAGAAACAGTTCAAGGAAAGGGGAAAAGCACCTATGGCTCACGGAAAAAGAAGGGTGCGGATTCTCCTCCGCGTAGAAGTACCGGTGGACCGGTAATACGCGACCGCTCTCAACGGAGATCTAATGTTGATGAAAGTGAACCGCATGTGAGTGCAAAACGCCGTGCTAGATTTGCAAACCGCACATGCATTGGAGAGCGACACGTGAACTTTAATGAGCTATGTCGTGAGGTGCCAGACTTTGCAAGGATTTTGGAACGAAGCCATATTCGGCCACTTGGCAGCGTTCAACCTAAGATGGGTTTTTGTGTGGAGATCATCAGGGAATTCTACATGCAAGGTAACATACTTCAAAAAGACCATGACACCGGGGCCTTCGTCTTTGAAACAACAGTTAGAGGCGTCAAGTTTGACATTACTCCAGCAGTAATTGGTGCAAACCTTGGATTAGCTGTTGACACTACTGGTCTTTATTATACTGATGGAAACTTCCTACATGATACCCATTGGGATATGGTTGTGGACTCTATTTGCAAGACAGGGACGCACACGAACAGATCATATGTTGAATCAAAGGACCTAAAACCAGAGTATCATATTTTGTCCTTAATCGTATGCTACAACCTATTGCCCACACTGGGGACCAAAAGGATTCGATGGGATCGATTGTTACTTCTCTTTCTCCTTGGTCACCCGGAAAGTGCAAATGGAATTAACACCAACATTCCATTTCTCATTTGGCAGCAGATGGTGCATGTCATTGAAGGATCTAGACAACGTGACCTTCTACCGTATCCGATCTTGATTACGCGTATTCTGGAAGATCACGGAGTGGACATTACTTGTGCCAAATATGATTATGGCTTGGGGGCAATTGATGGAATCACTTTAGCCAAGTCAATTAGCACTTTGAAGACTTTTGGGCATACAAAAGCCTATGCAAGTGAAGCGACAGTGAGTGCACCACCTCGTCAAGAATCTCCTGAACCAGATGAGGTTGTAACTCTTCAAACCCTGCATCGGGATGTTCGTTCACTAAAGAAAAGGATGGAGCAAAGGATGGAGCGAGGCTTCAAGAAACTTGAGGATAGCTTAAAGAAAATCTTCGATATCCTTGGATGCAAACATGATGATGTGGTCACTGGAGCAACTGCACCGAGTACATCTCACGGACCTACATCACATGAGGACGATGAAGATTCAGATCAGAATGAGTGATCTCTTTACCTTCTTGTTTTTGCTTTTTAGTTTCTTTTCACTTTGTGTTGAACAAGAACTCTAATGGGCATGTTGTGACACCCCACTTCCCAGGGGGTCACCCATCCTAGAACTACTCTAGTTCTAGCACGCTTAACTCTCATGTTCCTCTTGGATCTTGCTACCATCCAAAATGCTATAGCCGGGTTAGAGATTTAGTCCTATTATATCATTTATATAGAGGACTAATCCAAATTCCGGGGGTGTCACATTCTTCCCCCCTTTAAGCCCTGACGTCCACGTCAGGCTCAAGCACACTCACAAGCACCAGGCGATGTGAGACTCATCTCGCTAGCCTTAGCCGACCTTGTGAGGAGCTGCACTCCACTCACAACGGTCATTAGCCGGGGAGCCTCGCTCTACCCGCTATATAACCCTGGCTCAGCCGAGACTCATCTCACATTTCCGGCTGGTGAATGTCTCTGATACCAACTGTGACGCCCCACTTCCCAGGGGGTCACCCATCCTAGAACTACTCTAGCTCTAGCACGCTTAACTCTCATGTTCCTCTTGGATCTTGCTACCATCCAAAATGCTATAGCCGGGTTAGAGATTTAGTCCTATTATATCATTTATATAGAGGACTAATCCAAATTCCGGGGGTGTCACATTATTTCCCTCCCCCACTAAAAAAGTTTCGTCCCCGAAACAAAGATAAACAAAGCAGACGTACCACAAACTGCGGCCCCGAACAAGAAGGGGTAGGCATCTCTCATCTCTGTTCTCCAGCTCCCAAGTAGCTCTCGCTCCTCATGGTTGCTCCACAGGATCTTCACATAAGGAAGGGTGCCCGATTGCGCAATTCCCTCACCTCACAGAGCAAGAATCCCGCAACGGGCGCTCCTCGTAGACCAAGTCTCGCCGATCACCAACGAATGAAGTCAATCACGTGCGACGG
>JAQOTM010001707.1:0-29647 GCA_029168755.2 Tillandsia fasciculata
TCTGACATTCCTATGGGCATACAAAAAGAGGAGTGTACGACCACCACCCACAGAGCGCACTGTCCCAACTTGACAGTCATGAATACCAAAAATCCAAATCCTGCCGCCCGCACAATACTCCTGGTACAACAAGGAATCCACTAATTACACTAGGGTCACAATCACAGCACTATTACCACATACAAACACAGTACTAAACTGTCAAATTATCACCTGCAACAAATGTCCAGAAAATTCTAATAAAAATATCCTGGCGATCCTCGCGACGATAGCTTCGGCAACGGTACCTTGCACGCCAAATCCGGAGTTCCTGTACACCAAATAAAAATTCAGCAAGTGGCACTCTCAAACACTAATCATGATTAAGGGTAGATTACTATTCACAGAGAGATCCTTAATTATCACCTCGAAGGAAAAATTCACAAAAATCCACTAAAAATACGAGCGCGTTCCTTGCGATCCGTAGATGCAAAAGTTGTATAGCTCGTTTCCATCAGACACTCGTGCGCGAAGATAAGCTGAAACACTCCCTGCTGTCAAGAATTCCATACAGAAAGGGGGTCACTTGTAGCCTCGAAAACCGTGCCAAAACCTCGAAACGGAAAAGCGCGACTATAACGAAAGATGAAGTGTCTACCTCTTAGGAGTCCACTGGTGCAAGAATCACAGGAAAATGATGTGGCGGGGTAGCTCGGGGGAGCAAAACACGAAACACTGCGCCGAAGGAAGAACACAAGTAAGCAACGTCGCGCCGCACCGTAAAATGGGGAACCTCGGGATTCGTGCCCCAAAATTCCTAAATTTGGTAGGAAGATCCAGGACAAAAAGATGCAAAATTTTGCTAGAAATAGGCATTGCAGATTTGGCTCGGTTTGGGAGAACAATAGAGGAGAGAAGGCTCGGACTGTGCATTATATAGAGGCTGAAAAACAATCGGAAATACCCTCTGTGTCCCCACTTTCGGCGCTTGGGGATTTTCGGGCGGCTACAGTAACGGGCCGGCCCAGATTTCCGGCGCGCACAGTGCGGCCCGGCCACAGCACAGCCCAGCCCACTAAGCCCAAAAACCCCGCTGCACCCGGTGCACCAGAGGCCAGCCACTGGCGGCGTGCCACGCGTCCCCGACAAGCCGTGCACCGCGCACGACGGCCGTGCACCGCGCACGTCGGCCGGCTGCCCCGGGCGTACGGTCACCTGCCCCGGCCATCGCGTGGACACCGCGCACCACCAAGTCCCGCCCAATCCCGATCCGCCACGCGTCCACCCGGTCCACGTGCACCCGGCCCAAAACTCCGTGGACCGCGAATGCTGCAACCGGCCAACCGGAAGGCGCCACGTGGCCCGCCTCCGGTGCACGCCCCGCGCGGTGGACCGCGCGCCTGCCCGCGGCCTGCCCGCGCCCTGGCCGCCGCCTGCCCGCCTGCCCGCGGCGGCGCCGCCGCCCGCCGACGCTGCCCGCCGCCGCCGGCCGCCGCCGGCGATCGCCGGCGACACTGTTCCGGCATGAACAGTAACCCAAGCACAAATTTGACCAGCAAATAGCCCGTCTTGACCGTTTTCGCGCGCTGATTCCAAAAACGAGGTCCGTTTCGCCAAATTCCGCCTCCAAATTTGCCGGAGGCTCCCGCAAGCGCCAAAAACTGTCAAAACTTCCGGGTGTCCGCTTTTGGGCATCCGGACTCCGAATTGGGCAAACCAAAAAGCCAATCTCAAGTGTTTTTCCGCGCTGAATCCAAAATCCACCCTCCGTTTGGCCTAAATAAAATTCTAACATTCGGCATAAGCAGCCGAAGGCCAAAACAGCTAACTAAGCTCACTGGGTCCATCAGTGGCATCCCCTTGATGCACTATGGGCCAGATACACCATCAACAGGTGTCTAAACAGTGGATTCACGGGAAAAAGCTGCATGGGGGTTCGGAATACTACAGACATCCCCACAAGTGCACTTATATTCGCCATAACATAATCATTGCCTTATACAGTTACTGATATTAAGCTTACCCACCTGAAGCGCTTAAACCAAGGCAAACCTGAAGTCGGTGAAGAGTGTAGACGCTCACAGTCCAAAATCTGCCAAAATTGCACCCTCGGTACATGTCGCGCAAGCCGTGGCTCCAAACAACTAAAAGTTCCCCGAAATCAAAGTCTACAGATCCATCGGGTCCAGCAACACTTGGAAAACACCTGGGTACAACAATAAGGTCCAATATTACACTTTCATTCCCAAAATTAAACCACGCACAACACACAGAAAATCAGTCCAAAGATATGATTATTTCACCTGCCGAAAGTACCCAGAAAAATCCAATAAAAATATCACAGCAATCCTCGCGTCGATACCTTCGAAACGAGTACCTGCACGTCCAATTCCGAGCCCCGTAGGCTGAGTTACAAATTCCACAGTACAGGTGCGCAAAAACCACACAGCAACATGACTGTAATTCCATTTACAGATAAGGGTAAGAACATATACCTTCGGGAAAAACTCAGAAAAATCCAAGAAAAATACTGTGATAATCCTTGCGTCGAGTAGATGAAAAAAGTGTACAAGCCGTCGCATACGATGCCCGGTTGCGGAGATACACCCGAACAACACGGTAACATCCAAAATTCCGGCATAATGATCACAGATTTTTAGGAATTAATCTAGCAGGAATTACACTTAAGTATCAACATGAGAATGTTCCTCTTAACCCTGTTAACAGATCCATACAAAGAAATCCCCCAAAAACATGCTGAACTCAAAGATATCACCATACAAACATGCTATTCCAACAAAAATCTGCTCTGTAAAAACCAGCACTACATGGCTGGAAAGATTGGGAGTTTTACCTGTCCAAACGAGCTTAAAATACAGTGAGGAAGGTGGCAATGGATTCCTTGTCGAGAGTAGATAAAGATCGAGCTAAAGAACACCTATTCCGAGCTCGTATGAGAGAGAAAACCCAAAATTACTCCAAGGTGTCCAATACAAAAATCTGTGCGTGAAAGTTGTAGAAAACCCAAATATTCTCCAAGAAATCTCATGATCCAAGTAGAACACTGAATATCAAAGTTGTAGATTTACCTGTCGTGGAGATACCCTCCAAATTTCAGCTCGAAATTCCAAGAAACGAAGCCTGGGGAATTTTTGCACTAAACTGCGATGGTGGAGCTCCGAAAATCCAGCAATGGTGTTTGTGCTTCATCATGGGGAAGAAGATGATCAAGGAGCTCCAATGGCCCACCCAAGATGATGAATTTGAAGAAGACATGTTGTTGATGCTCTGTACAAAATCCTCCAACAACCCACGTGCCTTGTACGGCTGGCCCATCATGGCAAGCCATGTGGCAGCCTGGCACACTCCATGGACCGCAACTCTGCACCGGTCCAATGGGGTGCCGCCACGTGGCACCCCCGGTCCACGGCTAACCACGCACCCAAAAGTCCTCCAAAACTTTCGGTTGCCCGTGTTCGCTCATCCGGACTCCGAAAAATACAAGCAAATAGTCCATTTCCATCGTTTTCGCGCGCCGAATCCAAATCCGCTGTCCGTTTTGCCAAATTCCATTTCTAAAATTTGTCGAAGGCATCCAAATAAGTAATCTTGATCCAGATTTCTGGCTGAGTCTAATTCTTGGGTCCAATTTGTGCACAAACACTCCCAATACTCAACATAAGCCTCCAGAAGCTAGTGATCCAACAGTAATCCTTACGTGGGAATTTTGGGTCCTCACATCCTTCCCCACTAAAAGAAAGTTTCGTCCTCGAAACTAACACAACTCAAAAGGAGTCTCAAAAACCAAGGTAGGTACCCATCAACACCGTCACCAGCTCCGTAGTCGCCACTCACTCCCCGTGATTACTCCTCTACGACAACAACAACAACCACAACCAGTACAGCATGGCCCAATTGCGCAATCCTCTCATCTCACGAGCCAGAATTCGCAACGGGCGTCCCTCGTACTCCAAACACACACAGATCTCAAACAGAGCGAGTCAATCACGGGCGAGGGATCCAAAAGTGTAACACTCCCGAGCTGAGACGCGAAAAACCACAGGGACTCCAAAAAGCTGGGGAAAAGAGAGATCAACCATGCCACATGCACCAACACCACACCCTAGTGTCCACTCAACTAGGGCGACCAGGAACACACCCACACGATCATCCAAGAGGGAAAGAATCCAACAAACTGGGGTCCTCACTAGGTCACTCTCTGATCCAAACCACCCGAGTGGACTACTCAACCGCATGCTACTATAAAAAGGGACCCCTAGAGATACAATCTCATGCCACTGTTGGTCACTCAACATGCTATCATAACCCAAACGGACCCACGGGTCGAAGTTGACCTCTCAACTAGCAAAGAGCACCCTGACGGTGGCCAAACCATCGATAAACGTGACTGAAAGCTGGCTCAAAAGGGCGATCATAATGCTGATGCTCAGGTTCGCGGCCAAAGTCCGAACAATCGGCGACAAGCCGAGAAAATCCCACTCGAGATGCCGAAAGCTGTAGTCTCAACTGGTGCAGTACGACTGAGACTGCATCACAGAAGCTGTATACAGAAACTGAACTCTGATTCCAACATACAGTAGAGAATAGGAATGCCGAATAAACAGAACTGATAACCAAACAGGCATGGTCTATGCCCGGACATATCAAACAAAGCTGGAAGTAGTGAGCTTAATGAGAGGCTTATCTGTGGGATCACAACCACCAACAAAACGGGAATCTGTCCTATCACAATACCCATAGGGTTGAACTGATAAAGCGCGGACCATAGATAAACCCACGGTAACTCCACAGCCACTATGGGAGGCATCACAAACACTCAAAAGTTCATCTCCCATCTCTGGCAAAGCTATAGTCGGCACTGGTATCAACCTCATCATCCATTCGTCCAGCTCTACTGGCACTGTTCAGTCCAAGAAGCTAATCACTTGAACAATAACTGTCGGTCTCGGCCAATCTCAACTAGCATCCATTTTTGGCCGAATTTCCACCGCCGCTCCTATGGCTAACACAATGTGACCCACGAAGGTAAGCTTCAGAAGCTAAAACTTGTATCTCAATAACTTGGCATACAGCTTCATCCACACAGGCACGGTAGCATATCCCCAAGTGCCCCTCGTGCTCCAAGTCGCTCTGGGAGTAAATCAAATATCCTCGGGGAACACCACTCCCAATCTGTCCAAGTACAACTAGGACACACATTTCCTCAAATCTTGAAGACAACAGGGCATTAATTATTCCATTTGGCCTCACTATGAGCTCATAATGCCCTTACCGGATCCTGAATGCCATCTAGGCAAAATCCTCGGCTGTCTGATTCCAAGTAGGTACTCGCATCCTACAATAACTGCCGGAGTATAACTCTATCAAAAGGTCCTGGATACCACCCAGACCTGTCTACACTCGAACCATAAAAGAACCCTCACAGTCGTGTATCAACGATGTGGCATCACCACCGTGTATCAACGGCGTGGCATCACCGCCGTATACCAACGGCGTGGCATCACCACCGTATACCAACGGCGTGGCACTAGGTCAAACAGACCCCTCAATCCATCAGATCCTGCAACTGCGCCATCAGCTCTCTCAGCTCTACAGGCGATATCCAATGAGGTGCTGTCGAGGGTGGCGCGGTTCCCCGAACCACGTCCAACGCAATCTCTATCTCCCTAACCGGCGGCATTATCAACAGCTCAGGTGAAATCACACCCGGGATCTCATGAGAAACAAGGATATCCCTGAGTCCCGGTGCCGCCGTAAGCACCTCTCACACGGTCGCTAAAACCTGTGTGCTCTAACAATCTCAACAAGCAAGCCTTCTCTTGTCCGCCTTGCTGAAGATCAAAGTCCTCTCTCGCCGCAGTCAAACATTCTGTGGCATTGTGCCAAACAATCTCAAGCACAGGGTCGAAACACCGAATTGCTACAATTTCCAATAATTCTGCCGATAACTCGCGGTCTCTGCCGCACTGGACATGATCCATAAGCCTCCTCCACATGCACAACAACAACAGGAACCTGTACCTCTAGTGCACGTGGTAACAAATCTGCCTCTAGTCTAGGCAAGAATGAAACATGCTCTATCTCCGACTGCTGTGGTGAAATCCCATCTGCGACACTCGACCCACTACCATGGCGCCCTCCAACCGGGCGGCACAGATTCATCCGCTCAAAGCAAGTGGTTGTCGCTCAATCTGCCTGAAAATCAGGACTATCCACAAGGGAGCACGACCTCTGTCTCTGATCACATTGAGGCGACGAATAAGGTCCTCCGCAGATAACAGATCCACGCTACCGCTGCGCCACTCTGACATAGATACTGATGCTGCCATCGGGGTCCACCCGATCTCCGGCATCTCGGGAACTCGTTATCCTGGAAAAGGAAATCAGAAACGCCTCTGCCGGCCGATCTGTCCTCCATCACCCGGCGCCAAGCGCCAAAATCCAGAACTCGCCTCTGGCGGCAGATCCCTCTCCAAAGGAACTGCTATGCCACGCTCCAAACACAACGCCTACTCCAACGAGACGTCAAAACCTATAACGGAGGGACTGAATAAACTGAAAGGTGTCCTGGCGCAATCCACTCCCAGTCTCACATATCCTATGCGCCTCGTCCCTCGAAACCCGAAGCGCGCAGTTCAACAACTGCAAACACTCTCTAGCACAGGGAGGCTCTCAATTAATCACTCCATCAACACCAACCACGACTCTGCCTCCAAAGGCTCCAAACTCAATCTTACGAGTCGGGGTGGATCATCTGCCAAATCTGGCTCAATAGATCGATCATGTCCCACAGCTCCTCTGCTGTCAGCTATCCACCCTGCCTCGGTGCCTCGGCACTAACCATTGGCACAGAGGGGGCTACTCAGTGCTCCGACAACTGTGTCACCAAGACCAGCTGCTCACTCCGCCGCTGATAAGCCTCTGATAATCCTGTCATCTGAGTCCGGAGTTCTCTGACCTCAATCCGGGTATCCGGCCCAAAACCAGCTGCTCAAGCTCAACTGCCATGACAGGATGCAGACGGGTCAAAACCCAGTGTCGGGGAGACACAGCTCGCCACGACGAAACCACAAAATAGCACACAAAAGCCACTCGACCCAATCCAGCGAAAGTCTAAAGCATGTCACTCGTTCCACAGCATTAGGTTGTCTGCAGCCAACATAATCACTTAGGAGAATAAACATGCCAATCCCTCCTCCCGTCCCTTGGGAGAGGTATAAAACTCAATCAGGACTCTCGCTAAAAGTCACGACTCTCACGAAGTCAACCAAGGGTCAAACCATAAGCCTAGGGTTTCTAAGTCCACCATGACCTACAACCTAGGCTCTGATACCACTCTAATCTGTCACGCCCCGGGGTCGAAACTGCGACCCGGGCTCACCAACAGATCCGCCACCTATGCAAAACCCGCATAGGCGAAGCGTCCTACCTGCAAGAAAAGTACTACAGCTAAACAGATATCAGAGCTAAAAGTAAAAACCTGCTGTATAACTAAAATCAATCACTGTACAACTGGAAATAATACAACAATGTCCGCCTCCCAAAAGAATAATAATAATACAATATCCTCAAATATAAGCTCTGAACCCAACCGGGAGGTAACTCCAATAAATACAGCAGTGTACAGTCTCTCAATACATAATATATCCTCACTACATCAGTCTCTCAAAAGAGGGAAAATAACACAACTAATCTACTGAAGATCTCCTCTGAAGGGTACCGCTACTCTCCAACGACGGGTAGGGATCTAGCACGCGACTCCCTCGCCTCGAACAACCACCGCAGAATCCGCAACACCCACTAAGACTCTGCAAAACAAGGAAGAGGAAGGAAAAAGGAGGGGGGAAGACCCCCAAAGGGTGTGAGAACTACACCAAAAAGGGAGTTCTCAGTGGGTACCACCGCCAGACCCGGCGGTCCGCCCACCAAGTCCTCAAGAGACATAAACTAACCAAAGCAGTAAAGACTGAAATAGGAAAGCTGGAGACTCTCAACAGCTACCATGCCTCTATCTAAATGCTCAAAAGGGGAGAACCAAATAATGGTATGCCACCACTAGCACATGAAGTGCACAATCGACCCAATCGAGCTGACTGCCACATCTGGTCCAGTCAAACCTGCGCCCACCTACAACCACCTCCCACTGACGGGCAGGAATTACGTAGGGTGTCCAAACGGACTAACTCGCTATCGAGTAGTGGCTCATGCAGGCTATAGTCAAAATCCACGCTCTCTCTCAGAACGGATAAACTCAAGATCACCAAGCCTCTCGCACAACGGTCAACAACTCACAAAGACCTCGGGACCACAGTCCCCAAATGGATCCCAACAACACTAGCACTGGTCTAAACATAGCTACTAGACCCCACTCGGTCCCCCTGACACGAGTTCAACAATAAGGCAAATATCTGTAATAAACCCAATCCAAAGTGCCGCCAGTAAAACTGGCATTGCCTGCTCAGCGGAATCTGCACACAAGGCTCGAAACCGCGGGATCGGCCCGCACGGCTCGCATCCCAAAAAGTATCAGACCGGCACACAAGGCTGGGTCCGAAAGGATCGGCCCGCACGGCTCGCATCCAACAAGTATCAGACCGGCACACAAGGCTGGGTCCGAAAAGCCTACCTCCGGAGTGGCACTCGAGGGGAGCGACCCACACGAGTAAAGTATCTCAGTAACAAGTATCTCTGTATAGCAGGACTTGATCACAATCTGATCAAAGTGGGAAAACTCAACCACCAAAGAAAGACCCGACCTCAGTTGAATGCAACTAAACGATAAGTGGGAAACCCCATCCACTAGAGGAAACTGACATCCAATCTGATGCATAAGTAATATCCGGTCAACCGCCCAATATCCGCGGTCGCCGCGAAACCCCACAAACTAATCCAACCTGTCCCAGACACGAAGTCCCAACTACACTATCCAGACCCCTGCTCGAACCCGAGCAACACTGACCACCTGACCAACAGGAAGGAGAAAAGAAAAGCATGGTTTCTCCTAAGTCAAGTTCCAATAAATAGTGTAGCAATAAAAAGGTGGCCTAACTATATGTCCATACAAGCATGCATTTGTCCTCAAGAATGATATAGAAAGTAAACCACATGCCTACACCTGATCGTAATCCTCGATTACAATAACTCCTCAGAGTGAAAATCCGCACATAGCTACAAAATCCTATCCCAAAGCATAAACCAACCACATGAAAGGCTATGTGCTAACATGGCATGTTACATAATCTCATAGGGTAACATTATCCTAGGTAAGCTTACACTAATCATCACATAGATGTCCAAGTCATGCAAGTCCTCAGTATACCTCATAAATACTATTCTTGCAATCATTTATACAAATATCATTATTAAGCTTACCTACCTTACAAACATAAACCATGTACCCTAAACATGCATGCATCAGTCATAGAGGGGTGACATCCCCACAAGTGCACTTATATTCGCCATAACATAATCATTGCCTTATACAGTTACTGATATTAAGCTTACCCACCTGAAGCGCTTAAACCAAGGCAAACCTGAAGTCGGTGAAGAGTGTAGACGCTCACAGTCCAAAATCTGCCAAAATTGCACCCTCGGTACATGTCGCGCAAGCCGTGGCTCCAAACAACTAAAAGTTCCCCGAAATCAAAGTCTACAGATCCATCGGGTCCAGCAACACTTGGAAACACCCCTGGGTACAACAATAAGGTCCAATATTACACTTTCATTCCCAAAATTAACCACGCACAACACACAGAAAATCAGTCCCAAAGATATGATTATTTCACCTGCCGAAAGTACCCAGAAAAATCCAATAAAAATATCACAGCAATCCTCGCGTCGATACCTTCGAAACGAGTACCTGCACGTCCAATTCCGAGCCCCGTAGGCTGAGTTACAAATTCCACAGTACAGGTGCGCAAAACCACACAGCAACATGACTGTAATTCCATTTACAGATAAGGGTAAGAACATATACCTTCGGGAAAAACTCAGAAAAATCCAAGAAAAATACTGTGATAATCCTTGCGTCGAGTAGATGAAAAAAGTGTACAAGCACGTCGCCATACGATGCCCGGTTGCGGAGATACACCCGAAACAACACGGTAACATCCAAAATTCCGGCATAATGATCACAGATTTTTAGGAATTAATCTAGCAGGAATTACACTTAAGTATCAACATGAGAAATGTTCCTCTTAACCCTGTTAACAGATCCATACAAAGAAATCCCCCAAAAACATGCTGAACTCAAAGATATCACCATACAAACATGCTATTCCAACAAAAATCTGCTCTGTAAAAACCAGCACTACATGGCTGGAAAGATTGGGAGTTTTACCTGTCCAAACGAGCTTAAAATACAGTGAGGAAGGTGGCAATGGATTCCTTGTCGAGAGTAGATAAAGATCGAGCTAAAGAACACCTAATTCCGAGCTCGTATGAGAGAGAAAACCCAAAATTACTCCAAGGTGTCCAATACAAAAATCTGTGCGTGAAAGTTGTAGAAAACCCAAATATTCTCCAAGAAATCTCATGATCCAAGTAGAACACTGAATATCAAAGTTGTAGATTTACCTGTCGTGGAGATACCCTCCAGATTTCAGCTCGAAATTCCAAGAAACGAAGCCTGGGGAATTTTTGCACTAAACTGCGATGGTGGAGCTCCGAAAATCCAGCAATGGTGTTTGTGCTTCATCATGGGGGAAGAAGATGATCAAGGAGCTCCAATGGCCCACCCAAGATGATGAATTTGAAGAAGACATGTTGTTGATGCTCTGTACAAAATCCTCCAACAACCCACGTGCCTTGTACGGCTGGCCCATCATGGCAAGCCATGTGGCAGCCTGGCACACTCCATGGACCGCAACTCTGCACCGGTCCAATGGGTGCCGCCACGTGGCACCCCCGGTCCACGGCTAACCACGCACCCAAAAGTCCTCCAAAACTTTCGGTTGCCCGTGTTCGCTCATCCGGACTCCGAAAAATACAAGCAAATAGTCCATTTCCATCGTTTTCGCGCGCCGAATCCAAATCCGCTGTCCGTTTTGCCAAATTCCATTTCTAAAAATTTGTCGAAGGCATCCAAATAAGTAATCTTGATCCAGATTTCTGGCTGAGTCTAATTCTTGGGTCCAATTTGTGCACAAACACTCCCAATACTCAACATAAGCCTCCAGAAGCTAGTGATCCAACAGTAATCCTTACGTGGGAATTTTGGGTCCTCACAGTTGGGGGCGCTCCCTGGACCCGGTGCGCGCTCCCTTTGTGGTGGACCGCCACCCGGCGATTCCCTATTGGGCGGTCCGTGGACCCGGTCCACGGACCACCCTCCTTTCTTTCTCCTTCTTTTCTTTTCTTCTTCTCCTTCTCCTCGCAGACCCTTCTCCTCTTCTTTCTGTTCTTCTTCTCCCGACCGAGCTTCAAGAGAGAGAGAGCTTCCAGAGCTTCGATCGAGAGAGAGAGAGAGAGAGAGAAAAGAAGAAGTAATTTTGTGAGATGGAACGGCGCGATTTACGAGGTAAGTCCCGCATGTTATTTTTACGGTATTTTTAGCACAGTTTTTAGACCTCTTTTGGGTTTGGATTTGACCCTAGTATCGTGTTGCGTGTTAGGAACCGAGTTATACTGTGCCGTTTTGTTGCGCAGACTGTCGGGGACAATTTTGGCGCGCCTCGTTTTGCGTGCCAATCCGAGGTACGTGCACCGTTTTGCGCACAGATTGAGTTGTTGCGCACGGTTTTACGTGCAGTTTATAATATTATACATCATTTTTCGTGCAGAGATAGAAAAATATGCACCGTTTTGCGTGCAACCTTACAGTTAAACTTGCACCGTTTTGCGTGCAGATCATTTTATCGCGCACCGTTTTGCGTGCAGTTTATAATATTATACATCATTTTTCGTGCAGAGATAGAAAAATATGCACCGTTTTGCGTGCAACCCTATAGTTAAGCGTGCACCGTTTTGCGTGCACTCTCTAATATTATACATCATTTTCGTACAGGGTTAGAAAAATGTGCACCGTTTTACGTGCAACCCTACGGTAGACCGTGCACCGTTTTGCGTGCAGATTCGAGGTACGTGCACCGTTTTGCGTGCCGGTTGATTTAACGCGCACCGTTTTGCGTGTGGGTTTTTAGTGACGTGCATCGTTTTGCGTGCAGGTTTGGTGGACGTGCACCGTTTTGCGTGCAGACTCGAGAGAAGTGCATCGTTTTGCGTGCAAGCTCGAGGAGACAAGTGGAATCGCGCGGAGACCAATTGCAAGTGTCTACAAGCAATTGGGTACACTACAAGGTGGGGAATTCTGCCGAAATTGGGTGACCTCTCCCCTTGCTCCTTTGCTTTTCGATTCGAAGCATGATAGTAGCCTGTTAGAGGCGTTAGGTAATTATGAATAAGATTGCATGTTTAGAGGAACACAGATGAAAAGAGCAACTGTTGGTTGCCAATAACAGATGATATATGTGCATGTGTAGAGAAATTTAGAGGAAAAGTGATATTTATGATTTATCCACAATAGGGGATAAATTTGTATGTGTAGATGGACACAGATGATAAGTGCAACTGTCAGTTGCCAAAAGGAGATAATTCATATTCATGTGCAAAAAGAACTTAGAGGATAAATATTATTTTTATGATGGATATGAAAATAATTGCATGCGTAGAAATGAGTAATTACTTGATGACTGTGATCATGTTAGGGTACAACCCTAGGAATCATGTGATATAAGGGAACAGAACTTGTTGGTAGTAAGACTAGGAGAAAACCTAGTTTAGGGGTTTGACGAGTGACATCAACTTAGGAGTTATCCTAGGAAGGATGAGTGGCATGGTCTTAGGTGATAACCTAAGGACACTGGATAGAGTGATCAACATAGAGTCAGAAAACTCTAGGTTGTATATGACATGGAACTTAGGTAAAGAGAACCTAAGGAGAACTAGTGTTCAACATAGAGTCAAGGAACTCTAGGATGAGTATGACATGGAACTTAGGTAAAGGAAACCTAAGGTGAACTAGAGGTCAGCATAGAGTCATGGAACTCTAGGACAAGTATGACATGGGACTTAGGTAAAGGGAACCTAAGTTGAGCTAGAAGAGTTTAAACTCACAGACAGGAAAATAGAGTCAAGTTGACTCTAGGATTCAGTAAGGAATCAGGAGGATGGAAAAGGTGGATCAAGTGTGGAGATATGAAAGGGAAAACAGAAAAGTAGAGTCAATGTAATTCTAAGATAACAGTGGAACATGGAATTAGAGTCAGTGTAACTCTAAGATAATAATGGAACAGGAAATTAGAGTCCGTGTAACTCTAAGTTAAAAGTGGAACAGGAAAGTAGAGTTAAGTTAACTCTAAGATTCAGTGAGGAATCAGGAAAGTGGGATAAGATCCCAAGGTTAAAGAATTAAACAAATATAACCCTAGAGAGTCATAGGGTGTCTGGGCAAATGGACAATAACTTTAACTTCAATTTGAGTTAAAGAAATAAAAGAGAAATGTTTAAGAGTCCAGGAGACTCTCTGGTTATCCTTATGGCAAGACCTAGGATAAGAGGAAAAATTGTTGCAAAAAGGCAAAGATTAAAAGCAAGCTAAAAGTGGCTAAAAGCATAAAGAAAATGTAAATGGCGCCTTCGAATTTGAGACTCGTCAAGTGGAGCAGGACTCCCTGGGCAGTGACCCGTCGGACGAGGTACTTTCGAAGGGCTAAAAGTGAAAGCAAGGAGCTAAATGCTCAAAGAAAAGAGAAAGTGATTTGCCAGTGGCAAAAAGGGAGCTATAAGCTCGAATAAGAAAGGAAAGCAAGTGTTCAAAGGCAAAGAGGCTAAGAACTAAAGTAAAAAGAAAAGAAAGAAAATATAAAGATAAAACGGGCGTACCTACGGTGAAGCCAGCCCATGTTGGAGGTACGGGCAGTATCCCTCTCCCGGGTAGAGACCCGTTCGGGACGCTTCTTCCGTAGGACGGGGTAACACTTGCGGGTGTTATCGGCAACCTTAGAAATCTTATCTTATGGTAGCAGGACTACCGGGCTGGGGCCCGTTGGATAAGAATTTCTGAGGGTTAACTTGAACTAAAGCACCAGAATCTAAAGAATAAAGAAAAATAGAGTGGCCAAGGTGGCCGGGTTAGTTGACCCTGTATACAGCGGCATAGTGGCCGAGTTGGTGCTTAGCAGCCTAGTGTGGCTAGACAGAGTAGTGCTGGGTCGATGGTTGTACACAGATAGTGTAGTGATATATTATTGCATAGCTGCATATTGATGTTGAGGATTTTAGTTCCTAGCACACTATTATTATTGCTTCCATTGGACCAAGTGGTGTAGGACACTCTCTCTCGGTGGTTGAACCCACTGGGAACTCGCTCGTAAGTTCTCACACCCCTTGGGTGACCCCCCCCACAGGTTCGGGAATGGATGCAGCGGTCGAGACAGATCAGATGCAGACGACAGCGAGGCATACGACAGGGGCAAGGGCCCAGCAGCATAGTGACCTAGAGGGTCTAGCAGAGGTATCCCTTTCTATATTTCTTGAGTGAACCTTGTATGGTGAGGAATTATGTAAAGGAAATGTAATAATTTATTTGCAAGTTCAGAATTGTAAAGTGTAATAAGTTTAATTTATGGTTCACTCCTGTATGCTTTCATTTCCGCATTAGTTATTGAATGAAAGTTTTAAATTTATAGTGATTTTTAGTACTCTGATATTGAGCTTCCGCATACACTTGTTGTGTTATTATGGATGTTACCGTTCCTTTCGGGTAGAAAAAGGTTTTACCCGATTGGCGGGTCTGTTGGCGTGCCCGAACCGTACAAATTGGCGGACTCGGGGCGTGACAGATTAGAGTGGTATCAGAGCCTAGGAATAGTCCTAGGTGGTTAGCAACCTTAGGGAGACCCTAGGGATTAGCACGAGAGAGTGCGTGGGTGGTGGCGAAAGTACTTGATTGGGTTTTGTTGTTCCCAAAAAGGATGTTGGGACTGATCGAGGGCAACGAGCTTTCATTCTTCGAATATTACGTTGGGCGGCCGACAACGTAATGTTGGAGATGAAAAGGAGTACCCTCTTATACTTTCGCATGATTTGGTCAACGAGCCTTTTTGTCGGTATATGGACTGCGCGATGCTCAAATGGCTAAGTTTGGGCTGGTTGTTTCGTTGTGGTGTGCATAGTGGCGATGACACCACATAGGAAAACGCACATGTTTGACTCGAGTCCCGAGAGGGCTCGGGGTCAACGTGGTATACTAATTGCGATAGCAGGTGACCGCACTTGTTGGAGTGGTCCAATAGTAGGTCAGATTTCTTGCCGTCGGCGGAAATTTTCTACCGACAGGAAGACAGATTCCGACGCCTAAGAGTGGCGTCAGCGTGACAGTTGGAGCAGATAGATAGGCTCCAGTGGCTGATAACACATCAGGCTAAGGCTTGTATAAATGACGCATGAGTATACGGCGTCGCCGCATGTTGGGGCGACAGTAGAGAGGGTGGCAGTGGCCACCGAGCTTTTGTCAGTGCACCCCGCACCTTCAGCAGGGGGTATTATAAGCTTGTGTCAGCTAGTTTGTGGGCAAAGTGTGGTTAGCAAGGTCCAGTTAGAGACCGACTCACGAAGAAAATGGTGATCGCTATGTTGCGAGAACCAAGTAAGTATGTCCTAAGGGCTAGGGCAAGAAAGAATTATGGGCCTAGTGGCGAAAGTTCGCCCTGATGACGGTAGGGACCGTGTGGCATATCTTTGTGGCTAAATTGCCGCATTGTGGGGTTGGTGAGACCCGGGACAGGTTTCGAGATTCGAAAACCTCGCAAGTGAGCGGGAGTTTTGTGGCGCCGATTTGATGGATCGGTGTAACGGCAAGGATTGCCAGCGTAGGATTCGCGTGTTAGTCACCAGAGTTGGTGGACAGTTATTTGTGGTGCCTCAACCCAGTTGGGAGTGGTGTACAGGAGTCATACGCGTGTTTAAGCAAGTTGCTTGACACTGGATTTTTACGAGTTAGCGTGGGGGCATGGGACGCCCAACTGTTTGGGTGCTCATGGAGCACGAGTATCGTTTAGCCAGAGAGAGCTGATTAGGTGGCGTATTAGCCTTTGCCCAGTGTGGCCAGAGTTGATATAGAGAGTTTGGGTCGTGGATTGACGACTTGTTAGTTGATTTTGCTCAGTGGAGCGTAGTGGTCGCGTGGCGACGATTAGCGGGTTCGCTTGTGGACGATCCGTGCCTGGACCATGTTTGTGGACTGTGGGCCTGTAGCCCAGTGGGCAGGCGCAGTCAGCTGTGAGAGACAGCGGCCCGAGACCTGATGGCGGGGCATGATAGAGATTTGGTCGGGACGGTAGTCCGAGCGATGAACCGGGAACGTGGAATGTCACGCGTGAGCATTGAGGCTAGTAGTACACTGAGGTTAGTACACTGAGAGTGAGATATGACCAGGCTGTAGAGCTAGTGGTGATTGAGGTATTGTAGCTCCTAGTGGGAGTGTTGGTGTAGTAATCCTAAGTGAGGATCTACCCGTATGACGATTGGGTCTGTGTGCTAGTGAGAGCCATTATACAGAGTTGGACTGGTTGGGCTATAGGCCCCTATTAGACCGTGGTCTGTGGACCTATTAGTAGTCTGAGATATCGGGTTAACTGATAACCCGTGGACTTAGAGCGCTAGTAGCGTGTGAGATAGTTGAGGACTGGTGGATTGGCCTTTGCCCTCCACATTAGGCAGCGGAGTGACCGGAAAATGCGGTAAATGTAATTAGTTGCAGATGCAACCTCCTTGTGAAAGATAAAATGATCGCGAAATTAAAGTGAAGATTTCGCGAGAAGAGACTTCGCCATTTGTGGCAATTGAGAGAGAGCAAGTACTCAACTGTGTCTTTCACCTATTTGGTGAAAGTGGCCAGACGCCAGGTCTGTGTTTGTCCCTAGATTGAGATAGGGATCCGAGAATGAGTTGCTCGTGTAGTCTCGGCGGGCGGGCAATTTGATGCCGGTCACGATGTACAGTGAGCCCAGTAGTGAGGGCAAGATTTCCTCCCTCTCGATCAAGTAGGAGTCGAGATGTGATTCAAGTTTCGAGGACGAAACTTATTTAAGGGGGGTAGAATGTAATGTACCGAATTTTCGGCACATAAATAAATATAAATAAAGGTGGTATAAATACTAGTGTTATGAAAGTTGGGGAAGTAAGGAACATTTGGACGCTAGTTGGGCCCAATTCGGGTTAAAATGGAGAGATCTAAAAATTTATTGGAGAAAGGGGGCCCAGATTTTTAGTGGAAAATTTACAGTGTCAGAAAATTCCGAGAAAATTACGGGAGCCCCGTAAATATGTTTTAAGACCACAGAAAAAGTTTCGCGTTGATCGGATGCCTGATAGTGAGAACGGGCTCCGCCAACAGTGTCGAAAAATTCTGAGAAAATTACGGGAGCTGTGTAATTATGTTTTAAGGTCCAGTAAAAATTTCGGGTTGATAGGATATCCGGATTGCGAGAACGGGGTCCGCCAGCGATTCTGGATACAGCGAGGCTTTTGGTGGCCCAGAAATGGCCCAAACTGAAAATTTAAAATTTTCTGTGGTTAATTAGGCTGAAACGAAACCGCCTGTCAAATTTGGACGGAAACGGACGAAAAATGGACAGAAAACGGATCAAAAACGGATTTCCAAGACATGCGGCGTGCTGCGCAATGCGAACAGCTGGCGCGCACAGAGGCGCGGGACACGCGCGCGCGTGGCGTTGGGGGCGCTCCCTGGACCCGGTGCGCGCTCCTTTGTGGTGGACCGCCACCCGGCGATTCCCTATTGGGCGGTCCCGTGGACCCGGTCCACGGACCACCCTCCTTTCTTTTCTCCTTCTTTTTCTTTTCTTCTTCTTCCTTCTCCTCGCAGACCCTTCTCCTCTTCTTTCTGTTCTTCTTCTCCCGACCGAGCTTCAAGAGAGAGAGAGAGCTTCCAGAGCTTCGAGAGAGAGAGAGAGAGAGAGAGAGAAAAGAAGAAGTAATTTTGTGAGATGGAACGGCGCGATTTACGAGGTAAGTCCCGCATGTTATTTTTACGGTATTTTTAGCACAGTTTTTAGACCTCTTTTGGGTTTGGATTTGACCCTAGTATCGTGTTGCGTGTTAGGAACCGAGTTATACTGTGCCGTTTTGTTGCGCAGACTGTCGGGGACAATTTTGGCGCGCCTCGTTTTGCGTGCCAATCCGAGGTACGTGCTCCGTTTTACGCACAGATTGAGTTGTTGTGCACGGTTTTACATGCAGTTTATAATATTATACATCATTTTTCGTACAGAGATAGAAAAATATGTTCCGTTTTGCGTGCAACCTTACAGTTAAACTTGCACCGTTTTGCGTGCAGATTATTTTATCGCGCACCGTTTTGTGTGCAGTTTATAATATTATACATCATTTTTCGTGCAGAGATAGAAAAATATGCACCGTTTTGCGTGCAACCCTATAGTTAAGCGTGCACCGTTTTGCGTGCACTCTCTAATATTATACATCATTTTTCGTACAGGGTTAGAAAAATGTGCACCGTTTTACGTGCAACCCTACGGTAGACCGTGCACCGTTTTGCGTGCAGATTCGAGGTACGTGCACTGTTTTGCGTGCCGGTTGATTTAACGCGCACCGTTTTGCGTGTGGGTTTTTAGTGACGTGCATCGTTTTGCGTGCAGGTTTGGTGGACGTGCACCGTTTTGCATGCAGACTCGTGAGAAGTGCATCGTTTTGCGTGCAAGCTCGAGGAGACAAGTGGAATCGCGCGGAGACCAATTGCAAGTGTCTACAAGCAATTGGGTACACTACAAGGTGGGGAATTCTGCCGAAATTGGGTGACCTCTCCCCTTGCTCCTTTGCTTTTCGATTCGAAGCATGATAGTAGCCTGTTAGAGGCGTTAGGTAATTATGAATAAGATTGCATGTTTAGAGGAACACAGATGAAAAGAGCAACTGTTGGTTGCCAATAACAGATGATATATGTGCATGTGTAGAGAAATTTAGAGGAAAAGTGATATTTATGATTTATCCACAATAGGGGATAAATTTGTATGTGTAGATGGACACAGATGATAAGTGCAACTGTCAGTTGCCAAAAGGAGATAATTCATATTCATGTGCAAAAAGAACTTAGAGGATAAATATTATTTTTATGATGGATATGAAAATAATTGCATGCGTAGAAATGAGTAATTACTTGATGACTGTGATCATGTTAGGGTACAATCCTAGGAATCATGTGATATAAGGGAACAGAACTTGTTGGTAGTAAGACTAGGAGAAAACCTAGTTTAGGGGTCTGACGAGTGACATCAACTTAGGAGTTATCCTAGGAAGGATGAGTGGCATGGTCTTAGGTGATAACCTAAGGACACTGGATAGAGTGATCAACATAGAGTCAGAAAACTCTAGGTTGTATATGACATGGAACTTAGGTAAAGAGAACCTAAGGAGAACTAGTGTTCAACATAGAGTCAAGGAACTCTAGGATGAGTATGACATGGAACTTAGGTAAAGGAAACTTAAGGTGAACTAGAGGTCAGCATAGAGTCATGGAACTCTAGGACAAGTATGACATGGGACTTAGGTAAAGGGAACCTAAGTTGAGCTAGAAGAGTTTAAACTCACAGACAGGAAAATAGAGTCAAGTTGACTCTAGGATTCAGTAAGGAATCAGGAGGATGGAAAAGGTGGATCAAGTGCGGAGATATGAAAGGGAAAACAGAAAAGTAGAGTCAATGTAATTCTAAGATAACAGTGGAACATGGAATTAGAGTCAGTGTAACTCTAAGATAATAATGGAACAGGAAATTAGAGTCCGTGTAACTCTAAGTTAAAAGTGGAACAGGAAAGTAGAGTTAAGTTAACTCTAAGATTCAGTGAGGAATCAGGAAAGTGGGATAAGATCCCAAGGTTAAAGAATTAAACAAATATAACCCTAGAGAGTCATAGGGTGTCTGGGCAAATGGACAATAACTTTAACTTCAATTTGAGTTAAAGAAATAAAAGAGAAATGTTTAAGAGTCCAGGGGACTCTCTGGTTATCCTTATGGCAAGACCTAGGATAAGAGGAAAAATTGTTACAAAAAGGCAAAGATTAAAAGCAAGCTAAAAGTGGCTAAAAGCATAAAGAAAATGTAAATGGCGCCTTCGAATTTGAGACTCGTCAAGTGGAGCAGGACTCCCTGGGCAGTGACCCGTCGGACGAGGTACTTTCGAAGGGCTAAAAGTGAAAGCAAGGAGCTAAATGCTCAAAGAAAAGAGAAAGTGATTTGCCAGTGGCAAAAAGGGAGCTATAAGCTCAAATAAGAAAGGAAAGCAAGTGTTCAAAGGCAAAGAGGCTAAGAACTAAAGTAAAAAGAAAAGAAAGAAAATATAAAGATAAAACGGGCGGACCTACGGTGAAGCCAGCCCATGTTGGAGGTACGGGCAGTATCCCTCTCCCGGGTAGAGACCCGTTCGGGACGCTTCTTCCGTAGGACGGGGTAACACTTGCGGGTGTTATCGGCAACCTTAGAAATCTTATCTTATGGTAGCAGGACTACCGGGCTGGGGCCCGTTGGATAAGAAATTTCTGAGGGTTAACTTGAACTAAAGCACCAGAATCTAAAGAATAAAGAAAAATAGAGTGGCCAAGGTGGCCGGGTTAGTTGACCCTGTATACAGCGGCATAGTGGCCGAGTTGGTGCTTAGCAGCCTAGTGTGGCTAGATAGAGTAGTGCTGGATCGATGGTTGTACACAGATAGTGTAGGGATATATTATTGCATAGCTGCATATTGATGTTGAGGATTTTAGTTCCTAGCACACTATTATTATTGCTTCCATTGGACCAAGTGGTGTAGGACACTCTCTCTCGGTGGTTGAACCCACTGGGAACTCGCTCGTAAGTTCTCACACCCCTTGGGTGACCCCCCCCACAGGTTCGGGAATGGATGCAGCGGTCGAGACAGATCAGATGCAGACGACAGCGAGGCATACGACAGGGGCAAGGGCCCAGCAGCATAGTGACCTAGAGGGTCTAGCAGAGGTATCCCTTTCTATATATTTCTTGAGTGAACCTTGTATGGTGAGGAATTATGTAAAGGAAATGTAATAATTTATTTGCAAGTTCAGAATTGTAAAGTGTAATAAGTTTAATTTATGGTTCACTCCTGTATGCTTTCATTTCCGCATTAGTTATTGAATGAAAGTTTTAAATTTATAGTGATTTTTAGTACTCTGATATTGAGCTTCCGCATACACTTGTTGTGTTATTATGGATGTTACCGTTCCTTTCGGGTAGAAAAAGGTTTTACCCGATTGGCGGGTCTGTTGGCGTGCCCGAACCGTACAAATTGGCGGACTCGGGGCGTGACATCTATACTAACTATTCGACTAACTATTTGGGCATGTAATATGACTAACAAGTTGATGTTGGACTAACATACTTTGACATTTGGTTTTCGATTGCTTAGAAGATATGTTGGCTTTAACTATGATTCTCTTACATATCTGAATTTTTCAAATGTCATGATGAGAATAAACTCTATCTCTGTAGTTGGTTTTGAATGTTTCAATTCTTGAGGTATCTAACGATTTTGTTTGTCAAGAATGCTTTCTGTGTGCAGAGATTACAGATGTCTAAGTCTAGAGTCTGTTCTAGGAGTTTATCTCATGTTTTTAATTTCTGGATCTCTTTTGTAAATTTTTGTTGTATGGTGAAAGCAACAAAAATATCTTTTTGAATTTTCTTTTGTGGATTTGTGTTTTGTCACGAAACCGCCAAAGGGGGAGATTGTTACGGAATTTGAGTTGGCGTATTTCGTGAATGTATTAAGTCTTGAAGATTGAAGATGAAGAAACTTTGGATCGTATACCTCAATCTCAAGAAAGAAGAATTCAAAAGGATCAGGTACGTTTAACTAAAGAATTTTGATGATCCGAATACTTCTTATAGTGTAGAAACACCTGGAAGAGGTTTTAATTGCTTAAACATCAAAAACTGGACATGGGACATGTTCAGGATCCGGATCGAGCTTGCAATCCGGATCCCGAAGGGTGTTCGTTCATACACTGGTTCAATCCGGATCGCAGCTCCTCTGATCCGGATCCCGAACACTAGTTTTACCTGCTTGCTTCCTCGATCCGGATCAGGAATTGCAATCCGGATCCCGAACATGATGTTTGGTAAAACTGTATGAACGATCCGGATCGGGGACTACGATCCGGATCCCGAACAAGCAATTTTCTGGAAACCGTCTTTTGTGCTTCTGCAATCCGGATCGCCAAATCCAATCCGGATCGCCGTCGGTAATTCTTTCCAGAAAAGGCTGTTTTTGATCCGTATATTCTTCCTAGGGTTTCTAACCTATAAATAGCCCTGTATTCATTTCTAGGGCAAGAAGCTATTACAGAAGAAAAATAGCCGAAAAGAAAAAATCCACATATATAGAGAAGAAAGGAAATCAATAGATTTATTCTATGTTTCTTCATCTATATTGATTGATTTGATTCTAGGTTTTCCATACTCACATTTTGAGTAGAATCAAATCAATGAATACTTAGATGGTATTTCCGATCTATCTTTAATCTAAGTATTCGGCGGATCATCACCACCCAAACAAACAACGATTTACCCCAAAATCGGCGCGTGGACTCGCGTGGCCTTGTGGATTCAAGGTGCAACCGCTCTCGTGGATTCGGAGCGAGGTACGTTCGTGGATTCGAAGCGTGCCACTGGGTGAAGACCGTGGATTCGGTTGGACGTCGTGGACTCGACGTTGGACGCTGTGGATTCAGCGTTGGGCGCGGATCGTGGATTCGAGAAGCGTCGTGGAGCGAGCGGGAAGATCTACTAGGAGCGTATGGTAAAAGGTTGAGTCGTCTGTGAGTACGTTATATCACCTTGTACGTGTGTTAATTCTAGTGGATTTCGCCGTGTTATCGGTCCCGTGGTTTTTTACTCCGGTTTGGAGTTTTTCCACGTAAAAATCTTGCGTGTTCTTTTATTTTTCCGCATTGGGTTTATTGCGCAATGATTTTTTGAGTGTTTATTGTTTACACCTATTCACCCCCCTCTAGGTGTTTTTTCCCCTATTTAGATCCAATTACTTATAACCCAACATAAGCTAATAGTTTCAATGGTTGAAGGTCGAAACATACCTTCCAAAGTTTATTCTTCAACCTTGTCCTTCAGGCTAGTCAAATAGTCCGGGCAATTCCTCTTCCAGTGACCATCTTTTGGCAGTGGAAGCAAGTTCCTTGGCGGCCTTCTTTTTGGGATTTGCCTTGACAGTGTCAGTCTTTGGCTTCTTTGCAGGCTTCTTCTTTCTCCATTTAGACTTTCTTTTGGAGGAAGCCCGTTCAACAGCCAAAACTGAGCCCTTATTGACTTTTAGCATTCCTTCAGCCGTGACCAACATATATTTTAGCTCGGCGAGAGTGCAAGTAATTTATTCATTTGAAAATTTAAAATAAACTGAGAAAATGAATCAGGTAATGATTGTAAGATCAAATCAATTTGAAGTTCTGCGTCCATAGTCATTCCGAGCTTCTCAAGCTCCTCAATGTCCTTAATCATCGCCAAGCAATGATTATTGACTGAGTGACCATCAGACATCTTAGCCCTGAACAGTCGCCTTGACACTTCGTAACGAGCTGTTCGACTTTGCTCATCATACAACTCTTTAAGATGAAGCAAGATGTCAGCAGAACTCTCCATGTGCTCATGCTAGCGTTGCAACTCATTACTCATAGACGCAAGCATGTAGCATTTTACCTTCATGTCATCATCAGTCCATTTTTTTCTAGCATCTTTCTGTTGAGCTGTTGGATTTGCGGGCACTGCTGGAGCCTCCGTGTCCAACACGTAGGCTAATTTCTCAGAATTGAGAACAATTCTCAAATTCCTCAGCCAATCGGTGAAATTCGGTCTAGTTAGGCGATTAGTATCAAGTATTTTGACAAGTGGGTTAGAGGCGGACATTTTCTGCAGATGGTTAAGATTCTAATTAGTTGTGTACTTAATCATAATCCATTTTGATTAGGGCATTAAATCTAAATGGTGCCTCCCACTAATTTTAGCGAATCTCCACACTCCCCGAGTGGAGAGAAAACGGAAACTTTACTAAAAGTTTCTAGTGGGAATTGCGGTCCCATCTATTTGCACACTACCTTATCCTGACAAATTCTTGGCAATGAGTAAAGAAATGAGTGAACAACTCTTGTTCAATGCTTCTCAAGCAAATCGCAATTTTATCTTTGGCCTCCAAAAATATAGGCCTCATCCTAACAGATTCTTGGCCTTATCTTTTGGTTAAGTTAGACCCACCGTTCATCATGCAAATAAAAAAAGTCATTGAATCCTCATCCTGACAGATTCTTGGATTCAACCCCTTTCTTACCACATAGCATCTCATGCCAATAGAATGGTTGCGGCTCCCTAATGCAACTGCCCCCGTGTCCGGGTGCATCAATCAACACTAAAGAGACGCCCACACCTACAACGATGGAAGGCCACTAATGGGTTCATAACACCATTAACTTAATATTTTATTCGGGAGATTTATTATCTCATCAGTTTTAATTGATTATAAATTTACATCTCATGCAAACCATCACATCATATGCACACATATATCGTATATATATATAAAAAATAACTACCGGTGATCATCATGGATTTTAATTTGATTCGGGCCTGAGCCACCAGGCCAGAATCGGGTCAGAGGGTATTACACACAAAAACTTGCTCTGCATCTTGATCAGATTGGAGTAGATCAACTCTTGTCGGCTCCCTCGATCAATATTTGGTCCAAACTTGATCTGCACCGCATCAACTCTTGAATGGAACAAAACGTCATGGATCCTTGAACTATCCCTTTACCGTTTAATTTTTGCAACAATACAATACAACCCATAATAATAATGAGACACGCAGGTCTCCAAATTACATAATTTAATTGGTGCACGGAGGCACTCAAAAAGAATCTAACACTGGGTCCTTATTAAATTACACCCATTCACATCATCACAAGGTTGCTATCCATGATCATCACCTCATACACATCACAGGCATATAATATAAAATAAAATTCTCTAATTCGATTTCTAATTAATTGGGTTTCGAATTAATTTTAAATTGCGATTTTGCACAAAGCAACCACAAGGCGCGCATGATCACATCATGTAAATGCGTTCAAAACACATTGCAGCAAGCACGTGCAATGAAAGCCATGAACTAATCAATTAGTGTTGCTATACACTAACAATGCTAATTAATTAGAGCTTGCATGTCATCAATATGACGTGCGTCATATGCTAATTAATTAGAGCACGTTGACCTTGACCGCATGCATGACCGTAGTCACATGCTAATTAATTTGAGCACCATGACCGCATGCATGACCGTACTTCATATGCTAATTAATTAGAGCACCTTGACCGCATGCATGACCGTACATCATATGCTAATTAATTAGAGCACCTTGACCGCATGCAAATTAGTTAGTGTTACAAAACAATCAAAACAGTATATTAAAAACCTTCATTGTTTTGATTTCGATCGTTCAGAAAACCAAATCAACATCGAAAAAGAGATTAGATCTAAAACAAATGATGAGGGTGGCTCCGATACCACAATAAGAAAAATACGGATATGCGCAGCAGAAGAAAGAAACGCAATTAAAAATTTTTCTTAAACCGAGATCACCTCATGTTTTGTTTTAGATCGTAAAAAGGTAATCTAATTGATCTCATCAATTAGGATTTAATTTTTACCTTGCGCGGGTCGAGATCACCGCGAAGCCGACGATCGTTGGTAAAAATTGTTCGTCCTTGATAGCCGCGCACGCACCCGGCCTCTACTTGTGTCCACACGGAATCACGCCCTTGATCGAAAAATCGATCGCCTTGATTCGCAATCCAATCACGAATTAATTCTTGTGTCGATGTAAGGAGGATGAATTAATCTTCTAATTGTGCTAGCAATCTTCCGAAGATCAAGAACGATTAATTATGGAGGACTTTAGGAAGAGGGAGAGGATAGGCGGCTAGGGTTTTCTTATTCCTTTTTTCTTCTTTTTTTTTTTTTTCAATATGTCACATATGACATATATTTATAATGAGAAAATTCTAATCCTAATCCTAATCGAATCCTAATGTGACACCCCCGGAATTTGGATTAGTCCTCTATATAAATGATATAATAGGACTAAATCTCTAACCCGGCTATAGCATTTTGGATGGTAGCAAGATCCAAGAGGAACATGAGAGTTAAGCGTGCTAGAGCTAGAGTAGTTCTAGGATGGGTGACCCCCTGGGAAGTGGGGCGTCACAGTTGGTATCAGAGCCATTCACCAGCCGAAAATGTGAGATGAGTCTCGGCTGAGCCAGGGTTATATAGCGGGTAGAGCGAGGCTCCCCGGCTAATGACCGTTGTGAGTGGAGTGCAGCTCCTCACAAGGTCGGCTAAGGCTAGCGAGACGAGTCTCACATCGCCTGGTGCTTGTGAGTGTGCTTGAGCCTGACGTGGACGTCAGGGCTTAAAGGGGGGAAGAATGTGACACCCCCGGAATTTGGATTAGTCCTCTATATAAATGATATAATAGGACTAAATCTCTAACCCGGCTATAGCATTTTGGATGGTAGCAAGATCCAAGAGGAACATGAGAGTTAAGCGTGCTAGAGCTAGAGTAGTTCTAGGATGGGTGACCCCCTGGGAAGTGGGGCGTCACACCTAATCCGATTGGATTATCCATTATCCTTAATCGAATCCTAATCCGATTGGATTATCCATTATCCTTAATCGAATCCTAATCCGATTGAATAATCCATTATCCTTCGTGTGTAACATTTACACATAAGTCCTCCAAATATTTACTAACGATTAGCAAATATACCATGCAACTTTTGCACTTAAATACATCTAATTTACAATAATTGCAAATTAGTCCTTTTACTAATAAATTAGTAAACTTGAGTATTGTGATTATAATTAATCCATTCTATAAACTTCTTTATCACCTCCATATATCGATCATGCGCGATTCCTTATGTGTGTGACCTTATAGGTTCAATTCTGTCTGGTAGTGAGATATGATGCGATCCCCATCGACATCATCATCGAAACTCCTTTTGATGGATCAAAAACTTTTGATTCTTTCATCGTATAATAATTATTCGCCTATAATTATTCTTATTGGTTCCCACAATCCACCAGTGACGCCTAGCAGCATATGGTGGCAATCCAGTCAGAAGTGAATATTGGACTGAACCTCAAGGTGCAGTTACCGTACAATACAATCCTTCTATCGCATAGTCCCAACTGAGTGGAGGTCATGGAATACTCGTCAAACCCCATCACCCGTTATATGACAAATTTGATAGGACAGAAGCTCATATGGTTACTCTTGGAAATACCTTTCCATGAACCATATTACCCCGGCTGAGGATTTCTGAGCTTTGCCTTACAAATAGCATAGGGCTAATTATCTCTCTACCGAGAGCGATAGATCCCCTGTAAACAAACACCCATTCCTAATATGAACTGACTGCAGCCAACATATACTACTAAGACCCGTGACTAGGATCAGAGTTTGCATAGTCAAACTACAGTAACCTCATACTGAATGGCCGTGGTGTCGCAGGTCTAAGGATCAGTTGTACCACTGCAACATCGAATCAGTTACTGACGAAAGAGTAGACATCCAAGTAACTATTCGTAATTTGTAGTAACCATGAATTTTAAAATCTAAAAATCTAAGCTTAAATAATTTCTGAATTATTTAAATAGCAAAAATAGGCAATTAATGGGTCAATAGTGGCCCAGAAATGTCGACTTTTGATCGGGGTCTGATCTGAAAAATCCGAGATCACCATTGCGATCGTCTCGTCGAAACATAGAAGTTTCATATTCATATGTTTTCGATCCGACGGTCGGATCTTCCAGAAATCAGAAAAGAAGCGTGTGGGCCCCACAACTTAAGTGAATAGTAAACCCTGTATTTTAATTCCCTTTAGATCACTAACGGCCTAATCACTGTCTAAAAGTTTAATATAGGGGTATGAGTAATGAACCCTAGCTATTTTCGACGTTTGAACGCGATGGCATTGACGGATTTCGTGTTTGGCGACCCGGGTGCATCGAAGTGCGTGCAACGTACTGTAAATCGTCGAACTTTATGGGACAACTTTGAATTTGAGCGTCAAAAAAACCAAATAAATACACTACTTGACAGGTCTCGACGAGCCGGACGTCGTGGCGAAGTCCGTTTCACAAAATGACGAGCGAATTTCCTCGAAATGCGTGAAAAGGGGTGAAAAAGGGGTTATTTTTAATAAAAACTTAATATTTTATGTACCTCTGTTTATGGGGCTTAAATTATGGGGACTTAGGTGCATTTTGGACCTACAGATGAGAGCTCGGATGACCTAGGTTTGGTGTGAACCGAGTTTGGGTGTTTTGATTCAAAGAATCTTTGAATTAAGTGAAGTTGTCCCTTGGTATTCTTGATCCATTTACGAGGAGTCCTGGGGGCATCTGAAGCATCAACCTCCCCTAGTAGTTGCTCTGCCGCGGCCAATCTCAGCAACTAATGAACAAAAAAAAGCTCAAATTTGGAGGGTTTGGACTGTAGAACATGTATAACATATCTGCAAAGTTTTATGGAAATGGTTTAGTAACTTGGGAGAAAATTGATGCCCTAAATTTGTAGAATATTGCACTTCGGCCGAGCTTGGTGCTCCGGCGCCGGCGGGCTTCTCCGACGCCGGCCACCTACCCAGAAGTGTTGCTAGGACCAGAGGATCCCAACCATGCCTTTGCATGGCACCCATGCAGCACCAAATTGGTTTGGCCATGGATGGACCCGAGAGTGGAATGAAACGCGGCCGCCGGCGCTCCGGCCATCTCCGGCCGGGGTGGAATGGATGGGAAACTTCGTGAGGTCTTATAGGAACTTTCCATTCAAGCTATAAGGCTTAATAAAGCCTCTGTTGAAATCCACCATTAGAGGGCTCAAGCTCGAAATTGGAGCTTGCCGCCGTCGCTCCGTCGCGCTTTCCGTCGCCGGGCATGGGTCCAGAGAGCTTTGTTTTGAACTTTGGGGAAGGTCTGAGCAAGTTGCTTGGCCCCAGAACCCTCGGATGGATGGTCACGAATTTCAAAGTAAAGGACTTCATCTTCTTCAATAGCTCCGCCATTTCATCAATGCCATCTTGTCCCAGGTTTGCAGAAAACGTAGAGTAAACTAATTAGAGCATTTCCCTTCAAGTTTTGTTGAAGTTGGTCCAGTATTTGCTGAGAACCAGGTGGGGAATGGCTTGTGTGTGTTGTGTAGAAAAGTGCACACCTTATGTTTGATAAAATGCCACACTGAAGTTTTTCTTGGATTTAGCTTTTGTGTTGATATGAAGATGCCCCAAATTTATCCCATGAGCTTGATGCTCACTTCAGACAAGATGGTTCTGTGTGGATTGACACTTGGAGCAATGTAGACTTGTATGTTTGAAAGGTTGTGGTTCTGGTTGAACCAGCAACTCTGGGCTGCAACCAGTGTGAGCTCTGGTATCCTAGCACTGTCCAGAGCCACCTTTGATATATAAAGTTGTTATGTTTGAAGATTCGATTAAAGTTGTAGTGAAATCACGTAAAAATGTAATGTTGGAACAAAA
>JAQOTM010001708.1:0-29579 GCA_029168755.2 Tillandsia fasciculata
AGAGATCACATCCAAAACATCCTCACCCTATACAACATCTACTCTCAAAATGTAAAGACAAGGTGACAAGAGCTATAGATGTAGGGAGGCTGCTACCAACGTCTCTAGGGCGCCAAGCCCTTACCGCGATCCTCGCCGGGAGTACCTGTACTCGGCCCTGTAATAATAGTGGGGTGAGAACTATGGTCCATAGTTCCCAGTGGGTGGTTCGGCCACCGACTCCACCGGTCTTCCCACTAGGTCCAAGAGGGCAAAAGCAGATAGATAGATAGATAGATAGATATATCTGAAAACTGTAAATGCAGTAAATAACTACACTACTATGCCCAACACGGAAAAACATGTATGCATGCTCAGGGGAGAGATATCCAAATATATCACTATGTCCAAGAAGTACTATTTCATACTTGTTCTCTAACTCATTTTCAAGAAGTGTGGTTTTTAACACTTCATCTCAAATCTCACGGCACACCCGAAGGTTGCCCACGGCTCACTATCACGACGAGGGAGACTATGTCTCAACCTACCAATCGAACGCGTCTGCGGGACCCTAACCGTCCCTCGGGGTGGCGTGCCCCGTGACCAACTCCGGAGTAGGCGGCCGTAGAGGAGCGACCTCCACCAGCCAAAAACAGACTATGAGCATGATCCAATCCTCTCCACACGAGGATACCCTATCTATAAGGCTAATGGCAACTGAGATCCCTATAGATAATACACAACCTATGTCTCACATGTGTCACGATAGGTTTACCTACACTACCTTTCATATGCCACTCGTTCATTTATTGTGTGGTGTTCACAATTTCTACATATATGCCACTCGTCATCAATTGTCGACTCACAAGTCCAACACCCAATCCGCACTATAGGATTCCTCGGTATCGACCCAATCTTTCCCAATCCAACATATTAGCATAACATTTGCTAAATATCTATATCAACCGGAAAGTATAAAGATGGCAATACATACTATCCTACAATGCAATGGTGCGATATGCAATAGTGTAAGTGGCTAAGACATAGAGAGAAGCCCAACGGCTTCGGTAAAAGCACCACCCACCTCGGGTCCTTGGCTCGGCTCGGCTCTCCAAAAAAAATCTACGGGAGCACGGTCTCGATCACAAGGGTCGCCTCAAGTCGGATGTCCTAAACAAGTCCAAAACGGCCTATTAATAACCTCCAAGCACTATGCTTAGTGTTTTCACGTGTGCGCAAAAGCGCCGACGAAAGACGACGAACTTCCACGATTTGTGGTCTGGATCGTCAAGGGTTTACCCAAAACCCCTCCATGATGGAAGGATTCCATTTAAATCCCCCACCAAAATTACTAATGTCATTATTTCTCTTTTTGCCTCAAAAGTCCTAGAGCGCGTATTTCGGCTCTAACTTTTCGGCCGTTCGACGGAATGTCGATCCGTCTTCGCCAACACGTTTCTTTACATAGTAATTGAGTTTCCATGGGTTCAAATGAGATCAATCCCATGAAAATCCAAAAACTCCTCTTTTAACCCTAGGTTTCATTTACACATTCATTATGATTTCTCCACGATTTTCGCCGATTTCTTCGACAAGAATTCTTCTAAGATCATATAGATTATAGATCAAAAAAGATATGGCAAAAATCAAATTTATCTTCCGCGAAACTCACCTCAAAAAGCCGTGATTTCGAGCTTTTCTTGGTTCAAGAGCTTGCCCTCGCTCGCCTTAGGCTTCCCGCAAATCGCTCCGCAATTTAGTGCACATTGGAGCAAGAAAATTTAGAGAGAGAGTGAGTGGAGAAGGTGAGAGAGAGAGCTCTCCATGGAGGTGTGGTCTGTATGTGTGCGTGCGTGGGTGGAGAAGAAGAAGAAAAGGGTAAAGTTAGCCTTTTTGCATAAAGGCCCCCTACAATAGTGGTAATTTACTATTTAGTCCAATTTGATCTGATACTTGCCTGCGGAGTCCTTCTGAGTGTCCGTTTGCGCTCAAATTTGACGGGCAGGCTTATCTCAACTTAATTTATCACGAGATATTTTAAATTTTCAGTTTGGGCTATTTTTGGGTCACCAAAAGTCTCGCTGTACTTAAAATCGCTGTCAGGTACCTTTCTCACTGCTCGGGTATCCGATTGATGCGAAACTTTTATTGTAACCTTAAAACATAATTACGAAGCTCCCGTAATTTTCTCAGAATTTTTCGACACTGTTGGCGGAGCCCGTTCTCACTATCCGGCATCCGATCAACACGAAACTTTTTCTGTGGCCTTAAAACAATATTTACGGAGCTCCCGTAATTTTTTTCGGAATTTTCCGACACTGTGAATTTTCTGCTAATTTATCTGCCCCGTCTCTCACAGAAAATATTAAATCTTCTGTTTTCGCTCCGATTTCGGCGCAGGTCATTTCCAACCTATATTTTGCTTCTATGAGTCCAATAAAAATAGTATCTTACACTATTTTTATTTATTTTTATTTATATAATAATTTTTCCGACTTACTATATCCTACCGTAACTTCTATATGGTATTTAAAAGTTGAACTTGCACATTTTACCTATGGTTAATTAGGATTTCTTTGAATTAATTGGGCATATTCTACTTAATGTCTAACTTCTACTTTTAGAAGTTCGGTATCCTACATTCTTCCCCCCTTAAGCAATTTCGTCCGCGAAATTTAAATTTAACGCAATTCAACCGAATCGAAATCCATACCTCTAATTCATCTCCTCGAAGAGATGAGGATGGTGCGCCCTCATCGTTTCCTCAAGTTCCCACGTGGCTTCGCGATCATCGTGATTGCTCCACCGGACCCTGACATAAGGAATCTCGCGGTTCCTCAATTTGCGCACCTCCCGAGCAATAATCGCCACCGGGAACTCCTCATAGCTCAAGTCATCCTGAAGCTCCGGCGGCTCATATAGCATCGCATGCTCCGGATCGGGTACATATTTGCGGAGATTGGAGACGTGGAAGACGTTATGTACATCCGCCAACTTCGGCGGCAATGCAAGCCGGTACGCCACCGTTCCCACACGCTCCAATATCTCATAGGGGCCGATATAGCGGGGACTTAGTTTTCCCCGCACTCCAAATCGCTTCACGCCCCTCATGGGCGAAACCTTCAAGAAGACGCGGTCGCCCACCGCGAATTCCAAATCCCGCCGACGCTTGTCCGCGTAGCTTTGTTGCCGAGATTGCGCCGTAAGCAATCTTTTGCGAGCAAGGCGGACCTTCTCCTCCGCCTCCCGCAAAATGTCTGGCCCGAACTCCGTGCGCTCGCCCACATCACTCCAATAGATAGGGGATCGACACTTCCGTCCATAAAGAGCCTCGAACGGTGCCATCTCCAAACTAGCGTGATAACTGTTGTTGTAGGCGAACTCGGCCATCGGCAAGTACTTGCACCAACCGCCCTTGTAATCGATGACGCACGCCCGCAACATGTCCTCCAAGGTCTGAATGGTTCTCTCTGTCTGACCATCAGTCTGAGGGTGAAAAGCGGTGCTAAAATCGAGCCGTGTGCCAAGGGCCTCCTGCAGATTCCTCCAGAAATGCGAGGTGAACTTGGGGTCTCGGTCCGATACAATCGACTTCGGCACCCCGTGCAGCCTCACCACCTCGTCAAGATATACCTGTGCCAACTTCTCTCCCGCCCAGGTGGTGTGGACCGGCAAGAAATGTGCCGACTTGGTGAGACGATCCACAATCACCCAGATCGAGTCGTGGCCTCCCGTTGAGCGAGGCAACCCGACGATGAAGTCCATAGAGATGTCCTCCCACTTCCAAACGGGAATAGGCAAGCTTTGGAGTTTCCCCGCCGGGAGTCGACGCTCCGCTTTTATCTGTTGACATGTAAGGCACTTTGCCACGAAGCGCCCAATGTCCGCCTTCATCCCCGGCCACCAATAGAGCATCTTCAACTCGTGGTACATCTTGGTGCCACCAGGGTGCTCGGCATAAGGTGACCGATGCGCCTCTCGCAATATCAGTTCGCGGAGCTCCTCATTTTCGGCACACACCAACGGTTCCGAAACCGAAGTGTGCCATCGGCGTGTACATGGAAATCGCCGCCTTTGCCCTCCTCGATGTCACGCCGCACCTTTTGGAGACTTGAGTCGGAAGGCTGCACATTCTTGATCCTCTCCAACAAGGTCGGCTGAATAATAAGCGCCATCATCAGGGCCGGCACCCCGGGAGCGACTACCTCAAGGTTCATCCGCCCCATGTCCAAACATAACGGCATTTGATTCGTGACGTCCATAGCGAGGTTCCTCGCCGTCTTTCTACTTAGTGCATCGGCGACCACGTTTGCTTTGCCGGGGTGGTAAAGGATATCGACATCATAATCCTTCAGCAGCTCCAACCACCGCCGTTGCCGCAAATTGAGCTCCTTCTGGGTGAATAAGTACTTGAGGCTTTTGTGGTCGGTGTAGATCTCGCAATGTGCACCATACAAGTAGTGCCTCCACAACTTCAGCGCGAAGATCACCGCCGCCAACTCCAAATCGTGAATGGGATAGTTCTTTTCGTGGTCCTTCAACTGGCGGGATGCATAAGCGATCACTTTTCCGCCCTGCATCAGGACACACCCCAGACCCAGATAGGATGCGTCGCTATACACCACGAAGTCCTCGCCCTGCACCGGTAAGGCGAGAATAGGAGCCGACGTCAACCTTTTCTTCAATTCAATGAAACCCCGGTCGCATTCGTCGCTCCAAACGAACTTGACGCCCTTTTGCGTCAGCCGAGTAAGTGGAGTCACAATCCTCGAGAAACCCTCCACGAACCGTCGATAATACCCGGCCAAGCCCACAAAACTGCGGACTTCCGTGACATTCGTCGGGCGCGGCCAATCCCTAACCGCCTCAATTTTCTTCGGGTCAACTGAAATCCCCCCCTCAGAAATAATATGCCCGAGGAAAGCCACCTCGCGGAGCCAAAACTCGCACTTCTTCAGTCTTGCAAATAGCTTCTCCTCCCGAAGGATTTGAAGCACTATCCGCAAATGCTCCGCGTGCTCCTCGTCGCTCCGCGAATAGACCAAAATGTCGTCAATGAAGACCACGACAAATCGGTCCAAGTACTCCCTGAACACACGGTTCATCAGATCCATGAACGCCGCCGGGGCGTTAGTAAGCCCGAAAGGCATGACCGTGTATTCGTAGTGACCATAGCGTGTGCGAAACGCCGTTTTCTGAACATCCTCCGGCTTGATTTTCAACTGGTGGTAGCCGGACTGGAGATCAATTTTGGAGTACACCAGCGACCCTTGCAATTGGTCAAACAAGTCGTCGATTCTGGGTAACGGGTACTTGTTTTTGATGGTAACCTTGTTCAACTCCCGATAATCCACACAGAGTCGAAAAGAACCATCCTTCTTGCGCACAAATAATACCGGGGCTCCCCACGGCGATACACTTGGCCGAATGAACCCTTTGTCGAGAAGATCCTGCAACTGATCCCTCAACTCCTTCAATTCTGCCGGCGCCATACGATACGGGGCCTTCGAGATCGGCGCCGTCCCGGGAATCAAGTCTATGATGAACTCGATCGCCCGATCCGGCGGCATCCCGGTAACTCCGCGGGAAACACATCAGGAAACTCCCGCACCACCAATAACTCCTCCATGATCGGAGTCGCACGGTCCACCTCCACAACGGTCGCCAAAAATGCCGGGCAACCGCTATGGACCAACTTCCTCGCTCTCGTCGCCGACACCGTTGCAACGAAGCACGAGCTTTGATGAGCTCGATAGATAACCTCCTCCTGTCCCGGCTCCCGAAAAGTGACCAACTTCCTCCTGCAGTCGATCACAGCGTGATACTTCGAGAGCCAGTCCATGCCCAAGATGACGTCGAACGCCTCCAACTTCTTGAGCTCGAGCAACCGGACGGGCATAATCCAGTCGCCCACTTGCACCGGGCAGGATAAGCACCCCGTGTAAGTAATAGATGACGACTCCGGGCCTTCGACTCGCCACTTGCCCGTTGCCTCCAAGATAATACCATGAGTGCGTGCAAATGATCCGCTAATGAATGAATGCGTAGCACCTGTATCAAAAATGCCCTGGAGCGAACTCCATGTATTAGAACCATACCTGCCACGACACTGGGCTCCTCGATGTCGACAGGATCCTGGGCCTGGGCCTGAACGGCGAATACCCGCCCGCTCGGCGCCGATCGCGTCATCTCCTGCTGCCTAGGAGCCATCGCGCGCCCCGCAGAGACGGGAACATAAGGAGCGCCTCCATAATGAACAGGGGTTGCCGGAGTCGATGCAGTTGAGGGGGCACGCGAACCCCTCGCTGGGCACTCTCGGCTCATGTGCCCCTCCTGCCCGCAGCTATAGCATCTGCCCTCACGCTGCCTGCACTGCTGCACCCGGTGGTCCCTGCTACCGCAGATAATGCAAGGCCGTGGTCCCTGCCTCCACGGCTGCGATCTCGGTTGCTTCGGGGGCCTCCTGGAGCTAGACTGTGCCCCCGAACCACCGCCCTGGCGCTTCTTGCCCTTATCCTTGGACCCCGCCGCCATCTCGCGCTCCTCGCGCACATGGGCATCCCCGTGTTCTGCCCACAGCGCTCGATCAAGAACCTCGGCGTAGGTCGTGAGCTTGAACAGCTGCACGGCCCGGTAGATCCAGGGCTTAAGCCCCCGCAGAAACCAATCGGCCCGGTCCGCATCGTCGCGAACAACATCGGGAACACAGTCGATGATGTGGGTGAACTCCTCCTCGTACTCCATCACCGAGCGATTTCCCTGCTGCAGCTTGCGGAACTTTTCCTTCATCACCCGCTTATCGGCGTCGGGAAAGTAGTGCCCGTACACCGTCCTCTTGAACTCCCCCCACAACATCGGAGGAAGATGCGCGGGTCGATCACGCTGCACCCGCTTCCACCATACTAACGCCGGTTCTCCAAAACTATGCGTGGCCAGGGGCACCTTGTCCCTTTCCAGGACAGGGAGATCTCCAAAGATAGTCTCCATAGCGCCAAACCACAACTCCACTACCGCCGGCTCCATCTTCCCTCCCTCGAAGGTCCGAGGTTTGAACTTTAGGAACTGCATCAGAACTGCCAATGCGCGCTCCCGCTCCGCCTTTTCTGCCGTCGTATCGGGTGTAGTAGAACCCGATGCCGCCAGAGGCGCACTCCTCGGAAGGGGGCACGCCGACAGTGGAACGGCCCCCACGCCCTCACCCTCAACCGCTCCCGGCGCGTGAGTCGAGGGTGCAGGCGGATCACGGCTCCCAGCCGCCGTCGCGGCCGCCAACGCTGCCTGCTGCTCCAACAGTGACTGGAGCTGCTCCAATTGAGCCTCCTGGCGCTCCATCGCGCCTACCAAAGCAGTGACCTGCTCTCGCAGCTCCTGCACCTCGCCAGATCCCGACTGCTCGGGCGCCGCTGGAGGCGGCACCGGAGAGGACCTACGAGTGTGGCGTCTCCCTGACATTCTTTCCTGGAAACAAGAACTTAGTCAGTTAGTTTAACCCGATAGCTCCTTAGCATTTACGAAACTAGACAACTCAATAATAAATCGGGCGGAAGCATACAAGCATACTAGTCCTAGACCCTTAGCATCATGCCGTCGGCCGCCGACATAACACTTCGTGTCACCGAACAAGCACACTTGAATCCGTCTCTATTCTCAATTAGAGACATATAATCTTCTTTGACCCAATCAATTTCACTTCCGCCAACGTCAAGGGTTCACGTTTCACTCACGTCCCTACAACCTTAGGGTTTACCAGCCTAGGGTTTCCTAAGTCATCCTAGACTCTCTCTCTTTACTTGCTCTTATCTTGCTCTGATACCACTTTATCTGTCACGCCCCGAAACTGCTACCAATTTGGCATAGTTCGGGCGCGCTGAACAGACGCCGAACGGACAGAACCTCCCCTGTCCGCCCAAGGCTAAGCAACAAGATCATGTACAAGAATCACCCAGGAATTAATTCTAGATATACACAATCACAACGAGAGCACAACCAGTGCTAACAAGAACATAAGAGCAAGGTACGAGTATATAAAAGTAAACATACAAGCAACAAAGAGAGAAACTCTATCTATTACAACCATTGCATTCGAGCATATGAATAATACATAGATCACATCCAAAACATCCTCACCCTATACAACATCTACTCTCAAAATGTAAAGACAAGGTGACAAGAGCTATAGATGTAGGGAGGCTGCTACCAACGTCTCTAGGGCGCCAAGCCCTTACCGCGATCCTCGCCGGGAGTACCTGTACTCGGCCCTGTAATAATAGTGGGATGAGAACTATGGTCCATAGTTCCCAGTGGGTTCGGCCACCGACTCCACCGGTCTTCCCACTAGGTCCAAGAGGGCAAAGCAGATAGATAGATAGATAGATATATCTGAAAACTGTAAATGCAGTAAATAACTACACTACTATGCCCAACACGGAAAAACATGTATGCATGCTCAGGGGAGAGATATCCAAATATATCACTATGTCCAAGAAGTACTATTTCATACTTGTTCTCTAACTCATTTTCAAGAAGTGTGGTTTTTAACACTTCATCTCAAATCTCACGGCACACCCGAAGGTTGCCCACGGCTCACTATCACGACGAGGGAGACTATGTCTCAACCTACCAATCGAACGCGTCTGCGGGACCTGACTGTCCCTCGGGGTGGCGTGCCCCGTGACCAACTCCGGAGTAGGCGGCCGTAGAGGAGCGACCTCCACCAGCCTAAAACAGACTATGAGCATGATCCAATCCTCTCCACACGAGGATACCCTATCTATAAGGCTAATGGCAACTGAGATCCCTATAGATAATACACAACCTATGTCTCACATGTGTCATGATAGGTTTACCTACACTACTTTTCATATGCCACTCGTTCATTTATTGTGTGGTGTTCACAATTTCTACATATATGCCACTCGTTCATTTATTGTCGACTCACAAGTCCAACACCCAATCCGCACTATAGGATTCCTCGGTATCGACCCAATCTTTCCCAATCCACATATTAGCATAACATTTGCTAAATATCTATATCAACCGGAAAGTATAAAGATGGCAATACATACTATCCTACAATGCAATGGTGCGATATGCAATAGTGTAAGTGGCTAAGACATAGAGAGAAGCCCAACGGCTTCGGTAAAAGCACCACCCACCTCGGGTCCTTGGCTCGGCTCGGCTCTCCAAAAAAAATCTACGAGAGCACCGGTCTCGATCACAAGGGTCGCCTCAAGTCGGATGTCCTAAACAAGTCCAAAACGGCCTATTAATAACCTCCAAGCACTATGCTTAGTGTTTTCACGTGTGCGCAAAAGCGCCGACGAAAGACGACGAACTTCCACGATTTGTGGTCTGGATCGTCAAGGGTTTACCCAAAACCCCTCCATGATGGAAGGATTCCATTTAAATCCCCCACCAAAATTACTAATGTCATTATTTCTCTTTTTGCCTCAAAAGTCCTAGAGCGCGTATTTCGGCTCTAACTTTTCGACCGTTCGACGGAATGTCGATCCGTCTTCGCCAACACGTTTCTTTACATAGTAATTGAGTTTCCATGGGTTCAAATGAGATCAATCCCATGAAAATCCAAAAACTCCTCTTTTAACCCTAGGTTTCATATACACATTCATTATGATTTTTCCACGATTTTCGCCGATTTCTTCGACAAGAATTCTTCTAAGATCATATAGATTTAGATCTAAAAACATACGGCAAAATCAAATTTATTTTTACAAAACTCACCTCAAAGAGCTAGATTCCAAGCTTTTCTTGGTTCAAAAGCTCGCCCTCGCTCGCCTTAGGCTTCCCGCAAATCGCTCCGCGATTTAGTGCACGTTGGAGCAAGAAAATTTAGAGAGAGAAGTGAGTGGAGAAGGTGAGAGAGAGCTCTCCATGGAGGTGTGGTCTGTATGTGTGCGTGCGTGGGTGGAGAAGAAGAAGAAAAGGGAAAGTTAGCCTTTTTGCATAAAGGCCCCCTACAATAGTGGTAATTTACTATTTAGTCCAATTTGATCTGATACTTGCCTGCGGAACCCTTCTGATGTCCGTTTGTGCTCAAATTTGACAGGCAGGCTCATCTCAACTTAATTTATCACGAGATATTTTAAATTTTCAGTTTGGGCTATTTTTGGGTCACCAAAAGTCTCGCTGTACTTAAAATCGCTGTCAGGTACCTTTCTCACTGCTCGGGTATCCGATTGATGCGAAACTTTTATTGTAACCTTAAAACATAATTACGAAGCTCCCGTAATTTTCTCAGAATTTTTCGACACTGTTGGCGGAGCCCGTTCTCACTATCTGGCATCCGATCAACACGAAACTTTTTCTGTGGCCTTAAAATAATATTACGGAGCTCCCCGAATTTTTTTGGAATTTTCCGACACTGTGAATTTTCTGCTAATTTATCTGCCCCGTCTCTCACAGAAAATATTAAATCTTCTGTTTTCGCTCCGATTTCGGCGCAGGTCATTTTCAACATATATTATGCTTCTATGAGTCCAATAAAAATAGTATCTTACCCTATTTTTATTTATTTTTATTTATATAATAATTTTTCCGACTTACTATATCCTACCGTAACTTCTATATGGTATTAAAAGTTGAACTTGCACATTTTACCTATGGTTAATTAGGATTTCTTTGAATTAATTGGGCATATTCTACTTAATGTCTAACTTCTACTTTTAGAAGTTCGGTATCCTACAGAAAGGATAGGAGCCGACTCATCTGTGCTTTAATTCCTCAAAGCTCCTTTGGCAATCCTCACTCCAAATAAACTTAATCCCTTTACGAGTCAGACGAGTGAGGGGTGTGGAAAGTTTCGCAAAACCTTCCACAAACCGACGGTAGTATCCGGCTAGGCCCATAAAACTGCGAACCTCAGATACCGTCGTTGGTCGGGGCCAATCCCGAACTGCCTCAATCTTCACCGGGTCCACAGCCACTCCTGCGGCGGAGATCACATGTCCCAAAAGGTAACCTCTCTAAGCCAAAATTCGCACTTAGATAGTTTGGCATACAACTTCTTTTCCCTGAGAAGTTGCAACACAATCCTCAGGTGCTCCTCGTGCTCCGCATCACTCCGTGAATAGATCAGGATATCATCAATAAACACCTGTCACGCCCCCGGGGTTTTTAAGTCAAACAAAGCGGAAAATTGCGTGTTATTTTTTTTTTTCTTTAACAAGGTAATATAAACCTCAACCCCGGTGCGTGCCAGACCGCCACATACGCAAATTCTCTCTACCCACGGACAGAGTCTCCTTTGTATATGCACGGCGTCTCATTTACAACATACAATTCATTTACAATTATCAAACATTAAACTCCAACCAACAACCATACAGTAGACATTCATCACCAAACGACATAAGTTCATAAAGCGGCGTCATCTTTTGGAAAGGATAAACCCAGCATTTGTAAAACACGTGCCCACACGGCACTTCGTTTTGGTAAACATTTTCGCAATCAATTAGTTCATCATGAAAACATGCCGCATAAAGGAACACCACTAAACGTAATGAAAACCTAAGAATACACCTCATCCACAGAGCTGATTAATACATGTTCGCAACTAAAGCCATCCACAAGCAAATTGAATACTTATGCATAAAAGGAAATGAGATATAATAATAACCAAGAGTCCGACTACGGTTCTCACGACGCAGTCCCACCGTCACCCCGGCTGACGCACCTAGTAGTACCTGTCACGGAGTGGGTAAAGTCAGTGACAAACAAAGTAGATGTCTAATAATATCAAAGACGGAAAACGAACCGAATACACCGAGTACACCGTAACCTTTCGTTAAACCCCTGTGCATATTTTAAACTGGGCACCGACCCCAGATTTATCAATTAAGTTGGGCACCAACCCCAGAGTACCTGTCGGAGAGACTAAAGTCCCCCCTCGTGCACAAACACCTTTTGATGCTTTTACCCCTTTCGCGGTGCTGATGTGCTATTTTCAGCTGGCGCGAAGAGGTCCTCACGGCTCCCACTCCTTTGTGAGGCACACGGGTCAAAGACCACTTTCCGGAAAAGTACACCATGCGGTGGCCCGATCCGCCGGTGTACGTGCAGCATCCGAAACCGGATTGCCAAGATTGGCGTGTAGTGAGCACCGCGACCGCAGCCGCTTAAATTGTTAGATAAACATCATTAAGCGAAAGGTTAAACTGTCCATCTACTTTGTTAGGTAAATTTAAGAGTACTTTAATGGCGATAAATGCACTTACTGCACTTGTTGCACTTATAGCAACCCTACCCACCTGGTTGGAGAGCAATCGGAACTCCTGAATCCTTTGCGCACCCCGCTGCGCACCTGGACCTAAGGAAAGTCCGCAAGGATAACTATAGTCACAACATGTACTAACATCCCAAAACAAAAGACCCAATTCACTCTTTTTGACGGAAAGGTCCAACACCGTCCGGTTCGCCGAAAACCGGGACCCCGCGCGGCACCCAACATAATAAAATAATGACCAAGTAGGTCCCAAGTGGCTGTACCAAGAAAGCCGCGGAAATAACGATCCCAACGGCGAAAACCGCGCTCAAAACGGTGGAAAAAACGGACCCAAACGGAGCAAATGAACTCCGGGCTGTCGGATGGTGCACGGGGGCCACCATGGGCCGGGTTTACAGCATCAGGCGGCAGCGGCATGAGCCGGGTGCATGCAGGGAGCGTGCACCGTGCGCTATGGGCCGGGCCGGTGCACGACCCGTGCGTGCACCGGGCTCACGGCTTTGGGCCGCCGCGCCAAGACCGGTGCACGCCGGGTCGTGGACAGCGCCTGCGGGCTGGGCCGGTGCACGGGCGGAGCGTGCACCGGGTCTGCGGATCCCGCGCCGCGGGCGTGCACCGGGTGCACGCCCGGCCCGTGGACCGCGGGCCAAGAGACCGTACGGCTAGCACAGTAAACCCCTTTTTTTCCGTTTTTTCGCCGTTTTCGCTCCCGTTTCGCGATTTCTTCTCCGTTTTCGCTCCCATGGGATCCCGACGACGACCCCGTACATGGTAACGACGGCGGCGGCCTCCCGTCTAACAACGGCGGCGGCGGCCTCCCGTTACCCCACTATGTCCCGCCGGAGTCGCCCGAAAAATTCCCGAAAAATTCCGGAAAATTCCCGGAAAATTCCGGTAATTCTAACGGCTAACCCGACGATCGACGAACACCAAAACGTCGATCGGAAGTTCGATAACAAGAAACCCGTTAAAAACCATCAATTAAAATCCGATAAAAATCCTCGATCACACCCGATCAAGAACGAGGATAAAATATGGATCAAGACCCGACGAAAATCCGCGAACGATGTTCCGATTAAAATAATCTAACAAGAACACGGAAACCCCCGATTTGTTAACAAACGAAACGATGATAACTAACCTTAAATTTATCGGAATTAAAGAACCGATCTTGGTTCTCGCGGCGTTGGAGATCCGGATCCGCTCCCCGTCGACGATCTCGTTCTCCGGTCTCCGGCACGTAAATCGGGGCGATCGGGTTCCTCCGCTTCCTCCTTCTTTTCCTCTTCTCTCCTCCGGTTAGGGTTTTCCTCTATCTTTTCTAATTAGGGTTTCGTTTGGTTTTCGGTACGCACCAAAGAGGAGGGTTTGAGGAGGCGGTATTTCAAAATAGGGTTTCCGTTCGGTAAACGGGGAATAAATAAATCTCGTTATTTATTTATCCCTTTTTATCTTATTTCATACGTACGCACCGTCAAAATCCTCCTCGGATATTTTTGACTCTACTTATTCATTAATTAATCCTTACCGATAATCCCTATTATTTAATTATTATTTTTCCCTTTTTATTTCATACGTATGTGAAAGAGAAACCCGCGAATACCCGGATTTTATCTCTAATCCAACCCACGAGATAAAATCCCACCTTTTAAATTTCAATTTTAAATCCTGGTCACCGATTATTTAATCACCTTCATTAAATAATCTTGGGGAAATAAATTCCCAACTTAAATATCTGGATTTTATCTCTTATCCAATCCACGAGATAAATCCCACCCTTTTAAATTTTCAATTTTAAATCCTGATCACCGATTATTTAATCACCTTTATAAATAATCTTGGGGAAATAAATTCCCAATTTAAATATCTGGATTCTATCTCTTATCCAATCCATGAGATAAAATCCCACCAATTCAAATCCTTTAATTCGCTCGTAAGAGAATCCAAACTCCCTTATCGGATAATTAATTAATTAAGCGCTCATTATCCCCTACGAGATAACCCACCTTATCTCTAACGGGCGCAAGATATTTTGCACGGATTTCGATGCGTGACTAAACTCCGCGTCACTAAGGATCCCGTTCCGGGAGATCCCGACATCGGATTTCGAATCCGATCGCACCGTCGGTCATCATTTTCCGCGCTCTATCGCAGAAAAATACACGCACCCCGCCCCGGCCGACTTTTGAAACTTAAATAATTTTATTTCGCTTAAGCTTAAGCATTACATGTGAGTTCAAAAATACCCCTAAGGGTCGGTCACTACACCACTCACACTTTATAAAAAGTTTCGTCCCGAACTTAAGCACAAACCTCAATAAACAAACCGGGAAAACGTTCCCTCACCTTCGATTCTAATTCCCATGTCCCTCGCGCTCTTCGCGATTACTCCACTGGACCTTCAAATAGGGGATAGTTCGATTGCGCAACTTCTTGTCCTTTTTTGCCAAAACCGCCAAAGGGGAGATTGTTACGGAATTTGAGTTGGCGTATTTCGTGAATGTGTTAAGTCTTGAAGATTGAAGATGAAGAAACTTTGGATCGTATACCTCAATCTCAAGAAAGAAGAATTCAAAAGGATCAGGTACGTTTAACTAAAGAATTTTGATGATCCGAATACTTCTTATAGTGTAGAAACACCTGGAAGAGGTTTTAATTGCTTATTCATCAAAAACTGGACATGGGACATGTTCAGGATCCGGATCGTGGCTTTCAATCCGGATCCCGAAGGGTGTTTGTTCATACACTGGTTCAATCCGGATCGCAGCACTCTCTGATCCGGATCCCGAACACTAGTTTTACCTGTTTGCTTCTTCGATCCGGATCAGGAATTGCAATCCGGATCCCGAACATGATGTTCTGGTAAAACTGTATGAACGATCCGGATCGGGACTACGATCCGGATCCCGAACAGGCAATTTTCTGGAAACGTCTTTGTGCTTCTGCAATCCGGATCGCCAATCCAATCCGGATCGCCGTCGGTAAACTTTCCAGAAAAGGCTGTTTTTGATCCGAATATTCTTCCTAGGGTTTCTAACCTATAAATAGCCCTTATTTCATTTCTAGGGCATCCGCAATAGATCGGAAGAAAATAGCCGAAAAGAAAAATCCACATATAGAGAAGAAAGGAAATCAATAGATTTATTCTATGTTTCTTCATCTATATTGATTGATTTGATTCTAGGTTTTCCATACTCACATTTTGAGTAGAATCAAATCAATGAATACTTAGATGGTATTTCCGATCTATCTTTAATCTAAGTATTCGGCGGATCATCACCACCCAAACAAACAACGATTTACCCAAAATCGGCGCGTGGACTCGCGTGGCCTTGTGGATTCAAGGTGCAACCGCTCTCGTGGATTCGGAGCGAGGTACGTTCGTGGATTCGAAGCGTGCCATTGGGTGAAGACCGTGGATTCGGTTGGACGTCGTGGACTCGACGTTGGACGCTGTGGATTCAGCGTTGGGCGCGGATCGTGGATTCGAGAAGCGTCGTGGAGCGAGCGGAGAAGATCTACTAGGAGCGTATGGTAAAAGGTTGAGTCGTCTGTGAGTACGTTATATCACCTTGTACGTGTGTTAATTCTAGTGGATTTCGCCGTGTTATCGGTCCCGTGGTTTTTTACTCCGGTTTGGAGTTTTTCCACGTAAAAATCTTGCGTGTTCTTTTATTTTTCCGCATTGGGTTTTATTGCGCAATGATTTTTTGAGTGTTTATTGTTTACACCTATTCACCCCCCTCTAGGTGTTTTTTCCCCTATTTAGATCCTTATTAACCTAAACCCAACAAGTGGTATCAGAGCGGGAATAGGGTTGTAAACAATGGTTGAAGGTGGAAACATCAATCGACCCCCTTTCTTTGATGGAACAAATTATGCGTACTGGAAAGTACGGATGAAAGCTTTTTAATTTCCATCGACGAAAGGGTGTGGCAATCAATTGAATTAGGATGGTCTAATCCAACTGAAATTTTAGATGATGTTCGCACCTTAAAACCTAGGTCGAAATGGACCAAGGAAGAGATAGACTTATCTTCTTACAATGGCAAAGGGATTAATGCTCTATTTAATGCTTTGTCACAAACTGAGTTCTCTCGCGTCTCGGCATGTGAGACTGCGAAAGAAATCTGGGATGTTCTTCAAGTTACGCATGAGGGAACTAACTTAGTGAAGATTCAGAAACTGCAAATGCTCACGAGCAAGTTTGACTCTATCTCTATGGCAGAGAATGAATCCTTCACTGACTATTACACACGATTGCAAGACATCGTGAACTCATGTGCTAACTTGGGAGAGAAGATTCCAGAATTTAAAGTTGTAAGAAAAATTCTAAGAACTCTTCCTGAACGATTTCGCCCGAAGGTCGCAGCCATTGAAACAATTAAACACCCGGACGAAATGCGTGTAGAAGAATTAGTAGGTGCTTTACAAACTTATGAAATGACTTTTCCTACTAACTATTCTTCTGGAAAGGCATCCTCTTCTAAGTCTTCAGGTTACGCATTGAAATCAACTAAAGAAGAAGACGCGGATTCATCCTCCTCGGACGACGACGAGAACATTTCTATGGAGGACTTTGAGAAGCAGCTCGCTCTCTTGACAAGGAAGTTTCGCCGCAACTTTCGAAGGGGAAATTCAAGCAAACCTCATCCTTCGGAAAGTCGAAAAGGCAAGGGTCCTTCAACACAAGTCAAGAAATCAAGAGAACTTCTCAAAGGATAAGAAAAGTTCTGAGGGACAATTTCAGTGTTTCAAATGTCGAGCTACGGCCACATTGCAACTGAATGTCCCAACAAGAATCCGACCAAGAAGAAAGCGATGCAAGTAGTTACTTGGGATGACAACTCCACGTCAAATGATGTTGGGTTTAGGTTAATAAGGATCTAATAGGGGAAAAAACACCTAGAGGGGGGGTGAATAGGTGTAAACAATAAACACTCAAAAAATCATTGTGCGATAAAACCCAATGCGGAAAAATAAAAGAACACACAAGATTTTTACGTGGAAAACTCCAAACCGGAGTAAAAAACCACGGGACCGATAACACGGCGAAATCCACTAGAGTTAACACACGTACAAGGTGATATAACGTACTCACAGACGACTCAACCTTTTACCATACGCCCCTAGTCGATCTTCCCGCTCGCTCCACGACGCTTCTCGAATCCACGATCCGCGCCCAACGCTGAATCCACAGCGTCCAACGTCGAGTCCACGACGTCCAACCGAATCCACGGTCTTCACCCAATGGTACGCTTCGAATCCACGAACGCACCTCGCTCCGAATCCACGAAAGCGATAACACCTTGAATCCACAAGGCCACGCGAGTCCACGCGCCGATTTTGGGGTAAATCGTTGTTTGTTTGGGTGGTGATGATCCGCCGAATACTTAGATCAAGAGTAGATCGGAAATACCATCTAAGTATTCATTAGTTTGATTCAACTCAAGATGTGAGTATGAAAACCTAGAATCAAACTAATCAATATAGATGAAGAAACATAGAATATTTCTATTGATTTCCTTTCTTCTCTATATGTGGATCTAAGGCCGTATAAAATGATATGTGAAAATGACGGCTCTATTTGGATTCCCCTAGAAAATGACCATAGGGTTTATTTATAGGTTAGAAACCCTAGGAAGAATATTCGGATCAAAAACAAACTTTTCTGGAAAGTTTTACCGACGGCGATCCGGATTGTATAAGCCACGATCCGGATCGCAGACGCACAGAATGCAGTTTCCAGAAAATCACCTGTTCGGGATCCGGATCATAATCCACGATCCGGATCGTTCATACATTTTCACAAAACATCCCATTCGGGATCCGGATTGTACAAGCTGTGATCCGGATTGCAGCAATGTATGAACGAACACCTTTCGGGATCCGGATTGAAAGTCCACGATCCGGATCCTGAACATGTCCCATGTCCAGTTTTTGATGAATAAGCAATTAAAACCTCTTCCAGGTGTTTCTACACTATAAGAAGTATTCGGATCATCAAAATTATTTAGTTAAACGTACCTGATCCTTTTGAATTCTTCTTTCTTGAGATTGAGGTATACGATCCGAAGTTTCTTCATCTTCAATCTTCAAGACTTAATACAATCACGAAATACGCCAACTCAAATTCCGTAACAATCTCCCCCTTTGGCGGTTTCGTGACAAAACACAGATCCACAAAGAAAATTCAAAAAGATATTTTTGTTGCTATCACCATACAACAAAAATTTACAAAAGAGTTCCAGAAATTAAAAACATGAGATAAACTCCTAAGACAGACTCTAGACTTAGACATCTGTAACCTCTGCACACAGAAAACATTCTTGACAAACAAAATCGTTAGATACCTCAAGAATTGGAACATAGAAAAACCAAGTGCAGAGATAGAGTTTGATCTCACCATGACATTTAAAAGAATCAGATATGTGAAAGAAACATAGTTAAAACCAACATATCTTCTAAGCAGTTGAAAACCAAATGTCAAAGTATGTTAGTCCAACATCAACTTGTTAGTCATATTACATGCCCAAATAGTTAGTCGAATAGTTAGTATAGAAGCATGTCACAAATCACAAAAGAAAACCAAAGTTGAGTTGAGATTCATACTTACCTTGATATCATCGATATTCACAATCATTGTTCAAAGTTCATCATTGTTCATTGTTTTCGCTAACTCTCTCCCCCTTTTTGTCACAAAACAAGCCAAAACGTAGCATGAGCTACAATATGTAAGGAGAGTAACAAAAAAATAGAGTTCTAAAATATGCACAAACTGAGAACTAAACTAAACAAATCAAAAAGACTAATATCCTGCACAGAAAGAAGAAGAAAAGAGTCAAAAACGGTCAGTCGTCAGAATCTGAATCGTCAGAAGGAGTGCAACCCATGTTAGACAGTATCTTTTGCACCCGCTTGTCCATTGAATTTATCTTCTTTGTGATGGTAATGTGAGCTGCTGTCGTTAGTTCAAGTTCATTGGCAATCCTTTGTTGTTCTTTCAGAATTTGTTCCTGTTTGATGGATAGCCGCTGCTGCAATTTGAAGATTGAAGTTAATGATGCTTCATCATCATTTCCAGTTTCTTGTTGAGACGGTGAGGCCGAGGTGCCGTCCGAAGGCTTCTTTCCATTTACATGAGGTAACTTGTGAAGTGACTTCACAATTGTTGATTCATCTATCATACCACAACTGTGCTGGTATGATGTTGAGCTTACATCAATACCGAATTTTTGTAAGATCCTCATAATGATTAGAGGAAACGGAAGTCGCTCAAGGGGATGAGGATGCACAATGTACCTTGTCATTCTATTCCAAATTATATAGGGAATATTCATGTTTAATCCAATAGCCTCAGAGGGATTCCCTATGAGATATAGGAATAGCAGTCGCTCCCACCTCACAACCTTGGTTTGCAAGTTAGGCAAAATGTTGTAGCACGTGATGAAGTTTAGAAAACGGTACTCCAGTCGTAGATACTTTGACCTTACACCCTTACCATCAGCTGATTTGGTTCCTTCCAGACAAATCTTGTCGATCACAGTTTGCCACAATTCTTTTGTCAAACTTTTTCCTTTCAAAAAGTTAATCCCCGATGTGCTCGATTCCATTCCAAGAACTTCACCAATTAACTGCGGTGTGATTTTAAGCTTCATTCCTAGGACATTTGTATAAAATACATAGACCCATTTTCAGTCTCCTGAAGATGTCTCGCATTCGTGTAGAAAGTTCTCACACGATACAAACAATATCCGAGAAGTTCAGGAAAACGGCAGACTTGAAGAAGAGAAGCTTGTTCAATCAATCTTCCAAATTCTGGTGAATGATTGCGAAGGGCTTCAATGTTGACATGACGTTCTCCGATGCATTCACGTCGTTCAAAAGCTCGAAGACGGTCAGAATTAACGACTACCTCTTCAACACGTGGCGGAGAGTCAGGAGCTATTGGTGCATCAATGTTAGTGTCTCGTCGTAATCCATAACGTCTAGCAAGTCGTTTCCGTTTGAAAGAGATAATTGGAGTAGACATAGGAACATTCCCAGTATTCATTGGTGCTTTCCCTTTTCGGTTAGATTTTGAAGGCAATACCTCATCATCATCATCATCAGTCAGCATATCCCAGTGTACTTCATCAGGGTTCTTTTCAAGTTCAGTGTCACTTATAACTTCCACTTCTCCTTTTCGTTGAACTTTCTTGGCGCGCTTCAATTTGTTGGTTGGTCGAGTGAGTACCATCGTGACTAGTAGCAGAATCAACCAGGAGAATGCCATTGATTCTAGTGCTTTGAGTTTAAGAAAGTGTCCTGTGAAAACCAACTCAAGAACATATGAAAAATTGTCAATTTTGAAAAATTTGAAAACATTGTACCTAGACAATCATAATCATATAGAGAAGCCAAGAATCAAATTAGTTTTCCAAAAAGAATTTTAAAAATAGATCAAATCCATGATTTACAAAAATTCCTCTTTTATGCCCTAAAACCGAATTTTTAGAAATCGAAGCCTAAAAATCGTTAATCAAGTGAAATCCCAGCATAAAAGTAAAACTAATTGACCCAGAGTTCTTATTTCAAAAGAAATTTGATCAAAAACCATTCACAAACGAAAAAATTCCAACTTTTCAACTCACGTTTGATGAAAAAACATAAAAACTGTGAAAAACCGAGTTTTGATCATGAAAACTTACTTGAATCCGAAGAACTTTGAGTTTTGAAGCACCAGGAAGCAAGAAATCTAGAGAGAGAAACTCTAGAAGCTTGAAAACCAGAAATTAGGGTAAAGAAATCTCGAATCTGAAAGTTTCTATATAGAACCCTAGCCGTGATCCGGATCGGCCGAGAATGTGATCCGGATCGGCCACACGCGGGAAAAATCCTGCGTTCGGGATCCGGATCACTTGCCACGATCCGGATCGGCTACACCTTTTTCTTCAGAAAAATTAAGAAAAATACAATAAAATCCAGAAAAAGTATGTAAGCACTTTATCATGTCAACTTTAAACAAATGACATCGTTTCACACAACAAGAAATAGATTATGAAAAATCTATCAATAATATCCAAAAATGAAACGAAGATTTACGAAAGTTAAAACACTTAAAGTTGAACAACTTCAATTACATCTATCTTGATCCTATGTGTAATGTCTTTATCAAATCATCAATTTCAGTAAAGAAAATGAAGTACCAAGATCAATAGATGTTTGAAATCCCAGATAAGTTAAATAATATATCTAGACAATCTGTTGAAGGAGTGGCTCTTTGAGCATCTTAAATCAAAAATCCCACCTTATACCAACCATGAAATACGACTGAGTCAAGTATTTCAATATGAGTTTTATCAACAATTTTTCAAACAAAAGTTTGCTTTTCATTCATGGAGTATCTTTTTCTTTCATTTTCTCCATGTGGTGGTAGTTTTCACACTCCTCATTGGGATGTAACTCTTTCCACATCTTTTGAGCATTTCACATTTCATTGACTCCCCCTCAATTGGCTATCAATTATTTAATATATAAAGTATTCAACCAAACCATTGATCTCGAATTCATACTCGACTAAGCAATCAAATATGATAATGACTATACCAAGAGATCATTGAGAGAGAAATTGACTTTGATCACAGAAAGATGGTTTAATTAACGTAAATGATCATTGCAACATTGAAACATTATGACATCAAAAACATAATAAATTTCTAAATGCATAAAAGGATGCAATTAAAGTCAATTATGATTTATGCTCAATTAGTGTGCTATGTACAGAACATAGATAAAGAACAAAACAAAAACAAGAACAAAAACAAAACCTAATCTAAGCAAAGGTTTCAAAAGAGTTTATTTCAAGGAAAGCATGCCAATTGCTTTTCGCAAGTGAATGAAACGTTTTTGATCCAAAGGTTTTGTTAAGATGTCGGCTAATTGATCTTCAGTTGAAATATATGACAGTTGAAGAATGTTTGATTCAACTAGCTCTCTAAGAAAATGATATCTAAGTTCAATATGTTTTGTTCTAGAGTGCAACACAGGGTTTTTAGAAATGTTAATGGCACTAGTGTTGTCACATAAAATGGTTACCGAAGATGTTGAAATTCGGAAATCGCTCAACACGCTCTTCATCCAAATCAATTGGGTTGAGCAACTTCCTGCAGAAATGTACTCCGCTTCGGCAGTCGAGAGTGCTATGCAGTTCTGTTTCTTACTGTGCCATGCAACAAGGCAGTGGCCGAGATAGAAGCATGCACCACTCGTGCTTTTCCGGTCATCCACCGATCCAGCCCAATCGGCATCTGAGTATCCAACAATATCCAAAGTCGTTCCCATAGGATACCAAATTCCGAAATTGATTGTACCTTTGATATACCGGATGATCCGTTTCACCGCTTTCAGGTGAACCTCCTTCGGTGCTGATTGATATCTCGCACAAATCCCAACACTGAAGGATATATCCGGGCGACTAGCCGTGAGATATAGTAGACTTCCAATCATACTGCGGTACAGTTTCTCGTCTACATTCTCACTTTGTGATTCACTTCCAAGTCCCTTATGGCTAGTTCCCATTGGAGTTGGAAAATCTTTCGAATTTTCAAGATCAAACTTTTTGACCAACTCCAGTGCATACTTGGATTGACACAAGTGAATTCCTTCATCGTTCTGCTTAACTTGTAATCCAAGAAAATAATTCAATTCGCCCATCATGGACATCTCAAATTCGCTTTCCATGGTCTCCGCGAATTTAGAAGCATCATTATCTCTCGTTGCTCCAAAAACAATGTCATCAACATAGATTTGAGCAACTATGAAATTGTTTTGATAATGCTTCACAAAGAGAGTCCTGTCAGCTCCCCCTCGAGTGTAGCCCTTTTCCAAAAGGTGCTTTGTCAACCTTTCGTACCATGCTCGCGGTGCTTGTTTCAGACCGTAAAGAGCCTTTTTCAGTCGAAAAACATGGTTAGGTAGTTTATGATCCACAAAACCTTTCGGTTGAGCTACATAAACTTCCTCATTTAAAAATCCATTTAAAAAGGCGCTCTTAACGTCCATTTGAAATAATCTGATTTTGAAATGACAAGCGATCGCAAACAATATACGAATGGACTCGAGTCTAGCTACAGGGGCGAAGGTTTCATCAAAGTCTATACCTTCTACTTGAGAATAGCCTTGAGCAACTAACCTTGCTTTGTTCCTGATGATAGTACCTTCTTCGTTTTTCTTGTTCTTGAAGATCCATTTGGTACCTATCACATTGTGTTGCTTCGGAGGCTTCGTCAGTTCCCAGACTTTGTTTCGCTCGAATTGATGGAGCTCTTCCTGCATTGCTTTAATCCAATAATCATCTTGGAGAGCTTCATCAATATTCCTTGGTTCGATTTGTGATACATAGCATGCAAATCCGCAAACCAATTGTCTCCGTGTTCTAACTCCTTCTTGTGGATCTCCAATTATGTTCGATTCAGGGTGATCCTTGGAGATGCGTAACGTTTGAGGTAGAGGAGTAGGCGGAGGTACACGAGATGATTCCTGCACATCAGATAAGCTTGAAGAACCGTTAGATGCATCAACATTATTATCGAAAGAATTGTTAGAAGAAGATGCATTAGCAGGTGTATCATCATCAAGAGAGATATCGAGGGTAGATTTTTCAGATTCAAAATGAAAAGCTTCATCTACCTTAACATTTATCGATTCTACAATCGTCTTAGATTCCAAGTTAAAAACTCGATATGCTCTACTGTTTGTAGAATAACCTAAGAAAATCCCTTCGTCACTTCGAGAGTCAAATTTTCCAAGATTTTCGCGATCACGCAAAATGAAACACCGACTCCCGAAAATGCGAAAATATTTGATATTAGGTTTTCTACTAAACCATAGTTCATATGGTGTATTAAAGTCCCCGGGCGCAAGTACACTCGATTGATAACATAGACAGCCGTGTTCACCGCTTCAGCCCAAAAATATAAAGGAAGGTTCCGGCTATGAAGCATAACACGAGCCATCTCCTGTACGACCCTGTTCTTGCGCTCGACTACACCATTTTGTTGAGGTGTGTAAGGTGCAGAGAATTCATGTTTAATGCCGTTAGAAGAGCAAAAATCAATGAATTTGGAATTTATGAATTCCCCACCTCTATCACTCCTAACTCGAGTAATCCTTTCATTCTTTTCAATCATAATACGATTGCAAATTTCGAGAAAAGAATCAAAAGTATCAGCTTTTTCTTTTAGAAAGGCTACCCAAGTATATCTAGAAAAATCATCAACCAACAAAAAATATACCATTTACCTCCCAGAGATGGTTGACGAGTTGGCCCCATTAAGTCCATATGCAAAAGTTCCAAAGGCCGTTTTGTACCTATGTGGTTCAAATTCTTGTGTGCAGTCCTAGACTGTTTTCCCTTTTGGCAACCGCCACACACAAGGTTTTGTTCAAAAGAAAGTTTCGGAACCCCTTTGACCACATCTTTATTTGAAATTCTAGCAAGTTCCTTAAAGTTTATGTGACCTAGCCTTTCATGCCAAAGTGTTTCATTTTTCAAAGATGCTAGGTTACATTTTTCAGAAATCTTAGAAGGAACTACATAACAGTTGTTTTCTGATCTAACCCCCTTTAAAAAGAAAGCATGGTTCAAGTCAGTTACAGTGCATTTATCAGATGAAAAATTAACTGAATAACCATTATCACACAGTTGACTTATGCTTATGAGGTTAGTCTTTAGGCCATGAACAAATAATACATTATCTAGAACCGGGCCATCTGGAATAGCTACCGTTCCCTTTCCAACAATTTTGGAAGACCGACCATCTCCGAAAACAACAAGTCCTCCGGAGTTTTTCTCAAATGTTTGAAAACAGTTTTTATCGCCGGTCATATGACGGGAACACCCGCTATCCAGGTACCAAGACGAACTATCATATGCATGCAAAGAAACATTGGTAGCAAGACAGGGAAAGATTTCACCTTTGCGCACCCAAACCTTTTTGGAGTGCGTCGGTAATGGTCGTGAAGTTGATTTCCTAGGTGAGAGCGTCTTGCTTGAAGAATTGCTGCTCCTTGATGATGTCGTCTTGAGCGGTGTACTACCAAGGCTCTTTTCCGTCAATTTGATTGGAGTTGTTTCCCGAGGAATAGCCCTTTTGGTAGTTGTTGCAAGATGTTCTTGAGGTGTGCGTTTGGCTCCAGTCTTGCAGTTTCTTCTGATGTGCCCTGAAATGCCACAACGAAAACATACCTTGGATCTTGTCGATTCCGAAGAAGATGTAGTAGGTTCGTTGTCGTTGCTTGGCGTGAACACCGGTGTCGGAGGAGGAGATACCGACGGAGGCACAAATACCGTACCACTCGAACTTGGAATGTCTCCAGTTTGAGTGTATCCGAGGCCGAACTTGTTTCTTTGACCGAGACCAAGAAGTCTGTCCAACTTACTCCTTCCAGAAGAAAATCTCTGTAAGTCATCCTTTAGTTGGCGTATGGTCTCCGTCATTTCCAATTTTTCCTGTCGGGCCTCGCCGTTGAGCTTCAAGAAGTAATTCGCTTTGTTCACCATGTCTACATAACTCTTCTCGAAATGCTCATTGGACTCTTGAAGGGAAACATTTGTCTTAATCAGATTGTCCCTTTCCACTTCAAGATCGGTTGAGATAGAGGTTACTCTTTTTACTTCATCTTCAAGATCCAGTAATCTCTCTTTCAACCCCTTGTTTTGTTTAGCCAGTTTCTTTGAATCCCTCAAAAGCTTATGGTAGGCTAAAACAAAATCTTCACCTTCCGAATTATCTGACTCATCGTCCGTTGCAATCTTTTCCACAGTGGAGTTGGACAATGACTCGGATGTACTTGCCATTAAGCACATGAAGGGAGAAGATGTAGTGGACGCGTGGAAAGCTGTCGCGTTGTCTTCTTCATCACTTGACGATGACTCATTTGACGTGGAGTTGTCATCCCAAGTAACTACTTGCATCGCCTTCTTCTTTGCCGGATTCTTGTTGGGACATTCCGTTGCTATGTGGCCGTAGCCTCGACATTTGAAACACTGAACTTGTCCCTCAGAACTTTTCTTATCCTTTGAGAAGTTCTCTTGGCTTCTTGACTTGTAACTTGAAGGACCCTTGCCTTTCTTTGACTTTCCGAAGGATGAGTTTTGCTTGAATTTCCCCTTCGAAAGTTGCGGCGAAACTTCCTTGTCAAGAGAGCGAGCTGCTTCTCAAAGTCCTCCATAGAAATGTTCTCGTCGTCGTCCGAGGAGGATGAATCCGCGTCTTCTTCTTTAGTTGATTTCAATGCGTAACCTGAAGACTTAGAAGAGGATGCCTTTCCAGAAGAATAGTTAGTAGGAAAAGTCATTTCATAAGTTTGTAAAGCACCTACTAATTCTTCTACACGCATTTCGTCCGGGTGTTTAATTGTTTCAATGGCTGCAACCTTCGGGCGAAATCGTTCAGGAAGAGTTCTTAGAATTTTTCTTACAACTTTAAATTCTGGAATCTTCTCTCCCAAGTTAGCACATGAGTTCACGATGTCTTGCAATCGTGTGTAATAGTCAGTGAAGGATTCATTCTCTGCCATAGAGATAGAGTCAAACTTGCTCGTGAGCATTTGCAGTTTCTGAATCTTCACTAAGTTAGTTCCCTCATGCGTAACTTGAAGAACATCCCAGATTTCTTTCGCAGTCTCACATGCCGAGACGCGAGAGAACTCAGTTTGTGACAAAGCATTAAATAGAGCATTAATCCCTTTGCCATTGTAAGAAGATAAGTCTATCTCTTCCTTGGTCCATTTCGACCTAGGTTTTAAGGTGCGAACATCATCTAAAATTTCAGTTGGATTAGACCATCCTAATTCAATTGATTGCCACACCCTTTCGTCGATGGAAATTAAGAAAGCTTTCATCCGTACTTTCCAGTACGCATAATTAGTTCCATCAAAGAAAGGGGGTCGATTGATGTTTCCACCTTCAACCATTGTTTACAACCCTATTCCCGCTCTGATACCACTTGTTGGGTTTAGGTTAATAAGGATCTAATAGGGGAAAAAACACCTAGAGGGGGGTGAATAGGTGTAAACAATAAACACTCAAAAAATCATTGTGCGATAAAACCCAATGCGGAAAAATAAAAGAACACACAAGATTTTTACGTGGAAAACTCCAAACCGGAGTAAAAAACCACGGGACCGATAACACGGCGAAATCCACTAGAGTTAACACACGTACAAGGTGATATAACGTACTCACAGACGACTCAACCTTTTACCATACGCCCCTAGTCGATCTTCCCGCTCGCTCCACGACGCTTCTCGAATCCACGATCCGCGCCCAACGCTGAATCCACAGCGTCCAACGTCGAGTCCACGACGTCCAACCGAATCCACGGTCTTCACCCAATGGTACGCTTCGAATCCACGAACGCACCTCGCTCCGAATCCACGAAGCGATAACACCTTGAATCCACAAGGCCACGCGAGTCCACGCGCCGATTTTGGGGTAAATCGTTGTTTGTTTGGGTGGTGATGATCCGCCGAATACTTAGATCAAGAGTAGATCGGAAATACCATCTAAGTATTCATTAGTTTGATTCAACTCAAGATGTGAGTATGAAAACCTAGAATCAAACTAATCAATATAGATGAAGAAACATAGAATAGATCTATTGATTTCCTTTCTTCTCTATATGTGGATCTAAGGCCGTATAAAATGATATTTGAAAATGACGGCTCTATTTGGATTCCCCTAGAAAATGACCATAGGGTTTATTTATAGGTTAGAAACCCTAGGAAGAATATTCGGATCAAAAACAAACTTTTCTGGAAAGTTTTACCGACGGCGATCCGGATTGTATAAGCCACGATCCGGATCGCAGACGCACAGAATGCAGTTTCCAGAAAATCACCTGTTCGGGATCCGGATCATAATCCACGATCCGGATCGTTCATACATTTTCACAAAACATCCCATTCGGGATCCGGATTGTACAAGCTGTGATCCGGATTGCAGCAATGTATGAACGAACACCTTTCGGGATCCGGATTGAAAGTCCACGATCCGGATCCTGAACATGTCCCATGTCCAGTTTTTGATGAATAAGCAATTAAAACCTCTTCCAGGTGTTTCTACACTATAAGAAGTATTCGGATCATCAAAATTATTTAGTTAAACGTACCTGATCCTTTTGAATTCTTCTTTCTTGAGATTGAGGTATACGATCCGAAGTTTCTTCATCTTCAATCTTCAAGACTTAATACAATCACGAAATACGCCAACTCAAATTCCGTAACACATCCCTAACTATGATAACAACTTAATCTGTCACGCCCGATGCAAACCAGATACGGACCCTGCACAGATCGCATTGCAGATGGTTTTCATTAAAGCCGAACACAGAATATCGGTAATCTGCAAGCTATAAGAGAGATAATAAAAGTTGCAGAATTAATCCATGCTAAACTAAAAAAACTACTAGGCTCAGAAGAAGCGAAGAACTAAGGTAAAACAAGTAATAAAATAAAAACTAAACTTCCAGCTTTCACAAAGATACAAAAAGCTGGCAAAAGCCTTGACCAAAAGAAATCAAAGGTAAAAATAAAGATTTCTGAGAAAAATAGGTCATAATATCTCAACTACAACCCTCCGGTGGCTCGCTATCTAGTGTGCAATCCTCTTACCATCGATCAGCTGCTGACGGCCCAGGCAACTCGCCGCAGAGGACTATGCAAAACAAGGGAGAAAAGGAAAAAACAAAGAAAGAATATGGAGGTCAGTTAGTACTATCAACAGTAGCCTCTCTAGTGGGTAAAGGTCTCAGTCAGACATGCCCACCAGGGTGATCAGAGCAAAAAAGGGGGAAAGGAAAAGAAAGGGGGTGTGAAGACAAATGTGATGCACGATAAAATGCATCCCTACAATAGGGGTAGTAGCCCGATGGTTTTTTTTGTTAAAAATGCTCGGGTTCTATTTTTGGGTTACTTTTGGGTTTTTTTTCATCGCTGTTCGTTTGGCAGGGTGGTGAAACTATGTAATAACCGCGGGTTTACTTCTCTTTTTGGTCTTTACCTGTGAAACTTTTTGAAAAACAGCCTTTTCGGCTAAGGGGTCTGGGGGTGTGTTTTTTCTTTCGTTGTTTCTGGCAGGCCTCGGTGGCTTGCCGGGTATTTTTATGAGAATAAAGACCGCGAAACGAAAGACCGGCGACGCGATCGGATCTGATTTCAGGAGCCCGGAATCTCCCGGAATAAATTCCTAAGTTTTGCAGTTCCGAGTGTTCAGCACGTCTTTTAGAGGGTAAACCAGACCCGGGTTTAGTTAATTTAATTTAATTTAATTTAATGTAATTTAATTTAATGTAATTTAATTTAATTAATTTAATCT
>JAQOTM010000621.1:0-29532 GCA_029168755.2 Tillandsia fasciculata
GCATTGTAAGAAGATAAGTCTATCTCTTCCTTGGTCCATTTCGACCTAGGTTTTAAGGTGCGAACATCATCTAAAATTTCAGTTGGATTAGACCATCCTAATTCAATTGATTGCCACACCCTTTCGTCGATGGAAATTAAAAAGCTTTCATCCGTACTTTCCAGTACGCATAATTTGTTCCATCAAAGAAAGGGGGTCGATTGATGTTTCCACCTTCAACCATTGTTTACAACCCTATTCCCGCTCTGATACCACTTGTTGGGTTTAGGTTAATAAGGATCTAAATAGGGGAAAAAACACCTAGAGGGGGGTGAATAGGTGTAAACAATAAACACTCAAAAAATCATTGCGCAATAAAACCCAATGCGGAAAAATAAAAGAACACGCAAGATTTTTACGTGGAAAAACTCCAAACCGGAGTAAAAAACCACGGGACCGATAACACGGCGAAATCCACTAGAATTAACACACGTACAAGGTGATATAACGTACTCACAGACGACTCAACCTTTTACCATACGCTCCTAGTAGATCTTCTCCGCTCGCTCCACGACGCTTCTCGAATCCACGATCCGCGCCCAACGCTGAATCCACAGCGTCCAACGTCGAGTCCACGACGTCCAACCGAATCCACGGTCTTCACCCAATGGCACGCTTCGAATCCACGAACGTACCTCGCTCCGAATCCACGAGAGCGGTTGCACCTTGAATCCACAAGGCCACGCGAGTCCACGCGCCGATTTTGGGTAAATCGTTGTTTGTTTGGGTGGTGATGATCCGCCGAATACTTAGATCAAAGATAGATCGGAAATACCATCTAAGTATTCATTGATTTGATTCTACTCAAAATGTGAGTATGGAAAACCTAGAATCAAATCAATCAATATAGATGAAGAAACATAGAATAGATCTATTGATTTCCTTTCTTCTCTATATGTGGATTTTTCTTTTCGGCTATATTTTCTTAACCAGCCGATCTATTGCGGATGCCCTAGAAATGAAATGGAGGGCTATTTATAGGTTAGAAACCCTAGGAAGAATATTCGGATCAAAAACAGCCTTTTCTGGAAAGAAATCCCGACGGCGATCCGGATTGCAGAAGCACAAACCACGATTTCCAGAAAATTGCCTGTTCGGGATCCGGATCGTAGTCCCCGATCCGGATCGTTCATACAGTTTTACCAGAACATCATGTTCGGGATCCGGATTGCAATTCCTGATCCGGATCGTTCAAGCAAACAGGTAAAACTAGTGTTCGGGATCCGGATCAGAGAGTGCTGCGATCCGGATTGAACCAGTGTATGAACAAACACCTTTCGGGATCCGGATTGAAAGCCACGATCCGGATCCTGAACATGTCCCATGTCCAGTTTTTGATGAATAAGCAATTAAAACCTCTTCCAGGTGTTTCTACACTATAAGAAGTATTCGGATCATCAAAATTCTTTAGTTAAACGTACCTGATCCTTTTGAATTCTTCTTTCTTGAGATTGAGGTATACGATCCGAAGTTTCTTCATCTTCAATCTTCAAGACATATTACATTCACGAAATACGCCAACTCAAATTCCGTAACAAAGAAGTTGAGGAAGCAACGACTTGAGATTCAAGACGAGAATCATGCGTTAAAGATCAAACTTCATGATCTCGAGGAGGAACGAGAGCTTTTATTGGATAACAATAAAATCCTCCAAGAAAAGCTAAACCAATCGGAGACAAACGCTACATCATATATGGACAAGATTGGTTTTCTTGAAAAGCAGTTTGAGGAGATTCATGTTACCAACCAAGCTTTGACCAAGCAAGTCCATCAACTTAAATCCGACATACAAAGGATTTCACCGGTTCGAAGAACATGATTGTATGTCCGTTAGGTCAAACAAGCAAGGTTGGTTTGGGATTCAAAAAGGACCAAACTGTGCATGCTTCAAGTTCCACAATGAAATTGAAAGGAAGAACTTGTCACTTATGTGGACTTGAAGGACATTTGGTGAAGAATTGCCCGAAAAAGAGAAAGAAGAGTCCTTCGGCAACTTCATCTACGGAGCGAACTCAACGGAATCAAAAGACACATCAAGTCAAAGGAGTTCACTCAACCCACCAAAGGTCCGAGCCACAACTTCAATCATACAAGTGGATTATTGCGAGGCAAAGACCTAAGGTGGATCAACAGTCAAAGCGTACAACCCCCGGCCACAACGAATCAAGACAACCCAAAATCCAGCAATTTTGGATTCGGAAAGGTGATATCTTTCCTTGTCTTAAGTTCTAACTAGCTTATGACTGTGTGTAACGCTTTGATTGGTTTTCCCTTCATATTTTTCTTAATCTTTGCATTACATGTTTTTCAATGCTCTTTGTTTTTATACTTTGTTTTTGAACAAAAGGGTTTTTATTGAACAAGTGCATTGAATAAAAATGGCTTCACGTTCATTCACTCCAATTTAATTTTATATGGATTATCAACTTTACTACATAATCATAATCTTGAAGATACTTCATTATAGGAGTTTTTGATAGTTATAAGCATCAAATTTTAGAAATCATGTGTGATCTTTAGATGCTTAATCTATCTAGGTTGTGTGAAGTCTTTGTGACAACACAAGTGCTATTGTCACGCCCCCGGGGGTTTTTGAGTCATTTGAAGCGGAAAACGTGACTATTTTTTTTTTTGAAATAAGGTAACATAAACCTCAACCCCGGTGCGTGCCAGACCGCCACATACACAAATTCACTCTGTCCACGGACAGAGTCTCCTTTGTATATGCACGGCGTCTCATTTACAGCATATTGTTCAATCACATAATACATGCATCATTCACCAACCAACAACCATACCGTAGACATTCACCATCAATTAAAGCAAGTTTATAAAGCGGCATCAACGTTCGGAAAGGATAAAACCAGAGTTGTAAACCGTGCCCACTCGGCACCTCGTTTGAGAAAACGTTTTCGCATCTAATGTTTATTCTTGAAACCATGCCGCGAATGAAAACATAAGGGAATACACCACATCCACAGTGCTAACTAATACTTGTCCACAAATAAAGTATCCACAAGCAAAACTAAAAAAGCATAAGGAGGAAATGAGTCATAAATACGATAACCAAGAGTCCGACTACGATCCTCACGACGCAGTCCCACCGCCATCCCGGCTAACGCACCTAGGAATACCTGTCACGGAGTGGGTAAAGTCAGTGACAAACAAAGTAGATGTGTAACAATATCAAGAGGGGAAAAACATACGAATACACCGAATACACCGTAACCTTTCGTTAGACACCTGTACATTAATTTAACCTGGGCACCAATCCCAGATTACCTGTCGGGTGACGGAAGTCTCCCCTCATGCGCAAACACTTTTGATAAGGTCATAACCTCAACCCCGGTGCGTGCCAGACCGACACACACACCTGTCCACGGACAGAGTCTCCTGTGACGCACCACCTTCCCAACATGTCACCCATCCTAAACTACTCTAGCTCTAGCACGCTTAACTCTCATGTTCCTCTTGGATCTTGCTACCATCCCAAAGGATAAAACCGGGTTAGAGATTTAGTCCTATTATATTATTTATATAGAGGACTATTCAAATTCCGGGGTGTCACATTCTTCCCCCCATTAAGCCCTAACGTCCACGTAAGCTCAAGCACACTAAAAACACCAGGCGATGTGAGTCATCTCGATAACCAAGAGCCGACTTGTCCTCACGACGCAGTCCCACCGCATCCCGGTAACGCACCTAGGAATCCTGTCACGGAGTATAACCCAGGACAGCAAAGTAATGTCACATATCCGAGGGGAAAAACTCGATACCAACAGTGACACCCCATTCCCAGGGTCACCCATCCTAGACTACTTTAACCTGGCACCTTAATCCCAGTTCCTCTTGGATCTGGGACCATCCAAATGCTGTAGCCGGTTGAGCTTTAGTCCTTTATATCCTTTATCTGTGCTGACCAATTCCGGGGCGCAGAGGTCCCCGCTTGCACCGTTACCTTTGCGGGGCACACGGGTCATAAAGACCACTCTTCCGGAAAAGTACACCCATGCGGAGGCCAATCCGCCTGTGTACGTGCAGCATCCGAAACCGGATTGCCAAGATTGGCGTGTAATGGGCACCGCGACCGCAGCCGCACAATTATTAGATAAATAACATTTATCGAAAGGTTAAACTATCCATCTACTTTGTTAGGTAAATTAAAGAGTACTTTTAATGACGATAGATGCACTTACAGCACCGGTTGCACTCATCGCAACCGTACCCACCTTGTTGGAGAGAAATCGGAACACCAATATCCTTCGCGCTCTCCCGCTGTGCACCCGGACCTAAGAAAAGTCCGCACAGATAAACTATGGTCAAAACACACACTAACACCTCGAAACGGAAGAACCCCCACCTTACAATTCGACGGAAAAATGCCCGGCACCGTCCGGTAGTCAAACCGGACTACATCCCGCACCGCCGTCGCCGCCCGTCGGAGCCCCGCGCGGCTCGAACCCGCGCGGCGGGCTCCGCGGGCGGCGCCCGAGCGGCGCCCGCGCGGCGCCCGCGCGGTGCGGGCCCGCGCGGCGCCCCGCGCGGGTGCGAGCCCGCGCGGTGCCCGCGCGGGCGGGGCCCCGCGCGGCGCCCGCGCGGGCGGAGCCCCGCGCGGCGCACCGCGCGGTGCCCGCGCGGTGTCCGCGCGGGCGGGGCCCCGCGCGGCACACCGCGCGGTGCCCGCGCGGCGCCCGCGCGGCGCGGGCCCGCGCGGTTCGCCCGCGCGGCGCCCCGCGCGGCGAGGCCGCCCCGCGCGGCGCCCGCGCGGGTTTGCCCGCGCGGCGCTCGCGCGGTCCCGTCGCGCCTTCGCCGTTCGCGTCCTCCTCCGCCTTCGCCGTCCGGGTCTTTTCCGCCTTTGCCGTCCGCGTCGCGGCGACGAGGACGGCGTTGGTGACGGGGACGACGGAGGAGTCCAAAATTACCAACAAAAATAGACAGAAAAAATTCCAAATAATTTCTAAAAATTATTTGCTTACCGAAGACTGTCGGGAAGATCGCCCGGTCTCACTTTTTGCCTTCCGATCGATGTCCGGAGCGATCGGGTTCCTTTCCCTTCTCCGGTTAGGGTTCCGTTCTTCTCTTTCTCACCGGTTGGGGTTATCGGCACGCACGAGGGGTTCTAAATTGGGGTTTGAGGAGGCGGTATTAAAAATAGGGTTTCCTCGGTAAACGGGGGAATAAATAGACCCCCACCCTATTTACTTATCCTTTCATCCACTTCCCGCATACGCACCGTCAAAATCCCTTTCGGATGTTTGACTTCAATTAATTAATTTTCCCAACTAATTAATCCTTACCGTCCTCAATTAATTAATTTTTCCAATTAATTAATCCTTACCGTCGGTCCTAATATCCGATTTCTTTATCTTACGTGCGTAGGTAAACCCGATTTTTTTCCCGTTTCTATCTCTCACCTAAATATCCGACTGAGGGATATTTAATCACCTTTAAATCCTGACCACCGATTATTTAACCACCTTTATTAAATAATCTTGGGGGAAATAAATTCCCTATTAAAATATCCGGATCTTATCTCTTATCCAAACCACGAGATAAAATCCCACCATTTAAATCCTTAAATTAATTCGTACGTAGGAGGATTTAAATTTCCGTCACCGGGTAATTAATTAATTAATTAATTAATTATCCTCACGAGTTAACCCACCTTATCCCTAGGGTGCAAGATATTTTGCACGGTTACCGATGCGTGACTAATTACCGCATCGCTAAGGATCCCGTTCCGGGAGATCCCGATATCGGATTTCGAATCCGATCGCACCGTCGGTCATCGTTTTTCGCGCTCTATCGCAGAAAAATATACACACCTCGTCCCGGCCGACTTAAGAAAATTAAATAAATTTTATTTCGCTTAAGGCCTAAGCGATTACATGTGAGTTCGAAAATACCCCAAAGGGTCGGGTCACTACACCACTCACACTTTATAAAAAGTTTCGTCCCGAAACTTAAACTCAAACCTCACTTAAACAACTCGGGAAAACATTCCCTCATCTTTGATTCCAGTTCCCACGTCGCCTCGCGCTCTTCGTGGTTGCTCCACTGGACTTTCACATAGGGGATCGTTCGGTTGCGTAGCTTCTTGTCCTCTCTTGCCAAAATCCGCACCGGCGTCTCCTCGACGCTCAAGTCCTCTCGTAGCTCAATGGTGGAGGCATCCAAGGCATGAGAGGGGTCTGCCAGGTACTTCCGGAGCATCGAAACGTGGAACACGTTGTGGACTCGTTCGAGGTTCGGGGGCAGGGCCAACCGGTACGCCACCGGTCCCACGCGCTCCAGAATCTCGAACGGTCCCACGTATCTGGGGCTCAACTTCCCCTTTATGCCGAAACGTCGGTTCCCTTTGGAGGGTGAAACCCGGAGCAGAACGTGCTCGCCCACCATGAACTCTAAGTCTCGGCGTCTGTTATCTGCATAGCTTTTCTGTCTGCTTTGGGCGGTCAGCAGCCTTTGTTTAATCAAACGCACCTTTGCTTCGGTCTCCTCTACCAGATCTGGGCCCAGAAACTTTCGCTCACCTAAGTCATCCCAGCATATCGGAGACCGACAACGGCGCCCGTACAGGGCCTCGTACGGCGCCATCTGAATACTGGCCTGATAACTGTTATTGTAGGCAAATTCCACCAGGGGCAGACACCGTGCCCACCCTTCGCCCAAGTCCAGAACGCACGCTCGAAGCATGTCTTCCACGATCTGTATCACCCGCTCCGATTGCCCATCGGTTTGCGGATGAAAGGCTGTGCTGAAGTGCAACTTGGTCCCCATCGCTTGTTGCAAACTTCGCCAAAAGTTCGACACAAAACGTGTGTCTCTGTCCGACGTGATGGATGTTGGTACACCGTGCAACCTTACTATCTCATCGAGGTACGTTTGCGCCAGTCGTTCCCGGGTCCACGTCGTGTGTATGGGCAAAAAGTGGGCCGATTTCGTCAAACGGTCCACGATCACCCATATCGCATCGTGTCCCTGTGGCGATCTCGGGAAACCGGTCACAAAATCCATGGTAATCATGTCCCATTTCCACTCGGGCACCGGTAAAGGTTGCAATTTTCCCGCCGGCCGTTGATGTTCGGCCTTCACCCGTTGGCACACCAGGCAGTGCGCCACAAATCGGGTCACGTCTCCCTTCATTTTCGGCCACCAGAAGGTTTGCTTGACGTCCTTGTACATCTTGGTTCCCCCGGGATGCGCCGCATACGGGGCGGTATGCGCCTCCCGTAGGATCTCCTCCTTGAGTTCCGGTAGGTCCGGCACGCAGATTCGTCCGCGAAATCGTATCGTGCCGTCGGAGTCCACCATGAAATCGCTCTCCTTGTCGGCGGTTATTCTACTCCGCACCAGCTGGAGTTGGTCATCAGTCGATTGCCCTTCGAGAATCCTGTCCAGCAGAGTAGGTCTGACCACCAGCGTCAGAAGTTGGGCGACTGTCCCTGCAGGTACCACCTCTAGTCTCAATCGCGAGAACTCCGCAATTAGGCTATCCTGCTGTGTAATCGCGCTTACATCGGCTTCCGCGGCCTGTCCTTTGCGACTCAAGGCGTCGGCCACCACGTTGGCCTTCCCCGGGTGGTAGTGGATCGTCAGGTCGTAATCCTTTAATAGCTCAAGCCACCGCCTTTGTCGCAGATTTAGCTCCCTTTGGGTGAACAGGTACTTGAGGCTCTTATGATCTGAGTACACATTACAGTGTGCCCCGTACAGGTAGTGCCTCCAAAGCTTGAGCACAAACACCACCGCTGCGAGTTCCAAATCATGCACGGGGTAGTTCCGCTCGTACTCCTTGAGCTGCCTTGATGCATAGGCGATCACCTTTCCCCGTTGCATGAGTACTCCACCCAATCCATTTCGCGACGCGTCGCAATATACTTCGTAATCCTCCCCAGGCTCTGGCAGGGCGAGGATCGGAGCTCGCGTCAACCTGTCCTTGAGCTCCTCGAAGCTTCCTTGACACTTGTCCGTCCAGACAAACTTTTCCCCCTTTTTCGTCAAACGGGTCAAGGGGGTGGCTATCTTGGAGAAGCCCTCCACGAAGCGCCGGTAATACCCGGCTAATCCTAGGAAGCTTCGAATTTCCGTCACCGTGGTCGGTCGGGGCCAGTCCGTTACCGAATCTATCTTCTTCGGATCCACCGCGACTCCGGCCGCTGAGATCACGTGCCCCAAGAACCCGACCTCTCGGAGCCAAAACTCACACTTTTTGAGTTTGGCGTAGAGTTTCTGTTCCCGAAGGGTCTGGAGGACTGTGCGCAGGTGTTCTTCATGTTCCTCGTCTGTACGGGAGTAGATGAGGATATCGTCGATGAAGACCACCACGAATAAGTCCAAGAAGGGTTTGAATACCCTGTTCATCATGTCCATAAACACCGCCGGGGCATTAGTGAGCCCGAATGGCATTACCGTAAACTCGTAATGGCCATAGCGAGTACGGAAAGCCGTTTTGGGGATGTCCTCCCCCTTGACTCGGACCTGATGATAGCCCGACTGCAGGTCGATCTTTGAGAACACCGTCGCCCCCCGCAACTGGTCAAAGAGGTCGTCGATCCTTGGCAGGGGGTACTTATTCTTGATCGTAACCTTATTTATCTCCCGGTAGTCGATGCACAACCGGAGACTTCCGTCCTTCTTCCTCACAAACAGGACGGGCGCGCCCCAAGGTGACGCGCTTGGTCTGATGAAACCTTTGTCCAGAAGGTCCTCCAACTGTGCCTTGAGTTCCTTCAGTTCCGCGAAGGCCATCCTGTACGGTGCCTTCGTGATGGGCTTGGTGCCGGGGAGTAGTTCAATTGGGAAGTCAACCTCTCGTTCCGGCGGCATTCCGGGAAGCTCCGCCGGAAACACATCCAGGAATTCCCTTACCACGGGAATTTCTGAGGGCGAGGGAACGGGTCGGGTGGTTAGATCTACCGAGGCTAGATAAGCCATGCACCCGCCCTCCATCAATTTCCTAGCCCGCGACGCGGAGATGACGGCTAGGAAGGAAGTGCTTTTGCACGCCAAGTACACGTTTTCTGGGAATCCCGGCTTCTGTAGTTGCACCTGTCGCTTCTCGCAATCGATGACCGCCTGATACTCGGCGAGCCAGTCCATGCCCAAGACCACGTCGTATTCTTTTAGCGGTATGACCACCAGATCCCAGGGGCAGAACAACCTCCCCAGCCTTATTGGACATGAGGTTACTAGGCCAGTTGCCGTGATGGGTCCCCCAGGGGTCTGGACGGTCATTAAGACATCCAGAGGACTACTTTCTAACTGATGGGTTTGCGCAAAGGTACGGGAAATGAAGGAGCGAGTCGCCCCGGTGTCAAACAGAGTTCGAGCTCGAAAATTAGAGACGGAGGTAATACCTGCTACCACTTCCTCTGGCGGTACTGTTCCGTGCTGGTCCATGGAGTAGAGTCTTCCTCCGGGTTGCGGCCGCGACTCCCCTCCTGTTTTTGGCGCCAGTGGGTGTGGAGGGGCTCCCGTAGGCGCTCTACCCCGTCCTGGTGCCTGTGCCGTTGGAGTGGATGCTGCGGAAGAGGCCGCTCCAGGGTTCAGGGGACAGTTGTATCGAAGATGTCCCTGCTTGCCGCAGCGGTAGCAGTGATCTTGCTTCTTGGGACATTCCGTCACCGGATGCGGCCCTCCGCAAATAACGCACGGCTTGTTGGTTGGTCGAGGCTTCCCGGCCGGCGCACTCCTGTTTCCCTGTTGCGTCTTGGGATATTTCGGGGGTCGGCTCCCGCCAGGAGGGCCCCCTCCCGGATAAGTCTGAGTTCGCTTCTTTTCCCGGTTATTCTCCGATCCTTCACGTCGAGCTCGAGTTATAGCGAACCCCCGCTCCACGATGGTGGCTCTGTCCACCACCTCTCGGAACGTGCGTAGGTCCGCTGCCTGCACCATCTCGAAGATGTCACTCCGCAGTCCGTCAACGAAGAGACGGGCCTTGTGAGGTTCGTCCCGTATGGCAAACGGGACACAATTGACCAACCTCACAAACTCCCTTTGATACTCCACGACCGAGCGGCTTCCCTGCCTAATGTTCTTCAAATCGTCCTCCAGTTGCCGCTTGACGCTATCGGAGAAGAACGCGCCAAAGAGCTCCTCTCTAAAGGCCGACCATGTCGGCAGCGGGTCGTTGGTGGCGGGGTCCGGGCGCACCGTCTTCCACCAGATGCGAGCGTTTCCTTCCAAAAAGTGGACAGCCAGTGGAACCCGCTCTTGTTCTTCCATCATTAAATCCTCGAAAAGCTTTTCCATGGTATCCACCCACTTCTCAACGACCCACGGGTCGGTCGTTTCTCCCTCGAAGGTGGGTGGGTCATGCTTCTTGAACGCGGCCAGATTCGTCCTGATCTTTTCCCGCGTCACTTGCCGCCCCGCGGCTCCTCCTGCGGTGGCGGATCCCCCAAGAGTAGGGGTCATCCCTGCCTCCCCCGTTGCCACTCCCAACACGGGCCCCGAAGTCGTTGGGGTGGGTATTTCCCTTGGGGCTGGGGGCTGCTCCGTCGTCGTGCCGCCCGCCCCGTGGGGCTCCGCAGTGGGCGCTGTGGTTTCGGGCGGAGGGGTTGGTTGACGTTCGGTGGCTGCGGTAGCCTGTCGTTGCGTCAGCTGACGAACCTGCTCCGTCAGCGTCGCTAACTGCCCGGCCATGTCCCGCAGTTGTTGCCGGAGAGTCTGGTTTTCTGCGGCGGCCATGGCCGCTCCGTCCGCGTCTGCATTTTCGGTAGACGACCTGGTCCGCGCCATTGCTTGCTGTCACCAAAGAAACCATGTCAACCCTATGGTCACAACCCTAGCACACCGTTTCGCGAATTCACCTATATTACGTTCCCGTTTTCCCGTACTCTCACGTACTACACCTACACCTTGGTTATCTCATTTCCAATTTGCTTGTGGCACCTTGCACTGTGGATGTAAATCACGTCTACTATGGTTGTGGTTGTATTCTCTCTGATACCATTTAATCTGTCACGCCCCCGGGGGTTTTTGAGTCATTTGAAGCGGAAAACGTGACTATTTTTTTTTTTGAAATAAGGTAACATAAACCTCAACCCCGGTGCGTGCCAGACCGCCACATACACAAATTCACTCTGTCCACGGACAGAGTCTCCTTTGTATATGCACGGCGTCTCATTTACAGCATATTGTTCAATCACATAATACATGCATCATTCACCAACCAACAACCATACCGTAGACATTCACCATCAATTAAAGCAAGTTTATAAAGCGGCATCAACGTTCGGAAAGGATAAAACCAGAGTTGTAAACCGTGCCCACTCGGCACCTCGTTTGAGAAAACGTTTTCGCAATCTAATGTTTATTCTTGAAACCATGCCGCGAATGAAAACATAAGGGAATACACCACATCCACAGTGCTAACTAATACTTGTCCACAAATAAAGTATCCACAAGCAAAACTAAAAATAGCATAAGGAGGAAATGAGTCATAAATACGATAACCAAGAGTCCGACTACGATCCTCACGACGCAGTCCCACCGCCATCCCGGCTAACGCACCTAGGAATACCTGTCACGGAGTGGGTAAAGTCAGTGACAAACAAAGTAGATGTGTAACAATATCAAGAGGGGAAAAACATACGAATACACCGAATACACCGTAACCTTTCGTTAGACACCTGTACATTAATTTAACCTGGGCACCAATCCCAGATTACCTGTCGGGGAGACGGAAGTCTCCCCTCGTGCGCAAACACCTTTTGATGCTCTTACCTCTTTCGCGGTGCTGGTGCGACACCACAGCTGGCGCGAAGAGGTCCCCGCTTGCACCGTTACCTTTGCGGGGCACACGGGTCATAAAGACCACTCTTCCGGAAAAGTACACCCATGCGGAGGCCAATCCGCCTGTGTACGTGCAGCATCCGAAACCGGATTGCCAAGATTGGCGTGTAATGGGCACCGCGACCGCAGCCGCACAATTATTAGATAAATAACATTTATCGAAAGGTTAAACTATCCATCTACTTTGTTAGGTAAATTAAAGAGTACTTTTAATGACGATAGATGCACTTACAGCACCGGTTGCACTCATCGCAACCGTACCCACCTTGTTGGAGAGAAATCGGAACACCAATATCCTTCGCGCTCTCCCGCTGTGCACCCGGACCTAAGAAAAGTCCGCACAGATAAACTATGGTCAAAACACACACTAACACCTCGAAACGGAAGAACCCCCACCTTACAATTCGACGGAAAAATGCCCGGCACCGTCCGGTAGTCAAACCGGACTACATCCCGCACCGCCGTCGCCGCCCGTCGGAGCCCCGCGCGACTCGAACCCGCGCGGCGGGCTCCGCGGGCGGCGCCCGAGCGGCGCCCGCGCGGCGCCCGCGCGGGCGGAGCCCCGCGCGGCGCCCGCGCGGGTGCGGGCCCGCGCGGCGCCCGCGCGGGTGCGAGCCCGCGCGGTGCCCGCGCGGGCGGGGCCCCGCGCGGCCCCCGCGCGGGCGGAGTCCCGCGCGGCGCACCGCGCGGTGCCCGCGCGGTGTCCGCGCGGGCGGGGCCCCGCGCGGCACACCGCGCGGTGCCCGCGCGGGCCCGCGCGGGCGCGGGCCCGCGCGGCGCCCCGCGGGCGCCCGCGCGGCGCCCCGCGCGGCGGGGCCGCCCCGCGCGGCGCCCGCGCGGGTTGCCCGCGCGGCGCTCGCGCGGTCCCGTCGCGCCTTCGCCGTTCGCGTCCTCCTCCGCCTTCGCCGTCCGGGTCTTTTCCGCCTTTGCCGTCCGCGTCGCGGCGACGAGGACGGCGTTGGTGACGGGGACGACGGAGGAGTCCAAAATTACCAACAAAAATAGACAGAAAAAATTCCAAATAATTTCTAAAAATTATTTGCTTACCGAAGACTGTCGGGAAGATCGCCCGGTCTCACTTTTTGCCTTCCGATCGATGTCCGGAGCGATCGGGTTCCTTTCCCTTCTCCGGTTAGGGTTCCGTTCTTCTCTTTCTCACCGGTTGGGGTTATCGGCACGCACGAGGGGTTCTAAATTGGGGTTTGAGGAGGCGGTATTAAAAATAGGGTTTCCTCGGTAAACGGGGGAATAAATAGACCCCCACCCTATTTACTTATCCTTTCATCCACTTCCCGCATACGCACCGTCAAAATCCCTTTCGGATGTTTGACTTCAATTAATTAATTTTCCCAACTAATTAATCCTTACCGTCCTCAATTAATTAATTTTTCCAATTAATTAATCCTTACCGTCGGTCCTAATATCCGATTTCTTTATCTTACGTGCGTAGGTAAACCCGATTTTTTTTCCCGTTTCTATCTCTCACCTAAATATCCGACTGAGGGATATTTAATCACCTTTAAATCCTGACCACCGATTATTTAACCACCTTTATTAAATAATCTTGGGGGAAATAAATTCCCTATTAAAATATCCGGATCTTATCTCTTATCCAAACCACGAGATAAAATCCCACCATTTAAATCCTTAAATTAATTCGTACGTAGGAGGATTTAAATTTCCGTCACCGGGTAATTAATTAATTAATTAATTAATTATCCTCACGAGTTAACCCACCTTATCCCTAGGGTGCAAGATATTTTGCACGGTTACCGATGCGTGACTAATTACCGCATCGCTAAGGATCCCGTTCCGGGAGATCCCGATATCGGATTTCGAATCCGATCGCACCGTCGGTCATCGTTTTTCGCGCTCTATCGCAGAAAAATATACACACCTCATCCCGGCCGACTTAAGAAAATTAAATAAATTTTATTTCGCTTAAGGCCTAAGCGATTACATGTGAGTTCGAAAATACCCCAAAGGGTCGGGTCACTACAGCTATAAACATTCCTAAAAATCCTGTGTTGCACTCAAGAACAAAACACATTGTTGAGCATTGGTTATATTGACTTTAATTGCATCTTTTCACGCATTTAGAAATCTATTATGCTTTTGACATCATAATATTTCGATGTTGCAATGATCATTTATGTTAATTAATTCATCTTTTAAGTGATCAAAGTCAATTTCTCTCTCAATGATCTCTTGGTATAGTCATTATCTTATTTGACTATTTAGTCGAGTATGAATGCGAGATCAATTTTTGGTTGAATACCTTATATCTTAAATAATTGATAGCCAATTGAGGGGGAGTCAAAAAAAAGTAAAATGCTCAAAAGATGTGGAAAGAGTTACATCCCAATGAGGAGTGTGAAAACTACCACCACATGGAGGAAAGAGCTACCACCTCGGTCGTCCGAGTACTGTGTGCAGCTACCACATGAATACCAAGCATGGTTTTGTCAACTTTGATTAACTAAAATGCATGATTGAAATACTTGACTCTGTCAAATTTCAAGGTTGGTATAAGGTGGGATTTTTACCGAAAGATGCTCAAAGAGCCACTCTCTTCAACAGATTGTCTAGATATATTATCTAACTTATCTGGGATTTCAAACATCTATTGATCTTGGTATTTCATTTTCTTTACCAAATTGATGATTTGATAAAGGCATTACGCATAAGATCATGTTAGATGTGATTGAAGTTGTTCAACTTTAAGGGTTTTAATTTTCATAAATTTTCGTTTCATTTTTGAGTATTTTTGATAGATTTGGTATAATCTATTTCTTGTTGCATGAAACGATGACTTTTGTTTAAAGTTGATGCGCTAAAGTGCTTACATACTCTTTCTGGTTTTTATGAAATTTTTCTAAATTATTCTGATGAAAGAAATTTGGATCATATACCTCAATTCAAGAAAGGGTAGAATTCAAAATTGATGTCATTTGGAAAATCTCCGTAAGTCATCTTTGTAAATCCGTTACATCTTGATAGAGTTTGGATCTCAAGATTATTTTTGATGACTTGTGTTTGATGAATATAACTTGAAAAACTGTTTATAATGTTTTATCTTTATTTTTCATGATTTAGGAGTAAATCTTTTTAATTTTGTGAAATTAATTGGATTGAATGACATCTTGTTAATTCATTGGTTAAAGCACTTAAATTGATTTCTTGATGGAATACAAATCGGTATTTGAAAAGATTCTAAAATCTGGATTTGTTTCAAGGAATTATTTGATTTTTGCCTTCTGGTACCGGTACGCAATCTGCATTTTTGTTATATACCGGAACTGAGCTTTTATCTCTCTTTCTCTATGAACTAATGTTGTTAGTGATTTCCTTTTGTCTAGTATGTTCACTGTTTGACAATTTGTGACAAAAAGGGGGAGAAGAGAAATGACGGAGATGAGATCATCAAGAGAGGACAAACGAAAATGGAAAAATGGGGGAGAACGGAAAATGATGATCGTATCACAAAGGGGGAGAACATAAATGCTCAAGACAGGGGGAGAACATGGAGAACATGGAAAACATGTTAGAGATGCTCAAGATAAGGGGAGACAAAGAAAAAATTGAAAGAGCCGAAAAACAAAAGAACCAAAAGGACGAATCAAATGTAGGATTTTAATTTCTAACGACTAACGTTTGATTTTGTTTGGAGTTTTGTTTTGCAGGAATTACATCACTTTAAGACTCCAAGTCCTAAGTCATAGAGTATGTTCTAGGACTGTTTGGTTCAAATGTAATTTTGTATTTATTGGATCTTTCACGCAAAGAAAATCAATGTTTTGGTGATGACATTGAATTTCGAATTTTTTGGTTTAAGATGAGTGACTTGAGCGTTTTTATGTATTTTTGGGTTTTGTCACGAAATTGCCAAAGGGGGAGATTGTTACGGCTTTTTGGTGTTGGCATATTTCGTGAGTCAAGTCAGTGAGTTGAGTCGGAGTCATAAAGGGATCAAATTGTCAATCAGCAATCAAAGACTTAGAGAAGATTCAACAAGAGCTCAAGTTGACACTCAATGTCTTGAGTCTTGAAGATTGAAGATGAAGAATTGTGGATCAGTTACATCAATCTCAAGAAGAAAGTATTCAAAAGGATCAGGTATGTTTAACTAAATAATTTTGGTGATCCGAATACTTTCTTATAGTGTAGAAACACTTGGATGAATTTTTAATTGCATAAAAATCAAAAACTGGACATGGGACATGTTCAGGATCCGGATCAGACAATCCAATCCGGATCCCGAAGGGTGATTGTTCATTGGCAATTTCAATCCGGATCCAGGCCATTCCGATCCGGATCCCGAACATGGGACTTTGCTGAATTGCATGAACGATCCGGATCGGACCTTGCAATCCGGATCCCGAACCCTTGGTTTTCTGGAATCGTCAATCTCGTTACGACGATCCGGATCGCAGTAATCCCGATCCGGATCGCCGTCCTGAAAATTTCCAGATAAGGTATGTTTTTGATTCTTATCTCTTTCCAAAGGTTTCTAAACTATAAAAAGACATTTAGGGTTTCTCAAAAACGACTGACCAATACCGAAAACACTTGAGAGCAACCCTAGAGGCTAGGTTTTTATCGTTCTTCTTTATAGCCTCTTTTAGGTCAATTCAACGGTTCTTCCAAGATCTATCTTTTGTCGAATTGATCTAATCTTTGCTTAGAGATTTCTTCTACGGTTCTTCAATGATAATCTAAGCAAAGGATCACCATCGAAGCCTATATTCTTATCGGCTGAGTTTGCGTCGTGGATTCGACGTGGCATCGTGGATTCGGTGTGCTAAAGGCGTTTCGTGGATTCGAAACGTGTGCTCGTGGATTCGAGTGGCGTTCGTGGATTCGAACGTGTGCAGTGGACGTGCAATCGGTGAGCGCAAGGTCCGAAGAAGTTGAAGGAGGGGTTTGAGTCCGTGGAGTCGGTAATCACCTTGTTATTCTTCTTTTCTTAGTGGATTGTTATTGCGTGTTGGTCCCGTGGTTTTTCTCCTGGATTGGAGTTTCCACGTAAATCTCGGTGTGCTGTTTTTATTTTCCGCATTGGTTTTTATTTTGCACTGAGATTTATTTTTTAAATATTACACCTATTCACCCCCCTCTAGGTGTTTGATAGTACCTATTTACATCCTTGTGGATCCTACATTATAAAAACCTACACTTTTTAGTACCGGAACTACATTGCGGATCCGGATCACCCCCTGTTTTTCAATCCGGAACCCGAACGAAGGATTTTTGGTTTTTGCACTGCGTACCGGTACGCGACTACTTGTACCGGTACGCGATCTGGATTTCTTTATATTCCGGAATTCATGAGTTTTATTTCATCTCTCCCATTTCAAAACACTCCCTCTCTCTCTCTAAAACATCTCTAAGGATATTCTCTTCAAGATCAAGAGATTTGTTGCTTTCATTTGTAAGTTTCTACATTAATCTTGCTTTCTTTAAACTTCAAAACCCTAGTTTTTAGGTTTTGATGTTGTTTTTAGAGATTTTTGAGTAGATCTTTGGTTCAAATGAAATCTCTTGCATAAATTACCCTAAATTCATGTTTAGAACATAATTGGTACATCTCTATGCAATTAGATTCATGTTTCCATGCTTATTTGCTTGAATCTAACATTTTCATATGTTCTTAACATAGAAAAATTGAGAATTAGGGCTTTTAATGTAAATGAATTTTGAATGATGAATCATCAATTGTGACATGTTTAGAATGTTTCTTAGACATGTTTAAACCTTTCTATACGATCAAATCATAGTGCATTGTGTTCTTTGTAGGAAATGGCTTTTTCATGGCTACTTGCATTGGTGATTTTGATGGCCACTGGAAGTGGACGTGGTCGCGGTTCTGGAAAGAAGAAGACTACTAAACGATCACGAGAGGAAGGTTCGACAAGCTCAGATTCTGAACATTCATCTGAATATGAAGAAGAAACGGTTCAAGGAAAGGGGAAAGCACCTATGGCTCCAAGGAAAAAGAAGGGTGCGGATTCTCCTCCGCGTAGAAGTACCGGTGGACCGGTAATACGCGAGCGCTCTCAACGGAGATCAAATGTTGATGAAAGCGAAACGCATGTGAGTGCAAAACGCCGTGCCAGATTTGCAAACCGCACATGCATTGGAGAGCGACACGTGAATTTTAATGAGCTATGTCGTGAGGTGCCAGACTTTGCAAGGCTTTTGGAACGAAGTCATATTCGGCCACTTGGTAGAGTTCAACCAAAGATGGATTTTTGTGTTGAGATCATCAGGGAATTTTATATGAGAGCTAACATACTCCAAAAGGACCATGACACAGGGGCTTTCATTATTGAAACAACAGTTAGAGGCGTCAAATTTGATATTACTCCAGCAGTAATTGGGGCAAATCTTGGATTAGCTGTTGACGCTACTGGTCTTTACTACACAGATGGTGATTTCCAGCATGACACTCATTGGGACACTGTTGTGGATTAAATTTGCAAGTCAGGGACACACACAAATAGGTCATATGTTGAATCAAAGGACCTAAAACCAGAATATCACATTTTGTCCTTAATCGTCTGCTACAACTTATTGCCTACAATGGGGACCAAAAGGATTCGATGGGATCGATTGCTACTTCTCTTTTTCCTTGGTCACCCGGAAAGTGCAAATGGAATCAACATCAACATTCCATTTCTAATTTGGCAGCAAATGGTACATGTCATTGAGGGATCAAGGCAACGTGACCTTCTACCGTTTCCAATCTTGATTACTCGTATTTTGGAAGATCACGGTGTTGACATTTCTTGTACCAAGTTTGACTACGGCTTAGGCTCAATTGATGGAATCACATTAGCCAAGTCAGTTAGCACTTTGAAAACATTTGGGCATACAAAGGGCTATGCAAGTGAAGCAACTCCGAGCGCACCGCCTCGCCAAGAATCTCCTGAACCAGATGAAGTGGTAACTCTTCAAACCTTGCATCGGGATGTTCGTTCATTAAAGCAAAGGATGGAGCAAAGGATGGAGCAAGGCTTCAAGAAACTTGAGGATGGTTTAAAGAAAATCTTCGATATCCTTGGGTGCAAACACGACGATGTGGTCACTGGAGCAACTGCACCGAGTAGATCTCATGGACCTACATCACATGAGGACGATGATGATTCAGATCAGGATGAGTGATTTCTTTGCCTTCTTGTTTTTGGTTTTTAGTTTCTTTTCACTTTATGATGAACATGAACTCTAATGGGCATGTAACTATGAACGTATCCTGCTAGTATGTTACTTTTTGTCTATTTTGATTGTTTAACAATTTGTGACAAAAAGGGGGAGAACAGAAAATATTGATTGAATCACAAAGGGGAACATAGATGCTCAAGACAGGGGGAGAACATGGAGAACATGTTGGAATGCTCAAGATAGGGGGAGATAAAGAAAAGATTGAAAGAGCCGAAAAACAAAAGAACCAAAAGGACAAATCAAATGTAGGATTTTAATTTCTAACGACTAACGTTTGATTTTGTTTGGAGTTTTGTTTTGCAGGAATTACATCACTTTAAGACTCCAAGTCCTAAGTCATAGAGTATGTTCTAGGACTGTTTGGTTCAAATGTAATTTTATATTTATTGGATCTTTCACGCAAAGAAAATCAATGTTTTGGTGATGACATTGAATTTCGGATTTTTTGGTTTAAGATGAGTGACTTGAGCGCTTTTATGTATTTTTGGGTTTTGTCACGAAATTGCCAAAGGGGGAGATTGTTACGGCATTTTGGTGTTGGCATATTTCGTGAGTCAAGTCAGTGAGTTGAGTCGGAGTCTTAAAGGGATCAAATTGTCAAATCAGCCTTCGAAGACTCATTGAAGATTCAACATGAGCCCAAGTCAACTTTCAGGTATGATTAAATATTGTTCATGGTGATTAAAGTTCGTTTATAATTATTGGAAATAGGAAATTAATGAAAACCGGTTTAGACTTGGTTTTAGGAACTTGGTTTTAACTTACAACTTAATTTAAGTTTGGATTCCGGTACTTGGTGTGGTGACCGTAAATCCCATGCAGTTTTCCGACTGAATCTACGGTTTAGAACACCTATTGTTGGTGTATCTGGCCCATGGTGCATCAAAGGGATGCTACTGTTGGACCTGGTGATGTATCTTTTACTGTTTTGGCTTCGGCTGTGTTTGCCGAAATTTCTGGAAGGTTTTTGGCCAAACAGAGGTCAGAATTGGATTCAGCACGGAAAAACACTTGAAAACGGCTATTTGCTTGCCAAATTTGGAGTCCGGATGACCAAAAACGGGCTACCGGAAGTTTCGGGGGAAAAACGGGTGCATGGGAGTGTCCGTGGACCGGCCGGGGCCACGTGGCGGCTTTTTATTGGCCGGCACACACCGCTCGGTCCACGGGAAGGGAGCGCGGGTGCATGGACCGCGAGGCGGGCCACGTGGCACGGCCGGATTGGCGGGTGCGCGCGGCTCGGTCCAGGGAAAAAGGCGGAGCGGCGCGTGGACCGGGAGCAGGACGCGTGGCAGGCGGGTGTTGGCTGGTCCACGTGGTCTTGGTCCACGGGACGTTGAGCGGTGAGCGGGGGCGGCGGAGCGGTCGACGCGTGGCGTTGCGCCACGCGTCGCCACCCGCGGGGCCCCGCCGCTGTAGCGGGGGGGGCGCGTGGCGTGCGCGCGGTGGCCCCGCACGGCTGTCCCCTGTTTTGGGGGTACGTGGCGGGCGCCCGGGCGCGTCGGACGGCGGCTGGTCCGACCCGGGCCTCGCCGGATCGATCCGGGCTAAAGGGTTTTAAACCCGAAACCCATTAAGCCTATAAAGGCTTGTTTTACTGATTTTTAGCCCATTTTCACCTCTTTTCTTTGGGAATTTTACAATGGAGCCTTAAGGAAAATTTTTCCTCTGCCTGAGCTGAACCCAACTGTAGCTTGCCGGAATTTTGTGGTGCACGGTTTCCGAGGTTGGCCACTTTCCGGCGCGGCGCGACTTTGTTCATCATCGACCCGTTTTGCGTCTTCTCGGTGCGCAGACTCTCCTGGTTTTCTCCGACACCCGATTTCGACGATTTTTGCGCCGTTAGATTCACGACAGGTAGGACTCCTACTTTGATATTCACAGTTTGCCTAGATTCTTTTCGGATTTTAGAGGTATTTGAGCTTTCTGTTGCCTCTTTTTCTTTGCGGATTTTTGGACAGCGACACAGTGTTTCTGCCATATCTTCGTGTACCGACATCGGATCTGGGTGATTCAAGAGGCTAAATTCATCTACTCTTCGCGAGGAATCTCCTGGATTTTTCTCAGGATTTTAGGAGGTTGTCTCGAAGGTAAGAACTTTCCCTCTTTCCGAATGTTTATCTGGGGAAATTTCTACAGTTGTGTTGGAGGTTATTTTCTTGCCGGATTTATATCTCAGCGTAGAAAACTCGGATTTGGATGTGCAGGCAGTCGTTTCGAAGCTATCGACGCGTAGATCGCGGGGATATTTTATTTGGATTTTTCTGAGGACTGTGAGCAGGTGATTTTTGCCCATCTTCGCAGCTGAATTATTGTTTGTTAAATTTGGCAGTTCTGGAGGAATACATGTGTAGTGACAGCTCGGTTTTTGTACCCAGGAGCAGTGTGGACTGCGCGGGACCTTTTGGACTTTGTGTAGCTACCATTTTTGGTATTATCAGCTGTAGGACTTTTGACAGCTCGACTGATCAGGTGGGTGGTTGTTGTACCCTCTCCTTCGATATACCCACTAGGAATGTCAGAGTTTTCCTGATTTGACAATGTTAACTGTTGTTGGTAGACCTGCATGCTCTAGGAAGTTAATTCTCAGTTATTTAATCCCTGATAAATTGTGTTAGAATGAATACTCTATTTAAGCATTTAATTATTCTGGACTGCATGCTTAGGGGCAAAATAGTAATTGAGGACTATGAAAGTGATGATTGTTCGTATGTGACTGTCACCTTAGCCTACATTCCCTTAACTGATTATTCTTGGAAAATGGACAAATTGTTGGAACAATGCATGATTAAATGAATCATATAATTCTGTCATCTTTTACTGCTACACTATCCTTTGGGACTTGACTTAGGAGAAACCATGCATTGATTCTTTTCTTCTCCTATTATTGATAGACTTGAGGCATAGTTGCTCGGTTCGAGCGGGTGTTGGACAGTGTAGTCAGGTATTGGGGATTTGGGACAGGTTGGGTTTTTGACAGGGTGTTGCGGCGACCACGGATCTTGGGTGGTTGACCGGTTGTTACTATTGCATCAGATTGGGTGTTTTGGGGATCGGGCTTTCTTTAGTGGAGGGTTGTTCCCACTTCATTGAGTCTCGATCCAGTCCTGCTATTTTAGGTTACTTACTTTCCTCGTGTGGGTCGCTCCCCACGAGTGCCACTCCGGAGTGCGCGGCTGACAGACTTTGAGTCCTGGGGACTCCTTGCTTCGGTGTTATGCGTAGGCTGGCATACCCGAGGCGGCAGAGCAGGCAGTGCCAGTGTCCACTGGCGGTCAGATTGGGTCATTTGACAGGCTTCTTGATACTGATGCATACTTTGCCATCCGGTTGGTTGGCATGTAGAGGCATATTAGGGATAGCACTTCATCAGTGGTCATTCATATTGCACTCCCCTTTCTTTCCCTTCCCTTTTTGCCTCTGATCACCTGGTGGGCATATCTGAGCTGAGGCTTTACCCACTAGGGGAGGCTACTGTTTATAGTAGTACTTACCCCCATTGTTTTTCTTGTTTCTTTCTTTCCTTGTTTTGCAGAGTCCTCAGTGGGAGTTGCTGGGCCGTCAGCAACTGATCGAGGCAAGCGCATCGCGGACTAGATAGAGAGCCTCCCGAGGGCTGTAGCTGGAGATTTTTGGGTACCTGGACTTCTCAGACAGTTTTTAGTTACTTTCTTTTGGGACTGGCTTCTGCCAGCTGTTTATATTTTAGCAGTGAGCTGGGAGAGACATCTGTATTTTATTTTACTGTTGTACCTTTTACTTCCAGCTTCTGTCTGAGATACAGTAGTTTTAGTTTAGCTCTGATTATTATGCTCTTTTATTATTATTTCTTATCTGAGCAGGTTACCGACGCTTCGTGTATGTGGGAAATACCGCATGCACGGCGGATCTGTGGACGGGCCCGGGTTCTGGTTTACACCCGGGGCGTGACAGATTAAGTTGGTATCAGAGCTTAGGGATAGGTCAGTTGGGACTTAGGAAACCCTAGGCTTTTGGACAGACCCTAGGATGATAGGGCGTGAGTGGCGTGACATTTTGCGAAAGTCGGTGATTTTTATAGTTAACTCTTCCTGTGAGTGAAGAGGGATCGACATAGTCTATTTCTGTTGAACCATTATGTTGGCTGCAGACAACATAAGGTTACAGAAATAGGGGGATGTCTTTGACTTTCGCCAGATTGGGTCGTGTGGGGTTTTGTTACTGATGTTTGGTTTCTTGTGGCAGGATGCCTCCTCGACGTCGGATTCCCACTCGGGGTGTCCCTTCGCCCCCTGTTGAGCCAGAGCAGCCTACACCCCCCGAGCTTACTGAGTTGAGGGCCTTGGTGGCCCAGTTGGCGGAGGGTCAGCGCCGCCAGGAGCAGAGGATTGAGCAGCTGCTTGCTCAGAGGGAGGCACCACCCCCAGCTGTTCCTGAGGCTCCTGTGCCCCTTGTTGCACCTTTTGTGCCGTCAGCGCCATCTTCGAGTAGCGGGGCTCCTGGAGCTATTCAGCCTTTGACTGCGGAGGAGGAGCAGGATTTTGCTGACAAACTCTCCCAGTTTGTTAAGCGGGGACCACCTAGATTCTCGGGGCGGGATGCTCAGCCCCGGGATGTTGGGAGATGGCTTTCTGCGATGGAGAAGCTTTTTCGGGACTTCTTCATCGACCCGAAGTATCGAGTGCACATGGCGGTGCACTGTTTGGACGGAGATGCAGATTTTTGGTGGCAGCGGGTAGAGCCACTGGAGTTCCGGATCACTCGGCAGTTGCCTTGGGAGGAGTTCAAGCGGATGGTGTTGGACACCTATTTCTCTACCAGTGTGAAGAAAAAGTTGGAGGACGACTTGAAGAATCTGCAGCAGGGCGATCGATCGGCCCATGTCTATTTCCAGGAGTTCATGGAGTTGCTGAACTGTGTGCCTTTCGTCGCCCGTGACGGTCCGCACCAGGTAGAGATGTTTGAGGCAGGCCTTCGCCCAGAGATTTACACACTGGTGCATGCTCAGAGATTTCAGACCCTGGAGGCAGCCGCAGAGCACGCACAGTGTGTGAGAGAGGCGGAATTTGGATAGTCCGCGGTCGAAATGATATAATAGGACTAAATCTCTAACCGGCGATAGCATTTGGATGGTAACAGATCCAAGAGGACATGAGAGTTAAGCGTGCTAGAGCTAGAGTAGTTCTAGGATGGGTGACCCCCTGGGAAGTGGGCGTCACAGTTGGTATCAGAGCCATTCACCAGCCGGAAATGTGAGATGAGTCTCAGCTGAGCCAGGTTTATAGCGGGTAGAGCGAGGTTCCCCGGCTAATGACCGTTGTGTGAGTGCAGCTCCTCACAAGGTCGCTAAGGCTAGCGAGACGAGTCTCACATCGCCTGGTGCTTGTGAGTGTGCTTGAGCCTGACGTGGACGTCAGGCTTAAAGGGGGGAAGATGTGACACCCCCGGAATTTGGATTAGTCCTATATATAAATGATATAATAGGACTAAAATCTCTAACCCGGCTATAGCATTTTGGATGGTAACAAGATCCAAGAGGAACATGAGAGTTAAGCGTGCTAGAGCTAGAGTAGTTCTAGGATGGGTGACCCCCTGGGAAGTAGGGCGTCACACAGTGGGTGGAGAGAGGTGATCAGGAGGTGGCCAGACGGAGGGCCGCGGTCGCGCAGAGTTTCCGACAGGAAGCGACCAGCCCCGGAGGACGGGGGACAGGCCAGCTCATGGAGACCGCCACGGCCGCCGCAGTCCCAGTCTTACGGCCGTGGGCGATCTGATAGGAGAGGGTCTGGGGGACCCCAGAGACCGCAGCAGCATCCGCAGCAGCACCAGCAGCAGAGATCGAAGCAGAGGCAGCAGCGATCTCAGCAGCAGTCCTCGAGGCAGCAGCAGCCGAGACAGCCCCGACCTTCTGACCGATGTATTTTCTGCGGGGGTCAGCATGCCGCCATCACTTGTGACCAGAGATGGGGTCGATGCTTCCGTTGTGGACAGCCGGGGCATGTGCGAGCTACCTGCCCCCTTTCTACTTCCTCGGCACCTTCTTCGGCGTCGACTCTATATTCCCCTCAGCAGCAGCAGCCACCAGCCCAGCGGTCTTATGCTTCAGCGAGCAGGCCGTCCACCTCTCATCCTACAGATTCTCGACCTCCAGCACCGAGCGGGCGGGTGTATGCCGCCCAGTTAGCAGATTCTTCAGCGGCAGACCAGGTGGTGGCAGGTATTACTCTACTCTTTGGTATTCGGGCTCGCACTTTATTCGACACTGGAGCATCTCATTCTTTCCTTAGTCGAGCATTTGCATCCCTGCATGGTCTAGAGGTAGAGTCCTTGTCATGTGCATTAGAGCGGTTCCTGATCACGTTATGAATGTCGAGGAGCATGTTTGGCATGCCCGGTGCAGTTTGGGCCTTGGATTTTGCCGGCAGACTTGCTTGTCTTGCAGCAGCTCCATGATTTCGACTTGGTGCTGGGGATGGATTGGCTATCTGGTATTTGTCACGATCGACCGCAAAGGGGGAGATTGTTACGGAATTTGAGTTGGCGTATTTCGTGAATGTATTAAGTCTTGAAGATTGAAGATGAAGAAACTTTGGATCATATACCTCAATCTCAAGAAAGAAGAATTCAAAAGGATCAGGTACGTTTAACTAAAGAATTTTGATGATCCGAATACTTCTTATAGTGTAGAAACACCTGGAAGAGGTTTTAATTGCTTATTCATCAAAAACTGGACATGGGACATGTTCAGGATCCGGATCGTGGCTTTCAATCCGGATCCCGAAGGGTGTTTGTTCATACACTGGTTCAATCCGGATCGCAGCATCTCTGATCCGGATCCCGAACACTAGTTTTACCTGTTGCTTCTTCGATCCGGATCAGGAATTGCAATCCGGATCCCGAACATGATGTTCTGGTAAAACTGTATGAACGATCCGGATCGGGGACTACGATCCGGATCCCGAACAGGCAATTTTCTGGAAATCGTCTTTGTGCTTCTGCAATCCGGATCGCCAAATCCAATCCGGATCGCCGTCGGTAAAACTTTCCAGAAAAGGCTGTTTTTGATCCGAATATTCTTCCTAGGGTTTCTAACCTATAAATAGCCCTTATTCATTTCTAGGGCATCCGCAATAGATCGGAAGAAAAATAGCCGAAAAGAAAAATCCACATATAGAGAAGAAAGGAAATCAATAGATTTATTCTATGTTTCTTCATCTATATTGATTGATTTGATTCTAGGTTTTCCATACTCACATTTTGAGTAGAATCAAATCAATGAATACTTAGATGGTATTTCCGATCTATCTTTAATCTAAGTATTCGGCGGATCATCACCACCCAAACAAACAACGATTTACCCCAAAATCGGCGCGTGGACTCGCGTGGCCTTGTGGATTCAAGGTGCAACCGCTCTCGTGGATTCGGAGCGAGGTACGTTCGTGGATTCGAAGCGTGCCATTGGGTGAAGACCGTGGATTCGGTTGGACGTCGTGGACTCGACGTTGGACGCTGTGGATTCAGCGTTGGGCGCGGATCGTGGATTCGAGAAGCGTCGTGGAGCGAGCGGAGAAGATCTACTAGGAGCGTATGGTAAAAGGTTGAGTCGTCTGTGAGTACGTTATATCACCTTGTACGTGTGTTAATTCTAGTGGATTTCGCCGTGTTATCGGTCCCGTGGTTTTTTACTCCGGTTTGGAGTTTTTCCACGTAAAAATCTTGCGTGTTCTTTTATTTTTCCGCATTGGGTTTTATCGCGCAATGATTTTTTGAGTGTTTATTGTTTACACCTATTCACCCCCCTCTAGGTGTTTTTTCCCCTATTTAGATCCTTATTAACCTAAACCCAACAAGTGGTATCAGAGCGGGAATAGGGTTGTAAACAATGGTTGAAGGTGGAAACATCAATCGACCCCCTTTCTTTGATGGAACAAATTATGCGTACTGGAAAGTACGGATGAAAGCTTTTTAATTTCCATCGACGAAAGGGTGTGGCAATCAATTGAATTAGGATGGTCTAATCCAACTGAAATTTTAGATGATGTTCGCACCTTAAAACCTAGGTCGAAATGGACCAAGGAAGAGATAGACTTATCTTCTTACAATGGCAAAGGGATTAATGCTCTATTTAATGCTTTGTCACAAACTGAGTTCTCTCGCGTCTCGGCATGTGAGACTGCGAAAGAAATCTGGGATGTTCTTCAAGTTACGCATGAGGGAACTAACTTAGTGAAGATTCAGAAACTGCAAATGCTTACGAGCAAGTTTGACTCTATCTCTATGGCAGAGAATGAATCTTTCACTGACTATTACACACGATTGCAAGACATCGTGAACTCATGTGCTAACTTGGGAGAGAAGATTCCAGAATTTAAAGTTGTAAGAAAAATTCTAAGAACTCTTCCTGAACGATTTCGCCCGAAGGTCGCAGCCATTGAAACAATTAAACACCCGGACGAAATGCGTGTAGAAGAATTAGTAGGTGCTTTACAAACTTATGAAATGACTTTTCCTACTAACTATTCTTCTGGAAAGGCATCCTCTTCTAAGTCTTCAGGTTACGCATTGAAATCAACTAAAGAAGAAGACGCGGATTCATCCTCCTCGGACGACGACGAGAACCTTTCTATGGAGGACTTTGAGAAGCAGCTCGCTCTCTTGACAAGGAAGTTTCGCCGCAACTTTCGAAGGGGAAATTCAAGCAAAACTCCATCCTTCGGAAAGTCGAAGAAAGGCAAGGGTCCTTCAAGCACAAGTCAAGAAAGCAAGAGAACTTCTCAAAGGATAAGAAAAGTTCTGAGGGACAAGTTCAGTGTTTCAAATGTCGAGGCTACGGCCACATTGCAACGGAATGTCCCAACAAGAATCCGGCTAAGAAGAAAGCGATGCAAGTCGTTACTTGGGATGACAACTCCACGTCAAATGAGTCATCCTCAAGTGATGAAGAAGACAACGCGACAGCTTTCCACGCGTCCACTACATCTTCACCCTTCATGTGCTTAATGGCAAGTACATCCGACTCACTGTCCAACTCCACTGTTGAAAAGATTGCAACGGACGATGAATCAGATGATTCGGAAGGTGAAGATTTTGCTTTAGCCTACCATAAGCTTTTGAGGGATTCAAAGAAACTGGCTAAGCAAAACAAGGGGTTGAAAGAGAGATTGCAGGATCTTGAAGAAGAAGTAAAAAGGGTAACCTCTATCTCAACCGATCTTGAAGTGGAAAGGGACAATCTGATTAAGACAAATGTTTCCCTTCAAGAGTCCAATGAGCAATTCGAGAAGAATTATATGGATATGGTGAACAAAGCGAATTACTTCTTGAAGCTCAACGGCGAGGCTCGACAGGAAAAATTGGAAATGACGGAGACCATACGCCAACTAAAGGATGACTTAAAGAGATTTTCTTCTGGAAGGAGTAAGTTGGACAGACTTCTTGGTCTCGGTCAAAGAAATAAGTTCGGCCTCGGATACACTCAAACTGGAGACATTCCAAGTTCGAGTGGTACAGTATTTGTGCCTCAGTCGGTATCTCCTCCTCCGACACCGGTGTTCACGACAAGCAACGACAACAACCTACTACATCTCCTCGGAATCGACAAGAACCAAGGTATGTTTTCGTTGTGGCATTTCAGGGCACATAAGAAGAAATTGCAAGACGGAAGCCAAACGCACACCTCAAGCACATCTTGCAATGACTACCAAAAGGGCTATTCCTCGGAAAACAACTCAATCATTGAAGGAAAAGAGCCTTGGTAGTACACCGCTCAAGACGACATCATCAAGGAGCAGCAATTCTTCAAGCAAGACGCTCTCACCTAGGAAATCAACTTCACGACCATTACCGACGCACTTCAAAAAGGTTTGGGTGCGCAAAGGTGAAATCTTTCCCTGTCTTGCTACCAATGTTTCTTTGCATGCATATGATAGTTCGTCTTGGTACCTGGATAGCGGGTGTTCCCGTCATATGACCGGCGATAAAAACTGTTTTCAAACATTTGAGAAAAACTCCGGAGGACTTGTTGTTTTCGGAGATGGTCGGTCTTCCAAAATTGTTGGAAAGGGAACGGTAGCTATTCCAGATGGCCCGGTTCTAGATAATGTGTTATTTGTTCATGGCCTTAAGACTAACCTCATAAGCATAAGTCAACTGTGTGATAGTGGTTATTCAGTTAATTTTTCATCTGATAAATGCACTGTAACTGACATGAACCATGCTTTCTTTTTAAAGGGGGTTAGATCAGAAAACAATTGTTATGTAGTTCCTTCTAAGATTTCTGAAAAATGTAACCTAGCATCTTTGAAAAATGAAACACTTTGGCATGAAAGGCTAGGTCACATAAACTTTAAGGAACTTGCTAGAATTTCAAATAAAGATGTGGTCAAGGGGGTTCCAAAACTTTCTTTTGAACAAAACCTTGTGTGTGGCGGTTGCCAAAAGGGAAAACAGTCTAGGACTGCACACAAGAATTGAACCACATAGGTACAAAACGGG
>JAQOTM010000621.1:29632-86045 GCA_029168755.2 Tillandsia fasciculata
CTACGTTTTGGCTTTGTTTTTGTGGACAAAAAGGGGAGGAGAGTGAGAGAGTTAGCAAGAACTCTGAACAATACTGCGTGAAAACAATGATTTTGAATATCGTGATATCAGGTAGTATGAAATCTAAATCGATGATACATGTACCTTATGACTTGCACTCACTTTGGGTTTTTTCCTTTTGTGATTGGTGACATGCGTTCTATACTAACTATTCGACTAACTATTTGGGCATGTATAACTAAACAAGTTGATGTTGGACTAACATACTTTGCATTTGGTTTCAACTGCTGGTAGAATAAATGTTGGTTTTTACTATGCTTCTTTCACAGATCTGTTTGTTGTTTTCAAAGTCCCAATGATGAGACTAAACTCTATCTCTGTATTTGGTTTGTATGCTCCCATGCTTGATGTATCTAACGAATTGGTTTGTCAAGAATGTTTTGCTGTGTGCAGAGATATACATGTCTAAGTCTAAGTCTGTTTCTAGGAGTTGTATCTCATGTTTTTTAATATTGCTGGAACTCTTTTGTAAATTTTTGTTGTATGGTGAAGCAACAAAATATTCCTTTTTTGAATTTTCTTTGTGGATTTGGGTTTTGTCACCGAACCGTTAAGGTGGAGATTGTTTACGGAATTTGAGTTGGCGTATTTCGTGAATGTAAATAAGTCTTGAAGATTGAAGATGAAGAAACTTTGGATCATATACCTCAATCTCAAGAAAGAAGAATTCAAAAGGATCAGGTACGTTTAACTAAAGAATTTTGATGATCCGAATACTTCTTATAGTGTAGAAACACCTGGAAGAGGTTTTAATTGCTTATTCATCAAAAACTGGACATGGGACATGTTCAGGATCCGGATCGTGGCTTTCAATCCGGATCCCGAAAGGTGTTGTTCATACACTGGTTCAATCCGGATCGCAGCACTCTCTGATCCGATCCCGAACACTAGTTTTACCTGTGTTCTTCCACGATCCGGATCAGGATTGCAATCCGGATCCCGAACAGATATTCTGGTAAAACTATATGAACGATCCGGATCGGACTACGATCCGATCCCGAACAGGCAATTTTCTGGAAATCGTGGTTTTTGTGCTTCTGCAATCCGGATCGCCAATCTCCAATCCGGATCGCCGTCGGATTTCTTTCCAAAAAGGCTGTTTTTGATCCGAATATTCTTCCTAGGGTTTCTAACCTATAAATAGCCCTTCCATTTCATTTCTAGGGCATCCGCAAAGATCCAGGCTGGTCATAAGAAAAGATAGCCGAAAAGAAAATCCACATATATAGAGAAGACGGAAATCATTAGATCTATTCAATGTGTTCTTCATCTATATTGATTATTTGATTCTAGGTTTTCCATACTCACATTTGAGTAGAATCAAATCAATGAATACTTAGATGGTATTTCCGATCTATCTTTAATCTAAGTATTCGGCGGATCATCACCACCCAAACAAACAACGATTTATCCCAAATCGGCGCGTGGACTCGCGTGGCCTTGTGGATTCAAGGTGTGTACCGCTCTCGTGGATTCGGAGCGAGGTGCGTTCGTGGATTCGAAGCGTACCATTGGGTGAAGACCGTGGATTCGGTTGGACGTCGTGGACTCGACGTTGGACGCTGTGGATTCAGCGTTGGGCGCGGATCGTGGATTCGAGAAGCGTCGTGGAGCGAGCGGAGAAGATCTACTAGGAGCGTATGGTAAAAGGTTGAGTCGTCAGTGAGTACGTTATATCACCTTGTACGTGTGTTAATTCTAGTGGATTTCGCCGTGTTATCGGTCCCGTGGTTTTTTACTCCGGTTTGGAGTTTTTCCACGTAAAAATCTTGTGTGTTCTTTTATTTTTCCGCATTGGGTTTTATCGCACAATGATTTTTTGAGTGTTTATTGTTTACACCTATTCACCCCCCTCTAGGTGTTTTTTCCCCTATTTAGATCCTTATTAACCTAAACCCAACAAGTGGTATCAGAGTTGGCATCTCTTTGTATTCCGTAAGAAGTTGTTGATATCCGCTCACGAGTTCTTCTCGTCCGACTCCCCCTCACTTGATGACTCTCCGCCGTTGTTGATGTTTCATACAAAATCAAAGGAGTAGAGTCAGTGACTAAAGATGATAAGCACAAATTAGAAGAGGGAATTTGAGAGGCATGAAAGCAACGATTTTTTCTTTTTCCTCTTCACTTGAGGTCGATTCATCGAAACTAGAATCGTCCCAAGTTTTTGCTTGCAAAGCCTTCTTTTTTATAATTTCGGAGAAGGACAATCCGTTGAAAAATGGTCGTAGCCTTTGCATCGATAGCATTGGATTTCCCCTTCGAAATCATCTTTTCTTTTTCTTTAGAGGGTTTTGCAAAGCTTTTGAGTTTAGAGGATTTAGAACCCGATGATCCTTTAAGGTTTCGTGGATGAAGATCCATCGGTTCGATTCTTCCAAAACTTCCGACGAAATTTCTTTGTGATCCGCGCCAATTGTTCTTCAAAATCGGCAAAAGAGATTTCATCGTCGGAACTCGATTCGCCTTCTTCTTCCTTTGTTGATTTGAATGCAATACCTGTAAGCTTAGAAGAAGACTTGGAAGAAATTTGATTAGTAGGAAAAGTCATCTCATAAGTTTGCAAAGCACCTACTAATTCCTCTACACTCATCTCATCCGGATGACTAACGGTTTCAATGGCGGTAACCTTTGCCCTAAACCGTTCCGGAAGAGTCCGAAGTATCTTTCTTACAATTTTCGACTCCGGATCTTTTCTCCTAAATTAGCACATGTATTAATTACATCTTGAAGTCTAGTGTAATAATCTGTAAACAATTCATGCTCTTCCATATGAATAGAGTCAAATTGACTTGTAAGCATCTGGAGCTTTTGAATTTTTACAAGATTAGTACCCTCATGTGTAATTTTGAGAATATCCCAAATTTCCTTCGCGGTTTCACACGCGGAAATTCTTGTAAACTCAGTCGAGGAAAGAAAATTATATAAAGCGTTCATACCTTTCCCATTGTAAGAAGATCTTTCGATTCCTCTTTGGACCAACTAGAGCGAGGTTTTGGGGTAGTAGAATTTCCTACTTCCTCAACAGGATGCACCCAACCGTATTCCACGGTTTGCCAACACGCTCATCAATAGAGATGAGAAAAGCTCTCATCCGCACTTTCCAATATGCATAATTGGTCCCATCAAAAAGAGGAGGTCTAAAAATATTACCACTTTCACCCGACATGATAGATAAACCTAAAACCCTCTCTGATACCAATTGTAGGTTTTTATAATGTAGGATCCACAAGGATCTAAATAGGTACTATCAAACACCTAGAGGGGGGTGAATAGGTGTAATATTTAAAAACCAAATCTCAGTGCAAAAATAAAAACCAATGCGGAAAATAAAAACAACACACCGAGATTTACGTGGAAACTCCAATCCAGGAGAAAAACCACGGGACCAACACGCAATAACAATCCACTAAGAAAAGAAGAATAACAAGGTGATTACCGACTCCACGGACTCAAACCCCTCCTTCAACTTCTTCGGACCTTGCGCTCACCGATTGCACGTCCACTGCACACGTTCGAATCCACGAACGCCACTCGAATCCACGAGCACACGTTTCGAATCCACGAAACGCCTTTAGCACACCGAATCCACGATGCCACGTCGAATCCACGACGCAAACTCAGCCGATAAGAATATTGGCTTCGATGGTGATCCTTTGCTTAGATTATCATTGAGGAACCATGGAAATCTCTAAGCAAAGACTAGATCAATTCGACAAAAGATAGATCTTGGAAGAACCGTCGAATTGACCTAAAAGAGGCTATAAAGAAGAACGATAAAAACCTAGCCTCTAGGGTTGCTCTCAAGTGTTTTCGGTATTGGTCAGTCGTTCTTGAGAAACCCTAAGTGTCTATTTATAGTTTAGAAACCTTTGGAAAGAGATAAGAATCAAAAACATACCTTATCTGGAAATTTTCAGGACGGCGATCCGGATCGGATTACTGCGATCCGGATCGTCGTAACGAGATTGACGATTCCAGAAAACCAAGGGTTCGGGATCCGGATTGCAAGGTCCGATCCGGATCGTTCATGAATTCAGCAAATCCCATGTTCGGGATCCGGATCGGAATGGCCTGGATCCGGATTGAAATTGCCAATGAACAATCACCCTTCGGGATCCGGATTGGATTGTCTGATCCGGATCCTGAACATGTCCCATGTCCAGTTTTTGATTTTTATGCAATTAAAAATTCATCCAAGTGTTTCTACACTATAAGAAAGTATTCGGATCACCAAAATTATTTAGTTAAACATACCTGATCCTTTTGAATACTTTCTTCTTGAGATTGATGTAACTGATCCACAATTCTTCATCTTCAATCTTCAAGACTCAAGACATTGAGTGTCAACTTGAGCTCTTGTTGAATCTTCTCTAAGTCTTTGATTGCTGATTGACAATTTGATCCCTTTAAGACTCCGACTCAACTCACTGACTTGACTCACGAAATATGCCAACACCAAAAAGCCGTAACAAAAAGGTAGTACCGGTACGCAAGTGAAAAACCAGAAAAATTCACATTCGGGTTCCGGACTGGATTTTCTAATCCGGATTGGATTTCAGGTACCGGAACAACAGAGCCAAAAAGCTAAAATTTCTTGAAACAAATCCAAATTTTGTCATCTTTTCAAATACCGATTTGTATACCATCAAGAAATCCATTTAAGTGCTTTGAAAAACAATGAATTCACATAGATGTCATTCAATCCAAATTTCTTTCATTAGAATAATTTAGAAAAATAAAAACCAGAAAGAGTATGTAAGCACTTTAGCGCATCAACTTTAAACAAAAGTCATCGTTTCATGCAACAAGAAATAGATTATACCAAATCTATCAAAAATACTCAAAAATGAAACGAAAATTTATGAAAATTAAAACCCTTAAAGTTGAACAACTTCAATCACATCTAACATGATCTTATGCGTAATGCCTTTATCAAATCATCAATTTGGTAAAGAAAATGAAATACCAAGATCAATAGATGTTTGAAATCCCAGATAAGTTAGATAATATATCTAGACAATCTGTTGAAGAGAGTGGCTCTTTGAGCATCTTTCGTTAAAAATCCCACCTTATACCAACCTTGAAATTTGACAGAGTCAAGTATTTCAATCATGCATTTTAATTAATCAAATTGACAAAACCATGCTTGGTTTACATGGGTATCTTTTTCCTCCATGTGGTGGTAGTTTTCACACTCCTCATTGGGATGTAACTCTTTCCACATCTTTTGAGCATTTTACTTTTCTTTGACTCCCCCTCAATTGGCTATCAATTATTTAATATATAAGGTATTCAACCAAAAATTGATCTCGTATTCATACTCGACTAAATAGTCAAATAAGATAATGACTATACCAAGAGATCATTGAGAGAGAAATTGACTTTGATCACTTAAAAGATGAATTAATTAACATAAATGATCATTGCAACATCGAAATATTATGATGTCAAAAGCATAATAGATTTCTAAATGCGTGAAAAGATGCAATTAAAGTCAATATGACCAATGCTCAATAAAAAACTCCTATAATGAAGTATCTTCAAGATTATGATTATGGAGTAAAGTTGATAATATAAAATTAATTTGGAGTGAATGAACGTGAAACCCTTTTTATTCAATGCACTTGTTCAATAAAAACCCTTTTGTTCAAAAACAAAACATAAAACCAAGAGCATTGAAAAAACATGTAATGCAAAGATTAAGAAAAATATGAAGGGAAAACCAATCAAAACATTACACACAGTCAAAAGCTATTTAGAACTTAAGACAAGGAAAGATATCACCTTTCCGAATCCAAAATTGCTGGATTTTGGGTTGTCTTGATTCGTTGTGGCCGGGGGTTGTCCGCTTTGACTGTTGATCCACCTTGGTCTTTGCCTCGCGATAATCCACTTGTATGATCGAAGTTGTGGCTCGGACCTTTGGTGGGTTGAGTGAACTCCATTAACTTGATGTGTCTTTTGATTCCGTTGAGTCCGCTCCGTAGATGAAGTTGCCGAAGGATTTTTCTTTCTCTTTTTCGGGCAATTCTTCACCAAGTGTCCTTCAAGTCCACATAGGTGACAAGTTCTTTCCTTCAATTTTATTGTGGAACTTGAAGCATGCACAGTTTGGTCCTTTTTAAATCCCAAACCAACCTTGCTTGTTTGACCTAATCCGCACATACAATCTAGTTTCTTGGAACTGGTTGAAAGCCTTTGTATGTCGGATTTGAGTTCATGAACTTGCTTGGTCAAAGCTTGGTTGGTGTCATGAATTTCTTCAAACTACTTTTCAAGAAAACCAATCTTGTCCATATATGATTTTCCGTTCGTCTCCGATTGGTTTAGCTTTTCTTGGAGGATTTTATTGTTATCCAATAAACGTCCTTGTTCCTCCTCAAGATCATGTAGTTTGATCTTTAAAGCATGGTTCTCGTCTTGAACCTCAAATCGTTGCTTCCTCAACTTCTTGATATGCTTGGCCATCTTCTTTGATTCCGCAAGAAGTTGTTGGTATGCCTCAACGAGTTCTTCTTCGTCCGACTCCCCCTCACTTGATGACTCTCCTCCGGATGTTGATGTTTCATGCAAAATCAAAGGAATAGAGTCAGTGACTAAAGATGATAAGCACAAATTAGAAGAGGGAATTTTAGAGGCATGAAGAGCAACAATTTTTTCATTTTCCTCTTCACTTGAGGTCGATTCATCGAAACTAGAATCGTCCCAAGTTTTCGCTTGCAAAGCCTTCTTTTTATATGATTTCGGAGAAGGACAATCCGTTGAAATATGGCCGTAGCCTTTGCATCGATAGCATCGGATTTTCCCTTCGAAATTATCTTTTTCTTTTTCTTTAGAAGGTTTTGCAACGCCTTTGAGTTTAGAGGATTTAGAACCCGATGATCCTTTAGATGGTTTCGTGGATGAAGATCCATCGGTTCGATTCTTCCAAAATTTTCGACGAAATTTCTTTGTGATCCGCGCCAATTGTTCTTCAAACTCGGCAAAAGAGATTTCATCGTCGGAACTCGATTCGCTATCTTCTTCCTTTGTTGATTTGAATGCAATACCTGTAAGCTTAGAAGATGACTTGGAAGAAATTTGATTAGTAGGAAAAGTCATCTCATAAGTTTGCAAAGCACCTACTAATTCCTCTACACTCATCTCATCCGGATGACTAACGGTTTCAATTGCGGTAACCTTTGCCCTAAACCGTTCCGGAAGAGTCCGAAGTATCTTTCTTACAATTTTCGACTCCGGGATCTTTTCTCCTAAATTAGCACATGTATTAATTACATCTTGAAGTCTAGTGTAATAATCTGTAAACAATTCATGCTCTTCCATATGAATAGAGTCAAATTGACTTGTAAGCATCTGGAGCTTTTGAATTTTTACAAGATTAGTACCCTCATGTGTAATTTTGAGAATATCCCAAATTTCCTTCGCGGTTTCACACGCAGAAATTCGTGTAAACTCAGTCGAGGAAAGAGAATTAAATAAAGCGTTCATACCTTTTCCATTGTAAGAAGATCTTTCGATTTCCTCTTTGGACCATCTAGAGCGAGGTTTTGGGGTAGTAGAATTTCCTACTTCCTCAACCGGATGCACCCAACCGTATTCAACGGTTTGCCAAACACGCTCATCAATAGAGATGAGAAAAGCTCTCATCCGCACTTTCCAATATGCATAATTGGTCCCATCAAAAAGAGGAGGTCTATAAATATTACCACTTTCACCCATCATGATAGATAAACCTAAAACCCTCTCTGATACCAATTGTAGTTTTTATAATGTAGGATCCACAAGGATCTAAATAGGTACTATCAAACACCTAGAGGGGGGTGAATAGGTGTAATATTTAAAAATCAAATCTCAGTGCAAAATAAAAACCAATGCGGAAAATAAAAACAGCACACCGAGATTTACGTGGAAACTCCAATCCAGGAGAAAAACCACGGGACCAACACGCAATAACAATCCACTAAGAAAAAGAAGAATAACAAGGTGATTACCGACTCCACGGACTCGACCCCTCCTTCAAGTTCTTCGGACCTTGCGCTCCACCGATTGCACGTCCACTGCACACGTTCGAATCCACGAACGCCACTCGAATCCACGAGCACACGTTTCGAATCCACGAAACGCCTTCAACACACCGAATCCACGGTGCTACGTCGAATCCACGACGCAAACTCAGCCAATAAAGAAATATAGGCTTCGATGGTGATCCTTTGCTTAGATTATCATTGAAGAACCGTAGAAAGAATTTCTAAGCAAAGTTTAGATCAATTCGACAAAAGATAGATCTTGGAAGAACCGTCGAATTGACCTAAAAGAGGCTAAAAGGAAGAACGATAAAAACCTAGCCTCTAGGGTTGCTCTCGAGTGTTTTCGGTATCGGTCATTCTATTCGAGAAACCCTAAGTATCTATTTATAACCCTTGGAAACATATTAGAGTCGGTTTAGGAAACTTTTCCCGAGGTAACATTGTGTACCGGTATCACTTATCATGTTCCGGTACTCAATGGTGCAAAATACAGATTTTTCTATTGTGTTCCGGTACGCGAGTCTGTGTTCCGGTACGTAATACAAATTTCAGAAAATTCTGTGTCGGGTTTGAGGAACTTCAAGTGTGGTTCCGGTACTCAAAGTAAAAACTGATTTTTCCAAGATAAACTTTATCCAAAACAAACCAAGTACCGGAATCCAAACTTAAATTAAGTTGTAAGTTAAAACCAAGTTCCTAAAACCAAGTCTAAACCGGTTTTCATTAATTTCCTGTTTCCAATGATTATAAACGAACTTTAATCACCATGAACAATATTTAATCATACCTGAAAGTTGACTTGGGCTCATGTTGAATCTTCAATGAGTCTTCGAAGGCTGATTTGACAATTTGATCCCTTTAAGACTCCGACTCAACTCACTGACTTGACTCACGAAATATGCCAACACCAAAATGCCGTAACAGGTCGAAACTGCGACCCGGGCTCGCTAACAGATCCGCCGCCCATACGGTGAACCCCGTATAGACGAAGCATCAAACCTGCAAAAAAGATACTATACTAAACAGATATCAGAGCTGAGAGTAAACTGCTAGAAATAAAAAAAATATAAAATACAACTCTCCCAATGTACAACCTGTCCTCACCAAAATAATACAAAAGTCTCTCAGAATAAGAAAAACAGAAAAGTACAACTCAATACCTCACTACATGGTCGCTCAACATACCACTCTAATCATCTGGTAAGGGTACCTCTACTCTCTCTCTCAGGAGATGACTGGAAGGGATCTATCTCGCGACTCCCTTACCTCGGTCTGAAGAAGCGGCAGCTGGAACAGGAGAAACAGGTGTAGAAGTCCCTGGGGAAAAAGACACCACGACGGGTGTGAGAACTACATCCCACAGTAGCTCTCAGTGGGTACCGTCAACAAGCCCAACGGTCTGCCCACTAAGTCTACTAGAGGCATGAAGAACAATGCAGTGCTGAAGGGAAAAAGCTGGAAAATAAATTCTACAGCTACTATGCCCCTATCTAGATGCTCAAAAAGCGGGACAGATGAAAATATGATGCATCTGCTAACATAACAGTATAGTCACCCAATCTGAACTGACTGCCTCCTCGGGTCCAGTCAAGCCTGCGCCTCCTACTGCCGTATATCCCGAAGGACCGGACTTATGTAGGGCGTCCGTAGCTGCCAAAACTGGCTCAGCCAGAGGACTATGTCCGTAACTGCCAAACTGGCTCAGTCAGAGGGACTGCGTCCGTAACTGCCAAAACTGGCTCAGTCAGAGGGACGGCATCGACAAGTCGCGATACAAGAGTAACATCCACCCCGGGTGTGGCTCTCGAGGGGCGCGACCCCACCGAGGAAAGGTATCCGCGCACTCTGTCGCTCAGGTGGCATTGCAGGCTATGGTCAAAATCCACGCTCACGCTCTTCTCGGAAGAACTCAGTTCCTCAACATCTCTGTCACGCCCCGGGTGTAAACCAGAACCCGGGCTCGTCCACAGATCCGCCGTGCACACGGTATTTCCCGTGTACACGAAGCGCTGGTAACCTGCTCAGATATAAAAGTAATACAAGAGCATAAAACAGAGCTAAACTGAAACTAGTACCATCTCAGACAAATGCTGGAAATAAAAGTACAATAATCTCTCATGAATATACATGTGTCTCTCCCAGCTCACGAAAGGAATACAACCAGCTGGCCGCAGCCAGACCCAAAAATAAAAGAAAATACAACCGTCTGAGTGTACAGGGGATACAACAAAACTACTAAACTCGAGCCCGGGGTAGCAGCTATCTAGTCAGCGATCCTCTTACCTCGATCCTGGGAAGAGGGTCCCGCAACTCCAACAGATGACTCTGCAAAACAAAGGGGACAAGAAAAGAGGAAAACAGTGGGAGTCAGAACTACGATAAAGACAGTAGCCTCCCCTAGTGGGTAAACCTCAACTCCGACCTGCCCACTAGGACTACCAGAGGCTGAAAGAATAAATGTGGTAAACTATAAGTATGACTACTGATAAAAGCTACCACTAATATGCCTCTACCTGCCCAGCTAAAAGATAGCTAAATGAATGCATCAGAATATCGAAGCCTGCCTATCGGGTATGCCAGCCTACGCATAACACCGATATAGGATAGGAGTCTCAATGTCTGCCAAATCGGGTATGCCAGCCTACGCATAACACCGATATGGGACAGGAGTCTCAAGGTCTGCCAAATCGGGTATGCCAGCCTACGCATAACACCGATCTGGGATAGGGGTCTCAATGTCTGCCAAATCGGGTATGCCAGCCTACGCATAACACCGATATGGGACAGGAGTCTCAATGTCTGCCAAATCGGGTATGCCAGCCTACGCATAACACCGATCTGGGATAGGGGTCTCAATGTCTGCCAAATCGCACTCTGATCTATAAGGAAAAGTACCATCCGCCAAGGAAGCCCAAACCCTCTCCCCGATCTGATGCAATAACAACTGTCCGGTCAACCGCCCAAAATCCGCGGTTGCCGCATTACCCTGCCATCACAGCCTACCCGTTCCGAATCCCTAGTATCTGACTACACTATCCCAGCCCCTGCTCTAACCCGAGCATACTATCCCCTATGTCTAAGTGACTGAAGAAAGAATGAAACATGGTTTCTCCTAAGTCAATTCCAACATGATAGTGTAGCAGAAAAAGGTGGCCTATCTAGGTGACCATTCAAGCATGCATATGTCCTTTTCTTAATGAACCCTTTGAAGTACTCTAATCACATATCCCAACCTTTCATTTAACATTCAACGAGACATGGATTTAGCATGATTTCCAAGTAATTATACTACATATCTAAAGCATGGAAACACCATCGACTAACTTGTAGTTTTCTAACAATGCAATTATTAACGAAGAAACCAGGATCTCATACAAGCATGCTAGGTCCATCTCACAGTTCTACTAACAACATGATCAAGAGCCTACTAATAAGCCTAGTGATGAATCACAAATAGGAGGTTTACAACATCACCCACCTCGAGCGCTAATCCAAGTTCCCACAAGCGAAACTCAAGCTCAGTCCAAACAATCACCACCAATCTGTACAAAACACCCCAAAGGAAAGTACATAAGCTATTCATTCACAATTTCCAAAATCTGTCCCTTAATACCACAGTCCAGAATTCTCCAATTTTTACCTGCGAAGAATGCCCAGAAAAATCCAAGAAAAATACTATCGCGATCCTCGCGACGAACCCGTCGAAACGAGTACCTGCACGCCCAAATCGGAGTTTCCTACGCTGAGATAAAAATCCGGCAAGGGGAACACCCCAAACCAAACTGTACCAAATTTCTGCAACAAAGAATCACAGAAAAAGGAGATTCTCACCCTCGAGCAAAATCCACAAAAATCTGAGAAAAATCCAGGAGACTCCTTGCGAAGTGTAGATGAAAATTGCCTTTTGAATCGCCTCGATCCGATGTCTGAGCGAAAAGATATGGCAAGAACACCGTGGTGCTGTCCAAAAATCCGCGAAGATAAATGGGTCAAATGGGTGCTCGGAAAACTCCAAGGTCAGCACGGAAAACGAGGAACCTCAGAACACGGAAGTTGAAGTTCTACCTGTCGTGAGTCCAACGGCGCAAAAATCGGCGAAATCGGATGTCGGGGTGAGTCGGGGAAGCCCAAACACTGAGAAGGGGCGAAACGGGTCGCCGAAGAACAAGCGTTGCGCCGCGCCGCAAAATCGTGAACCTCGGGAAACGTGCCACCAAAAATCTCCAAAGTCCTCCAAAGGATGGTACCCAGTGTGGGGGAAAATTTCTCTGAAGAACTCCCTGTGGAAAAAGATCCAGAAGAGCTAAAAAAACACTAAGGACCCTATTTATAGCCCAGCCCATAAGTGCTGTTGGGCCGGGTTTTCGGGCGCAGGTTTCGGGCGCACTGCGCCCGGAAACCCGGTTGTACGCCTCCCGTCCGACGCGCCCGAAACTCCCAGGGGCGGCCACGTCACCCCAAACAGGGGACAGCAAATCCAGGCGGCCCGCTGTGCGCCGCGTGTCCCCTCGCGGTCAGCGGGGGTAGGTACGGCCGCCCAACCACGAGGCGACACGTGGCGCACTCGAGTGCGGCCGACCGCCCGCCTGGCGCCACTGTGCGCGCGCTGTCCCGAGGCGCCCCACTGCGCACACCGTGGACCGCGCCCACGTGAGCCAACGAATCCGAAGCCGCCACGTGTCATGCGCCCGGTCCACCGCAACCCCGCAAAACCGGTGAGCCGTGCCGCGTGCGCCGGCCTATCAGGGCACGCCACGCGTCTCCCGCCCGCGGTCCATGCACCGCCGCGCCACCCCGTGGACCGAGCTGCGTGAGCCGGCCAATAATAGGCCGCCACGTGGCTCAGGCCGGTCCACGAGTCTCCCCCATGCACCGAATAACCCCGAAAACTTCCGGAAGCCCGTTTTGGTCATCCGGACTCCAAATCTAACAAGCAAATAGCCGTTTCCAAGCGTTTTTCCGCGCTGAATCCAATTCCAACCTCAGATTGGTCCCAAACCTTTTCTAAAATTCGGCAAATGCAGCCGAAGGCCAAATCAGCTATCAAAGTCTCACAAGGTCCATCTGTGGCACCCCTTTGTGCACCATGGGCCAGGCACCCAATACCAGGTGTCCTATACCGTGGATTCATCGGAAAGTTGCATGGGAAAAACCAGAACACTACATCCTCCCCCACAAGAAAAAGTTTCGTCCTCGAAACGGAAAATCATACCTCAAGCAGGGGCCTGGAACAAGTGGGGGTAAGCATCCATCATCGCTGACTCCAGCTCCCAGGTAGCCTCGCGCTCATCATGACTGCTCCAGAGGATCTTCACATAAGGGATGGCCCGACTGCGCAACTCCCTAACCTCACGGTCCAAGATCCTCAACGGCCGCTCAACATAGCTCAGGTCCTCAGCAACCTCCAATGGGGTGAAATCGATGATGTGGGACGGGTCATGAACATACCTCCTCAGAGTCGAAACATGAAAAACATCGTGAACACCTGAAAGCCTGGGAGGAAGCGCAAGCCTGTAGGCAACTGGCCCTAAGCGCTCCAACACCTCAAAAGGTCCAATATAACGAGGGCTCAGTTTCCCACGAATACCAAATCTCCGAATCCCCTTCGAAGGCGAGACTTTCAGAAAAACATGGTCACCCACCTGGAACTCCAAGTCTCGCCGTCGTGTATCAGCATAACTCCTCTGTCGACTCTGGGCGGTCTCGAGATGTCGTCGTACCAATCTGACCTTTTCCTCTGCCTCTAATAGTAGATCAGGACCCAAAGTCTTCTTCTCACCCACGTCACTCCAATATAGGGTGACCGACACTTGCGTCCATACAACGCTTCAAACGGAGCCATCTGAATGCTCGCTTGATAGCTGTTGTTGTACGCAAACTCAACTAATCCCAAGTGCCGGTACCACCCTCCTCCAAAGTCCAGAACGCATGCTCTCAACATATCCTCAAGGGTCTGAATAGTGCGCTCTGACTGCCCATCGGTCTGTGGGTGGAATGCTGTACTAAATCGGAGCTGCGTCCCCAAGGCTGTCTGTAAACTCCTCCAAAAATGCGAAACAAACCTCGGGTCTCTATCTGATACGATGGAAACGGGTACCCCGTGCAATCTAACCACCTCAGCCAAGTACACCTGCGCTAGACGATCCATCGGCCAAGTCATCTGAACCGGTAAAAAGTGAGCGGACTTGGTAAGCCTGTCCACGACTACCCAGATAGCATCCGCTCCCGTCTGTGCTCTCGGCAAACTAGTGACAAAATCCATCGTAACATGTTCCCATTTCCATTCGGGGATTGGGAGACTCTGCAACTTGCCAGCAGGTACTCGATGCTCAGCCTTTACTTGCTGACAAGTTAGACAGTGTGCTACAAATCTCCCAATGTCTCTTTTCATCCCATTCCACCAAAACTGTGCCTTAAGGTCCCTATACATCTTAGTCCCACCAGGATGGATGGTATAAGGTGTATAGTGGGCCTCCCTCAAGATCTGCTCTCGGATCTCTGCATCCATAGGCACACAAGCTCGGTCCCTGTACCGCAGTACTCCCGCAGCATCAACTGAAAAGTCCCCTATCAAACCAGTCTGCATCTGCTCTCGAATCCTCGTCAAGTGGGGGTCCTCACTCTGCCTCTCCCGAATCCTGTCCAACAGAGTGGGCTGCACGACTAGAGACATAAGTCTAGCAGAGACCCCAGGGGACACAACCTCGAGCTCTAACCGCCTCATCTGCTCAAGTAATGGCGCCTGATCGGTGATCATCAAAGATAGACTCTGTACTGCTCTCCTGCTCAGGGCATCAGCAACCACGTTGGCCTTGCCAGGATGGTATAATATATCTACATCATAGTCTTTCAACAATTCCAACCATCTGCGCTGCCTCAAGTTGAGCTCCTTCTGTGTGAACAGGTATTTCAAGCTCTTGTGGTCGGTGTAAATCTCGCAGTGCTCCCCATACAGGTAGTGGCGCCACAACTTTAGTGCAAAAATCACTGCAGCTAGCTCCAAATCATGGGTAGGGTAATTCTTTTCATAATCCTTCAGTTGCCGAGAGGCATAAGCGATTACCCTTCCCTCCTGCATCAGCACGCAACCAAGTCCACTGTGCGATGCATCACTGTATATCACGTATCCTTTCCCCATAACGGGGAGGGAAAGGATAGGAGCCGACATCAATCTATTCTTTAATTCCTCAAAGCTCCTCTGACAATCCTCACTCCAAGTAAACTTAATCCCTTTTCGCGTCAAACGAGTGAGGGGTGTAGAAAGTTTCGCAAAACCTTCTACAAACCGACGGTAATATCCCGCTAAGCCCATGAAACTGCGGACCTCTGATACCGTCGTCGGTCGGGGCCAATCCCGGACTGCCTCGATCTTCGCCGGGTCTACTGCCACTCCAGCGGCTGAAATCACGTGGCCCAAAAAGGCAACCTCCCGAAGCCAGAATTCACACTTAGATAACTTGGCATACAACTTCCTTTCTCTCAGAAGTTGCAGCACGATCCTCAAGTGCTCCTCGTGCTCCACATCGCTCCGGGAGTAAACCAGGATATCATCAATAAAAACAACGACGAACCGATCCAGGTATGGTCGGAAAATCCTGTTCATCAAATCCATAAAAGCAGCAGGGGCATTTGTCAATCCAAAAGGCATGACGGTGAACTCATAATGCCCGTACCGCGACCTGAATGCCGTCTTAGGGATGTCCTCGGCCTTCACCTTCAATTGGTGGTAACCAGACTGTAAGTCAATCTTGGAGAAGACACAAGACCCTTGCAGCTGATCAAATAAGTCATCAATGCGCGGCAAAGGGTACTTGTTCTTGATGGTCACTTTATTCAACTCCCGATAATCAACACATAGTCGAAGTGATCCATCCTTCTTCTTCACAAATAGCACCGGCGCTCCCCAAGGCGATACACTTGGTCTGACAAAACCTTTGTCCATTAAATCCTGGAGTTGCGCCTTTAACTCTCGCAGCTCAGCCGGTGCCATTCGGTAAGGAGCCTTAGAGATTGGCGCAGTTCCTGGGACTACGTCAATCAAAAACTCAACCTCCCTATCCGGCGGCATACTAATCAGCTCTGGAGGGAACACATCCGGGAACTCGTGGACAATAGGGATATCCGCGAGTCCCGGGGCCGCCGTAGGCTCCTTAACCACAGATGCCAAAAAGGCCACGCATCCACTGCGCATCATCTGCCTCGCACGGGAAGTCGAAACTACCGAGGCGAAGAAAGCACTCTGGCACCCTCTGTAAACAAACACCTCCTGGCCTGGCTCGCTAAAAGTAACAGTCCTCGCAGCACAATCAATCGTCGCGAAATAGCGAGCCAGCCAATCCATCCCCAGTATAACGTCGAAATCTCGCAGCTCACTAAGGACCATCAGGTCCGCTGGCAAAATCCAAGACTCAATCTGTACCGGGCAAGACCAACAACACTCCTCTACATGCAATGTATGCTCGGGAATCCGTACCTCTAATGCATGTGGCAACCGACCTAACTCTAGTCCATGAGATGATGCAAATGCTCTACTGATAAAGAATGTGATGCACCGGTATCAAATAAAGTGCGAGCTCTAATACCGAAAAGTAAAATGATACCTGCCACCACGTGGTCGGCTGCCGAGGAGTCCCCCACCTGGGCGACGTAGACTCGCCCGCTCTGAGCTGGTGGTCGGTAGTCTGTAGGGTGGGAGGAAGGAGCCCTGCTCGCTGGAGCATAAGGCCGCTGCTGGGGCACCGAAGGAACTGATGCTGAAGATGGAGCCTGCGGTGTCGAGAGAGGGCAAGTGGCTCGAATGTGGCCGGACTGTCCACACCGATAACAGCGGCCATACCTCTGGTCACAAGTATCCGCCGAGTGCTGTCCCCTACAAAAGATGCACCTAACCGTAGACTGGGGCTGCCTCGACTGCTGCTGCTGCTGCTTCTGCCGCTGTGACCCCTGCTGTCGCGACTGCGACCTCTGCTGCTGTCGCTGGGGCTGCTGCTGCTGCGGGGGCCTCTGGGATCCCCCAGGCCCTCGCCGCTCCGAACGCCCACGGCCCGTAACTGAGGCGGTGGCGGTCGGGGCGGCCTCCAGGAACTGGCCTGTCCCCCATCATCCGTCGCTGGTCGCTTCCTCTCAGAACTCTGAGCGACCAGACCTCCACGTCTAGAACAACGTGGTCTCCCATCTCGACCCACTGGGCATGATCCACTGCCTCTGATAAAGTCTGGGGCCTCTGGGCGTGCACCAAGGTATAGATCTCAGGGCGCAGTCCTGTCTCAAAAAGCTCCACCTGGTGCGGCCCATCCCTGGCGACATAAGGCACGCAGTTGAGCAACTGCGTAAACTCCTGGTAATAGTCCCACACTGGCCGATCCCCCTGCTGGAGATTCTTCAAGTCATCTTCTATCTTCCTCTTCACGCTCGTGGAGAAATAAGTGTCGAGGATCAACCGCCTGAACTCCGACCACGGTAGCTGCCGGGTAATCTGGAACTCCAACGGCTCGACCCGGCGCCACCAAACATCTGCGTCCCCCTCCAGACAGTGCACAGCCAAATGTACTCTGTATTTCAGGTCAATGAAGAAGTCTCTGAATAACTTCTCCATTGATGCCAACCACGATCCAATCTCCCAAGGGTGAGTGCTCCGCCCCGAGAACCTAGGGGGTCCTCGCTTACAGAACTGGGCGAGTTTGTCAGCAAACTCCTGCTCCTCCCTGGGGTCAATGGCCTGATCGCTCCCTGAGCCCCACTGCTAGACGACGGCGCCGTAGGGACTAGTGGAATAGCCTGCGGTACAACTGGTGGTACAGGGGCCTCTACAGTAGTAGGGGGAGGGGCCCCAACCTGGGCAAGTAACCGCTCGAACCTCTGCTCCTGTCGGCGGTGGCTCTCTGCCAACTGGGCCACCATGGCCCTCAGCTCACTGATCTCAGAAGGCCCGGACTGCTCCGGCTCCTCCGGGGGTATAGGAGTCCCCCGGGTAGGAATCTGCCGCCTAGGAGGCATCCTGCCACACAAGAAACCACGGGTCAGTAAACAAAACCACACACGACCCAATCCAGCGAAAGTCATGGACATCCCCCTATTCCTGTAACCTTATGTTGTCTGCAGCCAACATAACAGTCCACCAGAAATAGGCTATGCCGGTCCCTCTCCACTCACAGGAAGAGTTTAATAACAAATTGCCGACTTTCGCAAAATATCGCGTCACTCACGCCCTGCCTTCCTAGGGTCTGCCAAAAAGCCTAGGGTTTCCTAAGTCCCAACTGACCTATCCCTAAGCTCTGATACCAAACTAATCTGTCACGCCCCGGGTGTAAACCAGAACCCGGGCTCGTCCACAGATCCGCCGTGCACACGGTATTTCCCGTGTACACGAAGCGCTGGTAACCTGCTCAGATATAAAAGTAATAATACAAGAGCATAAAACAGAGCTAAACTGAAACTAGTACATCTCAGACAAATGCTGGAAATAAAAGTACAATAATCTCTCATGAATATACATGTGTCTCTCCCAGCTCACGAAAGGAATACAACCAGCTGGCCGCAGCCAGACCCAAAAATAAAAGAAAATACAACCGTCTGAGTGTACAGGGGATACAACAAAACTACTAAACTCGAGCCCGGGGTAGCAGCTATCTAGTCAGCGATCCTCTTACCTCGATCCTGGGAAGAGGGTCCCGCAACTCCAACAGATGACTCTGCAAAACAAAGGGGACAAGAAAAGGGAAAACAGTGGGAGTCAGAACTACGATAAAGACAGTAGCCTCCCCTAGTGGGTAAACCTCAACTCCGACCTGCCCACTAGGACTACCAGAGGCTGAAGGAATAAATGTGGTAAACTATAAGTATGACTACTGATAAAAGCTACCACTAATATGCCTCTACCTGCCCAGCTAAAAGATAGCTAAATGAATGCATCAGAATATCGAAGCCTGCCACATCGGGTATGCCAGCCTACGCATAACACCGATATAGGATAGGAGTCTCAATGTCTGCCAAATCGGGTATGCCAGCCTACGCATAACACCGATATGGGACAGGAGTCTCATGGTCTGCCAAATCGGGTATGCCAGCCTACGCATAACACCGATCTGGGATAGGGGTCTCAATGTCTGCCAAATCGGGTATGCCAGCCTACGCATAACACCGATATGGGACAGGAGTCTCAATGTCTGCCAAATCGGGTATGCCAGCCTACGCATAACACCGACCTGGGATAGGGGTCTCAATGTCTGCCAAATGCGCACTCTGATCTATAAGGAAAAGTACCATCCGCCAAGGAAGCCCAAACCCTCTCCCCGATCTGATGCAATAACAACTGTCCGGTCAACCGCCCAAAATCCGCGGTTGCCGCATTACCCTGCCATCACAGCCTACCCGTTCCGAATCCCTAGTATCTGACTACACTATCCCAGCCCCTGCTCTAACCCGAGCATACTATCCCCTATGTCTAAGTGACTGAAGAAAGAATGAAACATGGTTTCTCCTAAGTCAATTCCAACATGATAGTGTAGCAGAAAAAGGTGGCCTATCTAGGTGACCATTCAAGCATGCATATGTCCTTTTCTTAATGAACCCTTTGAAGTACTCTAATCACATATCCCAACCTTTCATTTAACATTCAACGAGACATGGATTTAGCATGATTTCCAAGTAATTATACTACATATCTAAAGCATGGAAACACCATCGACTAACTTGTAGTTTTCTAACAATGCAATTATTAACGAAGAAACCAGGATCTCATACAAGCATGCTAGGTCCATCTCACAGTTCTACTAACAACATGATCAAGAGCCTATTAATAAGCCTAGTGATGAATCACAAATAGGAGGTTTACAACATCACCCACCTCGAGCGCTAATCCAAGTTCCCACAAGCGAAACTCAAGCTCAGTCCAAACAATCACCACCAATCTGTACAAAACACCCCAAAGGAAAGTACATAAGCTATTCATTCACAATCTCCAAAATCTGTCCCTTAATACCACAGTCCAGAATTCTCCAATTTTTACCTGCGAAGAATGCCCAGAAAAATCCAAGAAAAATACTATCGCGATCCTCGCGACGAACCCGTCGAAACGAGTACCTGCACGCCCAAATCGGAGTTTCCTACGCTGAGATAAAAATCCGGCAAGGGGAACACCCCAAACCAAAGTGTACCAAATTTCTGCAACAAAGAATCACAGAAAAAGGAGATTCTCACCCACGAGCAAAATCCACAAAAATCTGAGAAAAATCCAGGAGACTCCTTGCGAAGTGTAGATGAAAATTGCCTTTTGAATCGCCTCGATTCGATGTCTGAGCAAAAAGATATGGCAAGAACACCGTGGTGCTGTCCAAAAATCCGCGAAGATAAATGGGTCAAATGGGTGCTCGGAAAACTCCAAGGTCAGCACGGAAAACGAGGAACCTCAGAACACGGAAGTTGAAGTTCTACCTGTCGTGAGTCCAACGGCGCGAAAATCGGCGAAATCGGATGTCGGGGTGAGTCGGGGAAGCCCAAACACTGAGAAGGGGCGAAACGGGTCGCCGAAGAACAAGCGTTGCGCCGCGCCGCAAAATCGTGAACCTCGGGAAACGTGCCACCAAAAATCTCCAAAGTCCTCCAAAGGATGGTACCCAGTGTGGGGGAAAATTTCTCTGAAGAACTCCCTGTGGAAAAAGATCCAGAAGAGCTAAAAAAAACACTAAGGACCCTATTTATAGCCCAGCCCATAAGTGCTGTTGGGCCGGGTTTTCGGGCGCAGGTTTCGGGCGCACTGCGCCCGGAAACCCGGTTGTACGCCTCCCGTCCGACGCGCCCGAAACTCCCAGGGGCGGCCACGTCACCCCAAACAGGGGACAGCAAATCCAGGCGGCCCGCTGTGCGCCGCGTGTCCCCTCGCGGTCAGCGGGGGTAGGTACGGCCGCCCAACCACGAGGCGACACGTGGCGCACTCGAGTGCGGCCGACCGCCCGCCTGGCGCCACAGTGCGCGCGCTGTCCCGAGGCGCCCCACTGCGCACACCGTGGACCGCGCCCACGTGAGCCAACGAATCCGAAGCCGCCACGTCTCATGCGCCCGGTCCACCGCAACCCCGCAAAACCGGTGAGCCGTGCCGCGTGCGCCGGCCTATCAGGGCACGCCACGCGTCTCCCGCCCGCGGTCCATGCACCGCCGCGCCACCCCGTGGACCGAGCTGCGTGAGCCGGCCAATAATAGGCCGCCACGTGGCTCAGGCCGGTCCACGAGTCTCCCCCATGCACCGAATAACCCCGAAAACTTCCGGAAGCCCGCTTTTGGTCATCCGGACTCCAAATCTAACAAGCAAATAGCCGTTTCCAAGCGTTTTTCCGCGCTGAATCCAATTCCAACCTCAGATTGGTCCCAAACCTTTTCTAAAATTCGGCAAATGTAGCCGAAGGCCAAATCAGCTATCAAAGTCTCACAAGGTCCATCTGTGGCACCCCTTTTGTGCACCATGGGCCAGGCACCCCAATACCAGGTGTCCTATACCGTGGATTCATCGGAAAGTTGCATGGGAAAAACCAGAACACTACATCTCACACAACACTCGGAGCATACTCGACGACTCAGCTGATCAGCTCTCACGAAACCCGAGACACTCGCCTCTCCAACAACTCACAGCACAAAACACACTGGCTGGAGACACTCCACAGCCAGGATCAACCTTCCACTCAGGGCTAACAGAACTTAGATAGACAATACCCAAAGACACGGGACCACCGTTGACTCCAACGGCTCCCAACCACAGAACATCAACCCAACCTGCAGACAAACTAACAGGATAAACCCCACAACAGGCAATAATAGAGGATCCGGGAACCCCGAAAGACTAGAACCTACAACCCTATCAAACAAGAACAGGCTCTAGGCATAGCCTCTCGTTGTTCTCGTTCCAAAGGAAAAGACAGACCTTAGAACCCAGACCACTTGAATCATCTCAAGTGGTTACATTTATAGAAAAAGGTGACATTTCTTATGGAAAGCCATTTGATCTGTAAGAAATCCATATTTAATGATTTTTAGTTCTTTTTAGGAAAACCATTGGAAACAAGTTTTTATACCCAAGCCTCGTAGAGCTAAGCCCTTCTCCAATCAAACAAGAACAGACTCGGGTGACCCTACGACGCTTGGAGGAAAATATTGGTTGGCTAAATTCATATGTGTGTCTAAAAACAGTTCTTGGTTCAAGGTTCTGCTAACACTGGTAAACCGCTGCCACTATCACAGCGGCGACCAATAAAGAATAGGAAAACGAAATACCTCGGGACCGCCGTCCTCCTAAACGGCTCCCGCCACAGATGTAAGATCAACTATCTCTACCAGACTCCACTCTGCCCCCAAGCACGAGTGTAGAAAGCATCCCACACTAAAAGAAAACCGACCACTCGGCCCACTACCCGGGCAAGTAACACTATGTCCAGAAAAGAAGTGTGGATGTCTAAACAAAATAAACCTAGCCCAAGTTGAAGTTTTCTAAAGTCTGGCTAAACATGTTACATATGACGGGGGTGCTAGGTTAAGTTCCAAGATAACATTAATTTACAGCTAGTAGGAAACAAGAGATTGCATGATCATCAAGTAACACTAGAATTATCAGCTATCACTTCCTAGCATACTACACAAAAGTGGAACTATTATGCATGGTTCTACTAGGTACCGTTTGGTTCGGGAATAAAGAAAATTTTGTTATACCGGGGATAGGTATAGATTATGGTATTAGCAGGAATTAGTGTAAATTTGCGTTTGGTTGGGTTTATGAGTTATACTGGGTTTAAAGAAAATTGTGTTTGGTAAATTATATAGGAATAAGGAGAATAAGATGAATAAGAAAAAATTGTGTTTGGTTGAGTATAGAGGAATAAGAAGATTTGAGAGGGGATAATTATGTGTTTTGACTATTTTGCCCTTTAAAATAAAATTTAAATGGGAGTAAAAATTTTAATTTTTAAATTTATATAAATTTTAAAAAATACATAATAAAAATTAAAGTTTAAGTGAGAGTAAAAATTTTAGATGAGAGTAAATAAAAATTAATTTTTAAATTTTAAGTGGGAGTAAAAATTTTAATTTTTAAATTTATATAAATTTTAAAAAATACATAATAAAAATTAAAGTTTAAGTGGGAGTAAAAATTTTAAATGAGAGTAAATAAAAATTAATTTTTAAATTTTAAGTGGGAGTAAAAATTTTAATTTTTAAATTTATATAAATTTTAAAAAATGTATAAAATAATTGTATAAATTTTATAAATTTAAAATTAATAATTTTTTTTTTCAAAAATAAAATAAAATAAAATTTTTAGATTTATTAAAAAATAAGTTAAAAAATAATATTTATTAAATAAAAAATTTTAAATTTTAAAATTTATAAATTTAAATATCTTTTAAAATTTAAAAATTTTAATTTAAAAAAATTAAAACACTAATTTTTATTAGTGTATGGAAAAGAAAGGAAAAAAAAAAAAAAAAAAGAAAGAAAAAAAAAAATTACCGTGGAGAGAGAGAGAGAGGAGGTGCAGAGAAAGAGAGGATTTCGATTCCCGTGCCAGGAATAGGAATTCCGGGTGGGGGTGGGAATTTCAATTCCCACCCCCATCCCAGCTATTCCAGAATAGCTGGAATAGTAATTCCAGCTATTTCCATTCCCGTTTGGGAATGGATTCAGGGATAAGGGGGTTATTCCCCCCTTATCCCTGTTACCAAACGGCCCCCTAAAGCAGATTTAATGAACGTTCCATAAGGTTGGAGACAAGGCCACCCACCTGAAGGTGCACAACTGTCTAGGGTCGCACAGATAAGAAAGTCCAGAAACAACCAAATCACAGTATCCTCCAAGCTAGCAACACTGTAGTAGTGTTCACAAGGTCCTGGTCACAAGCATAATACAACATTTACACATAATCCACTAAAAATCCAAGTTCCCAAAATTCTGTAAGAACAGTCCTCTTATCACGAAATTTTCACCTGAAAATCTTTTAACAAAAATTCTGATAAAAATATGACGGTGATCCTTGCGAAGTGTAGATGTCGATAGGCTTTTGAATCGTCGAAAACCGATGTCCGGATGATGAGATAAAAATCCGACAAGTGGGTGCTGTCTAGGAATCTCACAGCAAAACAGGGGCTCAGTAAAGCCTCGAAAACCGTGCCAAAAACCCATATCTAGAAAAAACACTCAACACGAAAGTCGAAGATATACCTCTCGTGAATCCAATGCCGCAAAAATTGCTGAAAAAGACTGTCGGGGTAGCTCTGTGGAATTTTCAGACCGAAATGCGGCGATAACGGGCCTCCAACAGAAAATCGTCGCTCCGCGCTACGATGCCGGAAACATCGTCGCCGGGGCTTCCAAAAATTCCGGGCCTCCGCCAGAAGATGCGCGACACGAAGATCTACAACTTTCCTAAAGGGGCCATGGGCAGGAGAGCTCGGGAAAGGGGGCAAAAATCCCCCACAAGACAGCTATTTATAGGCCCAGCCCAAAAACAGCACTTTCGGATTTTGGGCCCAAACATTTCGGGCGCCCGGAAAATTTCGGGCTGCTACAGTAACGGGCCGGCCCGTTACTGTGCGCGCCCGAAACGTCCAGAGGCCGCCACGTGTCCCTGAGCTGCTTCCCGCACTCGGCGCACGCGAGCCAGCGAATTGCGCGACGCCACGTGCCCCGACCAACCGACGTGCTCCGCTGCGCCCGACCAACCACGGGGTGCCACGTGGCGCCCCCACGTCGCCCCGGTCAACGCCCACGCCGCGCCCACGTGCGCGGCCGCGCCACCGCCGGCTCCGGGTCGGGCACGCCTCCCGAGGCAGCCACCGCCAACGCGTGGACCGAGCGCACCAGAACCCGCCAACCACGTGCTGCCACGTGTCCGACCCCGGTCCACCGTGCACCCGCGCCAAACCCATGGACCGCGCCTGTAGTAGCCATGATTTTAAAATCCAGAATTCAGGTTTAAATAATTTTCTGGATTATTTAAATGGCAAAAATGGATAATTAGTAGTGCACTAGTGGCCCAAAAATACCGACTTTTGATCGGGGCTTGATCTCAAAAATCCGAGATCACCGTTGCGATCGTCTCGTCGAAACATGAAAATTTCATATTCATATATTTTCGATCTGACGGTCGGATCTTCCAGAAATCCGAAATCAAAAACGGGCCCCACGACTTAAGTGTGAATAGTAACTCGCGATTTTCGACCCCTCGCGGGCATCAGTTGGCCGAACTACTGTCTAAGAAATTCATATAGGGGTATGAGTAATGAGTTCTAGCTAATTTTGACGCTCTGAGCGTGTTGGCACTGTCGGATTTTGCGTTTGACGCTCCGAGTGCATCGGGATGCGTGCAGCACACCGCAAGACGTCGAACTAAATGGCCCGAGATTTCATACGAGCACCAAATTAAACAAGTGAGTAGTGTATTTTGAAGGTCTCGACGAGCCGGACGTCGTGGCGAAGTCCGTTTCGCAAAACGTCGAGCGGATTTTCTCGAAATGAGTGAAAAGTGGCCAAAATGCAATATTTCCTATACAAAACTTAATATTTTATGTACCTTAGTGCATGGGACTTAATCTATAGGGTCCTAGGTGTAATTGTAACCTATAGCAAGAGGCTCGGATGCTAGGGATTTAGTGTGAACCTGGTTTGAGGGTTTTTGCAAAGGGTATCTTTGCATTCATTGTTTTTGTGACCCTTGGTTTCCCATGGGTGCAAGTCCGAGGGGTCATGTTGAATCCCAGGCATCACCTAGGGTTAATTGCAACTCCCAAACCAGTCCTGTATGCTGGTGTTGGCCAAGGACACCACCCACATTGAGTGCAACTCGGGAAAGAGAGAGAAGTGAATGGAAGGAGGAGCAAGTCCCACTGCTCTCTGGGAGGTTCCTCAAGACCTCTTAAACCCCTGCCTCCTTCCCAGACCAAGCCGAGGGGTTGGGAGGCCGAGGGACACTAATCCGAGGAAAGAGAAACTAAGAAAAAGTGAGAAGAAGGGGGAAGGTTGGAGCCAACTCTCTCTGGGTTGGTTTTGGAGGCACCTGAGAATTCCTTGGTGTTCCTGGACCTTGCTGGAGTGGGCCGAAGTCACGCAAGGAAGGAGGTGCAAGATTCCGGCTACTTCCTTTCTTCCCCGAGTCCGGCAAGGTGAGTTCTCTTTAACCTTGGATTGTTAGCACCCCAGACCTTTAACAGTAGCCTAGTTAGGACCTAGTGATGCTACATACACAGCCCGAGCCCCCCATGCAGCCTGGTTGGCCGGCGGGGGAGAAGTCTCGCCGGAAACCTAGAATAGCTCCGCCGCAAGAGAACTCACAAACCGCTTGACCAAAACACACCAAAATTGGGGTGCCGAGACTGTGGAACAAGTAGAAGAAATATGCTAAGTTTGGGGATTTTTGGTCGAGCCGTTTGCGAGAAAAATGATGCCCTAGATTTTTGGAAATATGCATAATGGCCGAGCCGTTGGCTCCGGCGCCGGCGACGCATCCCGGGGCCGGCCACCTGCACGGGAAGCATGCGGGGAGTGTGTGGATCACGTCCATGTGCTTGCATGGCTCTCATGCAAGCTTCGGGTGGCGCGGCCATGCCCAACCCGAAGTGGGTTCTTGAAACCCTCGCCGGCGCTCCGGCCGTCTCCGGCAAGTCGGGGATGGACGGGAAGCTTGTTGTGACTCAGTAGAGTCCCTCCATGCAAGTGGAATAGTCCCAGGTTGCCTCGGTTGAAATCCGCCATTAGAGGCATAAAGCTTGAAATGGAGCTTCATGGCCGGCCGGCGCCGCCCCTTTCCGTCGACCAAGCAAGGGTATGGGAAGCATCAGGGAGATAATTGGCACCTGTTGGTGCCTTTAGTTGGGCCCCAGATGCCTCAGGTTGCTCATCACGATTTTCGAAGCCAAGGAGGTCATCTTCTTCCTCGTGCCCGGCCAACTTGAGGCTCGCGGCTTGCTCCAAAACAAGGAGGAAGACCCCAGATACTTAGTAGAAGCTTCCTTTTAAGTTTGAGGGCCTCGGGTGCTGTGTGTGCAAAGAACCAACCTTGGGTTGGTGTTGTGTGGTTGCTTAAGGAATGTGCACACCAAGTGCTTGTGGAAATGCCACAATGAAGAAAACAGTGTATTCAGGCTTCGAGCTGAATATGAAAAATGCTCCAGTATGTTCCCTGAGCTTGATGCTCACTTCAGACCAAGTTGGTTCTGTGTGGACAAGTGTTTAGAGCATTGTGGACTTGTAAGAGTGCGAGGTTTTGGATCTACTTGATCCAGCAGGGTTGGGCTGCAAGTAGCGCAAGCCCTGTGATCCTGACATTACCCAGAGTCTTTTTGATTCTTGGGGTTTCATCTGAAAAGGTGCAGATCCAAAGTTGTGATTAAACCAAGCCTTAATACAATAAATTCTTAATAACAGTATTAGGGTCTGTTTGAAAAGTTGTAACAGTGGACTCCTGGCTATTTTGGGGTCACTGAACGTGATGCTCGCGTTTATTTTGGGTTTTGGTGAGCCGAAGAAACGAAAATGCGTTTCGGCTAGGTTAGAGGAATAATTCATGGCCCGAAGTTTTCCCCGGGCATCGTGCTGCCACAAATGGGTGAGCACGGCATTCAGCAAGTCGAATGTCACCTGCTGGAGGTGACGGCTCGTAAAAATGATTTACCGTTTGAGAGAACGAGCCAAAACAGTAGTTATTTAGCGTTTAAAATCCATTCTGAGTAAGCCTGTGGGCCCGGCTGTAATTGTAACACCTTGGTAAAGCTAAATGAATGTTCTAAAGTAGTAATGACCTTTCAGTGGGTTCCCTGGGGTTTCTGAAAAGCTAAACTGCTTTACGTAGCACAAATCGACGAAATAGTCGGTTCGCGCTAGTTGCGCCTTGAACATTGATAGACCCTGAGTTGTCATCTGGTATTTTGTAGGCCCCAGTCATCAGGAACCAGCCTGTGATCCGTCTTGTGGTTATCGCGACCATCTACCTTCAGGTGAGTTATCTTCGGTCCGGGCTTTATCATTTCGGCCCTCTGTGTACGGTATTGGTTGGACCCCTGTTCTTGCTTACCCTAGATGATTGATTGAGCCTGTCTTCCTTTGTTTGAGATTATACCTTGCATGATTGGTCATTTGCTAGGTTATATACCTGATTATCAGTACTTCCTGATTATATCTGATCCATGATATTTAGTTGCTGCTTATTCTTGCATATGAGTGAGACTCAGTTGATTCTGATATTACATCCCAGTGGGGATTTTCCTCGGCGTTCCGCCGTCTGTCCGGTCTACCGACCGTGAACTGAGTTTTAGCATTATGATTGATATGGAGTCTATACCTGCTCTTATTACTTGCTTGCATATCATGCCTATATTCCAGCAGTTGCTTGTTATCATGTTGAGTTATATCCTGATTTCTTCAGTAGTTGATATGCATTTCCTGGACACATGCCATGCTTGATTGGTCACTAGCATAGTTCTATACTTGTCTCTATTCTTCACTGCATGTTTAGAATAGGTGAGATTACTTCAGTACTTGGCATGTTATACTTGTATCCCAGTGGGGATTTTCTGCGGCTTCTTGCCGTCTAGTGGACCGTGGTTTGAGCATCAGCATTATGATCGCCGTCGAGCCAAGCTTTCAGTCACGCACACCGACGGTTTGGCCACCGTCACGGTGTTCTTTACCGGTGGAGAGGTCTGATCGACCCGTGAGCCTAGTGGGGTTATGATAGCTTGATTGGGTGTCCAAAAGTGGTTATTGCCTGAGGCCCCAATGACCAAAAGTGGTTGTTGCCTGAGGTCATATGCTCCATGGCAGTTAGCCTGAGGCCCTTGTGGCCAAAAGTGGCATTGATTGGGTACTTGATATTCTTGTGATTGATGCATAGCTTTTATATTTCCATTGATTTCTTGATTTGATGTTTTATGATCCACCTATACAGGTCAACACTTGATATGATGCCTTTACTTATAGTATCATGATTATTGAGTTGCTTATCCTACCTGTGATTTCATGAGTATATATATCTGTTGATCTTCATGATTGCCTATCTAATTTCCATGTTACCTTCATGATTAGATATCTGTTGATCTCATGATTATATATATTGGTTGATCTCCATGTTGCCTATCTGATTATTCTAACCCCTGATTATTACTATCCTCTAGTATTGTATACCAGTAGGTACGATCTGCTATTTCTCGGCTCGTCGTGCCCACTGGGATACACTCCGGTGTGTCTCACACCCTCGGGTGACTGTTTTTCAGGTCAAGCGGGTGTTGGGATGTCGGGACGAATTGGCGAGGTATCGATATAGAGGTTGACCCTGGACAGCCGAAAAGTTATGATGTTGAGTGAAAAGAAATTGTAATTCAGTTGTATATTTGTAAAGTTAACTTGTAATATTTGTTCAGAGATGTACGTAGTTAGTACTCTGATGTTGTTGCCAAGTTAGCCGTGCATATATAGAAAAAGTTCAATCCCAAGGGGGATTGGGACTCTTCTATATATGTGGCGGTCTGTCATTGCCCTGATTGGTTGTAACTCTGATATATATATATAAAAAAAAAAAAAAAAAAAAAAAAAAAAAAAAAAAAAAATTATACACTGGTTTTTGAACTCGGGGCGTGACAGCGCCCACTGCGCCCGCCAACCGGGAGGCGCCACGTGGCCCGCGCCCGGTGCACGCCCTCCGCGGTGGACCGCGCGCCTCCGCCGCCGCCAACCGCCGGGCTCCGCCACTGCCGGCGCCTCTCCGGCCGCCGGAACAGTGCCACACACCTCGAAATCCGTGTTTTCGCGTCCGGACTCCGAAAAATTCAAGTAAATAGTCCATTTCGCTCGTTTTCGCGCGCTGAATCCAAATCTGAGGTCCGTTCGGCCAAATTCCACTTTTAAAATTTCCCAAAAATTTCCGAAAAAGTAAACTTGATCTATTTTTCGTGCCGGGTCACTTTCTTGGTTCCAACAAGCGCGCAGAAACCTCAATCACCCAAAATGGACTTTCCGATAAGCAAGCAAGCTCCAATTTCATCAGAAAATAAATTCTTGGGCCCGACACGCGCACACACACTCCCCGAAGCCACCAATCCAACAATAAACCCTATAGTGGGATTCGGGTCCTCACACTATGCTTGCTTCAAGATTTTATAAGTTGCTTTAATTACAGCTCCAATTATATATCTGCTTTATTCTAACATGTGATTATTACTATCCTCTAGTATTGTATGCCAGTAGGTACGATCTGCAATTTCTCGGCTCGTCGTGCCCACTGGGATACATGTACAGTGTATCTCACACCCCCTGGATGACCATTTTTCAGGTCGATCGGGTGCTGGGATGTCGGGGCGTGTTGGTGAGGTTCTGTGTTAGCAATCGACCCTAGACAGCCGTTATTTTATTAACAAGTTGTAAAGCTGTAAATTAATTATTTAAATCAATTGTTATGTTGTTGTAATATCTTTAGTTTACGTAGTTTAGACTACTCTGATGTTGATTGTAAAAGCTTAGCCATGCATATATAGAAAAGGCTCAATCCCAAGGGGGATTGGGACTCTTCTATATATGTGGCGGTCTGTCATACCCTGGCTTGGTTTTAAAACTCTGATATTAAAAAAAAAATAAAAAATAAAAAAAAATAAAAAAATAAAAAATTTAGACGCTGATTTTCGAACTCGGGGCGTGACACCCGATGGCTCAACCTCGGAACAAAGATGATAGGAATGTTCTGTAGAACCCCTAGATCATCTCCACCAAGTTTGGTTGTGTTTGGTTCAGCCGATAAGTCGCAGATCCAAGCCCTAGTTTCGGGCTATTGTGTTTTGGCCGGGGTTGCTCCACCGCCGCCGCCGCCGCTATTTGCTGCTGGCCACCTGCCCAGATAGCTCCACCAAGTCGAGACAGACCCATAGATGCCCTTGCATGAGACCCATGCTGCTCGGTTGTGGCTTCACCATTATGGGTGCTTGCTCCGGCCGAACTTGCCCCGTCGTCGCCGCCGCCGCCTCTCGCCGCCGGCCATGAGTCCAGCGAGCTTCGTGGAGTCGGGTAGCACCTACAAGTGCTTGTGCATGAGACCCAGAGCCTTTGTATGGAGATCCACCATTAATGCCTTCAAGGTTGTGTTGTGTGCTAAGTTGCCCACCATGTGTTCGAAAAAATGCCCGAGAGAGCTCAAATTGGTTTTAGCTACTTACAACTATCCAGCAAGGGAGATTTTGACTCCACATGATCCCATGAGCTTGATGCTCACTTCAATTGCAAGTTTGACTGTGTGGATCAATGTGTGGAGCCAAGCTAAGCCATTCGAGAGCAAGGAGCTTGGATCTGTTGATCCGGCATGAGCAAGACCTTCACTAGAGTGAGCCCTAAAGTCCCTGTGATATGCTGAGCATGATGCTGAACTTGCTTTGCTGTTTGCACAAGCAAAATAAAATATATAGCAATTAAGGGTTTTGGTGGGTCTAGTTGGTCCCTAGGTTGTTCCGCCAACTTAGCGGCTTCGCGACAGTGAGCCTCTAGCTAATTTGAGGTCACTGAACATGATGCTCACCTTAGATTAGCAAATGGTTGAGTGAAAATTTTAAAAATGCAAGGTGGCTTATATTACCTAAGTACATGATGGCCCGAAGTTTTACTCGGCTTTCGCGCTGCTACCAAATGGTGAGCACGGTGTCAAGCAAGTTGAGGGCCACCTGCTGGTGGTGTCAGTTCGTTAAAATAGCACTCCGAAATTAAATGCAAGTGAAAAAGGCGTGAAATTGCATGCTTTTATGCAATTTGGTAAAACCCTAGGGGTCAATTTGTAATTGTAGCCTGGTAGGCTGATGTAGGCAGTGTACAAGTGGTCTCTAAACCCTTCGTTAGAGATCCAACGGCTTTGTTGAGCGGGAATTGGATCCCGAACCGTAAATCGGCAAAATCATCGATTTAACGACGATTCGGCGTTAATCACTCAATTCGAGAAATTATGGTGATTAATTAGTTATGCCAGATGTCCTTGGCTGTTCTCGGAGCTGTTTCGAAGAGCCCGGTAATTTTAGTTCTTAGTTTGCAACCTTTGGAGCCAAAATGGGCTTCTCGAAAGTGTTTCAGTGGTTATGGCACCGCGGGTACTCAGTGTTACCCAGAATCAGTGGTTAGTGCCCGAACGTCTTGAATTTAACGTCCCTGGGCAGCACGTGAAGTTTCATGAGTTTTGGTTACGGTTTAGCATAGATTGGGTCATAGTGGATCTGTCGGCGGATTTTCGAAAATTCCGGAAGATCCCGAGACTTCAGCGAAGTTCCCCGTTTAGCTTGTCTGCACTCAGTGAGTCAGTGGGTTGGGTATGAGTGAGTCTTTTCTAACCTGTGATTATGATTCAGGTCCCAACAGTCAGCCGCCAGCTTGTGAGCCATCCTGCGGTCACCGCGACCGTCTGCCTTGAGGTGGGTTTATCTTCGGTCCGGGTTTTATCAGGTTGGCCCTATGGGGTGCCGTGGTAGGTCGGACCCCTATTTTTGGTGTAGCCTTGATCCTATGGTTGAGCCTTTCTATTTGCTTTCATTCCAGCATTCAGTCATTACAGCTATGTTTGCCTTGATCTTACAGTTGAGCTCTCTATATGCTTTCATTCTCAGCACTTAGTATGTATAGTGATATACATCTGGACATATGCCATGCCTGATTGGACATTAGCTAGAGTGATTATCAGTTCACTTTATATCAGCATTTTCTATTCTTCTACTATATGTTAGAATAGGAGTTCAGCTTCTGCTATACAGCTCAGATATTCAGCTCAGTCTCTGATATGATTTCAGGTTCAGCATTTAGTATATATATATATATATATATATATATACAGCTTGACATATACCATGTTTATTTGGTTATCAGCCTAGTTATATCAGCATTTCCTGTTCTATGATGCATGATAGAATAGGAGTATAGTTCTGCTATTCAGTTTCAGTTACAGCTCAGATATTCAGCTCCTGTTGTTCAGATTCGTTTATACAGCATCCGTGATTGTTATAGCCTTCAACATCCCGATAGGGATTTCTCGGCTTATTACCGTGTGTGTGGTCTTTAGACCATGAGCTTGAGTACATGGTCTAAAGACCATGATCGTACACTAGCGGACTGATCCCACGCAGTGGTGTACTTTACCGGTAAAGTGGTCAGCAATGACGACTCGTGAGCTTAGAGAGTTATGACAGCAGATTGGTGTACAGGTGGTATTTAGCCTGAGGTCCCAGTGACCAATAGTGGCATTGATTAGGTACTTATTGTCATTCAGCACTTCCAGTTTACAGCTTTGTTTATAGCATGGTCATTTCCTGCTTGTTAGATTTATCAGTTATAGCATGATCATTTCCTGCCTGTCAGATTTATCAGTTATAGCATGATCATTTCCTGCTTGTCAGATTTATCAGTTATAGCATGATCAGTTCATGCTTGTCAGATTTATCAGTTATAGCATGATCAGTTCCTGCTTGTCAAATTTATCAGTTATAGCATGATCAGTTCCTCCCTGCCAGATTATCAGTTATAGCATGTTTAGCTTTTTATATGAGTACCCTGTTTCCATTTCAGCATGCTTAGATTTTATATCTGCATCTTACCTTTCAGCTTTCAGTATATCCTGCTTTTGCTATCCGATTATTATTGTATCCGGTAGGTACAACTTGCTATTTCTCGGCCCGTCGTGCCCACTGGGATACATGTAGAGTGTATCTCACACCCCCTGGGTGACCATTTTTAAGGTCAGTCGGGTACTGGGAGATTGGGACGATCCAGTGAGCTGTTGCGCTAGAGTTGTTCCCTGCTATTGGCCACGGTGGCCCAGTGCTAGTATTTACAATTACAGTATCATGATCGTAGTTGTCTTTGTATTTTTGAGTTGGAATATTTGTGGATTACGTCATGAGTAGTTATGGATGTATTAGTTGTAGAGCTTTATGTTTTTGGATTTAGCTGTTGATTATGTTGCTCTGTGATTGTATCACTGCACTTGCCTAGCCGAGCATGTATAGGGGAGACTCTGTCCGTGTGGACAGAGGATTTCCTATGCATGTGGCGGTCTGTTCACATCCTGAGTTTAAAGTTTGAACTCTGATTAAAAAAAAAAAAAAAAAAAAAAAAAAAAAAAAAAAAAAAAAAAAAAATCTATCGCTGTTTTGAAACTCGGGGCGTGACATTTTTACACTTAGCTAAAACTGTCGAGGGTCACCTCTACATATACTGTGAATGGTAGGGCCTCTAGCTAGGGAGCTACGCTCTGTCCTGTCTCTTCCGTTGCCAGCTCAACTGGACTTGTAAAAGTGGGGTGAGAACTATAAAATAGTTTCAGTGGGTATGACCACCCAAGTGAGGAGCTCGACCCACTAGGTCCAAAGGAGGCAATATATATAAGCATAAGCGAGCGAGAAAAGCTGTAACTAAAGAAGCATAATAAATATATACTACATACATAAAGGAAACTGTCATGCCCCGAGTTTCGAAAAGCAGGCTATTTTTTTTTTTTTTTTTTTTTTTTTTCAATCAGAGTTTAAAGCAATCCAGGGCATGAGCAAATCGCAACATGTATAGAAAATTTCCTGTCCCCTTGGACAGAGCCTTTCCTATACATGCACGATAAGAACTTACAGCCAATATCAGAGTAGTCTAAACTACGCATACAACTAATAACAATTATTTCGTTAATCATTTTATAATAATACAAAATCTTAAATGTGGAAGGTAAAGTAAACGGGTGATAGAAGGGTCAGCACTATCACGACAGCCTCACCAATACGTCCCGACATCCCAGCACCTGACCGACCTAAAAAATGGTCACCCAGGGGTGTGAGATACAGCATAAGTGTATCCCAGTGGGTACGACGGGCCGAGAAATCGTAAATAGTACCTACTGGCATACAATAATCAGCGGATAGTAAATGATCAGTAGGTAAGGGCAGGTATGATAATCAGATCACTGAATACAAAGCTAAGCATATATGGGTATAGTAATACATGTGCTAAGCATGCTGAAATAGAGAGCTATATCATAGTCATGATACTAAGCATGTAAGAGTATAAGTGCTAAAGCATGCTGAACAGATATATAATGATATACCAAAGTACCCAACCGATGCTGCCGTTTTGGTCACTGGACCTCAGGCGAAATATCATAATAGAATCCCTTAGTAGAAACTGATAGCAACCCTGTACCAATAATACAACAGTAAGGGCTTCCCAACAGCACCACCGAAGTGGGGGTTTCCCTGTATCAAACGGTACAACAGAAAGGGCTCCATGTACCCAACGGTACTATAGAAAGGGATAGCTCACGAGTCACATGGACCATCTACCGATAAAGAACGCAAGGTGGTGGATCAATCCCACAACGTACGCGAGAGAACAGTAGGTGCACGACGATCACAATGTTAATGCTCAAAGCTCACGGTCCATAGACCATGCAATTGGCAATAAGCCGGAAATCCCAATCGGGATGCATGTATCTCAAACCTGTGCCATATTATGCAGTACTGAAAGCATGAAGTACTAACTATCTAAATAAGCGAAAGTACCAATCACACATGGCATATATCCAGATCTAATAAAAGTAGCATGATACATATCCAGGTATAATCTGATATCTACCTAATGACCAATCAAGCATTATAATGTCAAGATATAATCTGATATCTAGCTATTGACCAATCAAGCATGGTAAATGTCCAGATATAAGCGAATATACTGAAAGCATGACACTATGTAAGTATAACTGATAATGCACAAACAAAGACGAAGGCTCAAGGGTAGAATCTGGGTTATCATGAAACATAGGGGTCCGACCAAATAAAGTACCCCAGAGGGCCGAGATAATAAAGTCCGGACCAAAGAAAACCCACTTGAGTGTAGGCGGACCAACGACTCCGCCGGAAGGCTCGTGGGTCGGAGTCAGACTGTAGAGACCTGGATCATGAACACAGATCAGGGACGGAATCTGTCACGCCCCCGGGGGTTTTTGAGTCAATTGAAGCGGAAAATTGCGTGTCCATTTTTTTTTTCTTAATAAGGTAATATAAACTGTAATGTACCGAATTTTCGGCACATAAATAAATGTAAATAAAGGTGGTATGAAATACTAGTGTTATGAAAGTTGGGGAAGTAAGGAACATTTGGACGCGAGTTGGGCCCAATTCGGGTTAAAATGGAGAGATCTAAAAATTTATTGGAGAAAGGGGGCCCAGATTTTTAGTGAAAAATTTACAGTGTCGGAAAATTTCGAGAAAATTACGGGAGCCCCGTAAATATGTTTTAAGACCACAGAAAAAGTTTCGCGTTGATCGGATACCCGATAGTGAAAACGGGCTCCGCCAACAGTGTCAAAAAATTCTGAGAAAATTTGGGGAGCTTCCTAATTATGTTTTAAGGTCCCAGTAAAAATTTCGGGTTAATCGGATACCCGGATTGTGAGAACGGGGTCCGCGAATGATTTTGGATACAGCGAGGCTTTTGGTGGCCCAAAAATGGCCCAAAGTGAAAATTTAAATTTTTCTGTGATAAATTTAACTGAAACGAACCCGCCTGTCAAATTTGGACGGAAACGGACGAAAAATGGACAGAAAACGGGATAAAAACGGATTTCCAAGACGCGCGGCGCGCTGCTCAACGCGCACAGCTGGCGCGCATCAAATGCGTGGGTCAAAGGGGGCCGCCACATGGCAGGCCCCCATTGGGCCCGTACGGGCAGGGACGTGCGCCCGCAGGAGGGCGCGCGTGCCTGAGCCGGGTGCACCCGGCTGGGTGCTGTGGACCGACGGGTGCACCGTGGACCGGTGCACCATGGACCACTTTTCTCTCTCCCTCCTTTTCTTCTTCTTCTTCCTCTCCGCACCCCATTTTTTTTCCTTCTTTCGCTTCCTTCTCCAACCGTGCTTCAACCGAGCTTCGAGGAGAGAGAGAGAGAGAGAGAGAGAGAGAGAGAAAGAAAGAAAAAAGGAGGAAATTTTGTGAGATGGAACGGCGCGACTGTATGAGGTAAGCCCCGCACATTATTTTTACAGTATTTTGGCACAATATTTATGCCTCCTTTGGGTATGGATTTGACCCCATTATCGTGTTGCGTGTTAGGAACCGAGTTATACTGCGCCGTTTTGTTGCGCAGACTGTCGGGGACAATTTTGCACGCCTCGTTTTGCGTGCCAATCCGAGGTACGTGCTCCGTTTTACGCATAGATTGAGTTGTTGTGCACGGTTTTACATGCAGTTTGTAATATTATACATCGTTTTTCGTGCAGAGATAGAAAAATATGCACCGTTTTGCGTGCAACCCTACAGTTAAACTTGCACCGTTTTGCGTGCAGATTATTTTATCGCGCACCGTTTTTTGTGCAGTTTATAGTATTATACATCGTTTTTCGTGTAGGGGTAGAAAAATGTGCACCATTTTGTGTGCAACTTTACAGTTAAACGTGCACCGTTTTACGTGCAGATTATTTTATCGCGCACCGTTTTGCGTGCAGTCTCTAAAATTATACATCGTTTTTCGTACAGGGGTAGAAAAATGTGCACCATTTTGTGTGCAATTTTACAGTTAAACGTGCACGTTTTGCGTGCAGATTATTTTATCGCGCACCATTTTGTGTGCAGTTTATAATATTATACATCGTTTTTCGTGCAGAGATAGAAAAATATGCACCGTTTTGCGTGCAACCCTACAGTTAAACTTGCACCGTTTTGCGTGCAGATTATTTTATCGCGCACCGTTTTGTGTGCAGTTTATAATATTATACATCATTTTTCGTGCAGGGGTAGAAAAATATGCACCGTTTTGCGTGCAACTTTACAGTTAAGCGTGCACCGTTTTGCGTGCAATCGTTTTATCGCGCACCGTTTTACGTGCAAGTCTAATATTTTGCATCGATTTTGCGTGCAGGACAAGAAAAATGTGCACCGTTTTGCGTGCAACCCGACAGTGAGGCGTGCATCGTTTTGCGTGCAGATTTGAGGTACGTGCATCGTTTTGCGTGCCAGTTGTGTTGTCGCGCATCGTTTTGCGTGCACTCTCTAATATTATACATCGTTTTTCATACAGGGTTAGAAAAACGTGCACCGTTTTACGTGCAACCCTACAGTAGACCGTGCACTGTTTTGCGTGCAGATTCGAGGTACGTGCACCGTTTTGCGTGCCGGTTGATTTAACGCGCACCGTTTTGCGTGCAGACTAAAATGATGCACACCGTTTTGCGTGTGGGTTTTTAGTGACGTGTATCGTATTGCGTGCAGGCTTGGTGGACGTGCACCGTTTTGCGTGCAGACTCGAGAGAAGTGCATCGTTTTGCGTGCAAGCTCGAGGAGACAAGTGGAATCGCGCGGAGACCAATTGCAAGTGTCTACAAGCAATTGGGTACACTACAAGGTGGGGATTCTGCCGAAATTGGGTGACCTCTCCCCTTGCTCCTTTGCTTTTCGATTCGAAGCATGATAGTAGCCTGTTAGAGGCGTTAGGTAATTATGATTATGATTGCCTGTGTAGATGTATTCAGATGAAAAAGTGCAACTGTTGGTTGCCAAGATTGAAGAATAAATGTGCTTGTGCACAGGGACACAGAGGAAAAGTGCAACTGTTGGTTGCCAAAGATATATGATGAATATGCATGCGTAGAAATAATTACTATTTTTATGAATGGATGAAATAATTGCATGCACGACAATGAATAGCTATTATGATTGTGATCATGTTAGGGTATAACCCTAGGAATCATGTGACATAAGGAACAGAACTTGTTGGTAGTAAGACTAAGAGAAAACCTAGTTTAGGGGTTTGACGAGTGACATCAAACTTAGGAGTTATCCTAGGATTTAACGAGTGGCATGGTCTTAGGAGATAACCTAAGGACATTGATAGAATGTGGCATTGTCTTAGGTGATAACCTAAGGACACTGGATAGAGTGATCAACATAGAGTCAAGGAACTCTAGGAGATATGTGACATGGAACTTAGGTAAAAGAAACCTAAGGAGAGCTAGTGATCAACATAGAGTCAGAGAACTCTAGGACATATGTGACATGGAACTTAGGTAAAGGAACCTAAGTTAAACTAGAGGAGTTTAAACTCACAGGCAGGAAGATGGGAAAATGGATCAATGTGGAGGACATGAAAGGAAATGAGAAAACAGATCAAGTGCGGAGATATGAAAGGAATAGGAAAAATTAGAGTCAGCGTAACTCTAAATTATAAGTGGAACAGCAAAATAGAGTTAAGATAACTCTAGGATTCAGTGAGGAATCAGAAAGTGGGATAAGATCCCAAGGTTAAAGAAGTGAACAAATACAACCCTAGAAGTCATAGGGTGTCTGGGCAAATGGATAATAACTTTAACTTCAATTTGAGTTAAAGAAATAAAGAGAAATGTTTAAGAGTCCAGGAGACTCTCTAGTTATCCTTATGGCAAGACCTAGGATAAGAGGAAAAATATTGCAAAAAGGCAAAGATTAAAAGCAAGCTAAAAGTGGCTAAAAGCATAAAGAAAATGTAAATGGCGCCTTCGAATTTGAGACTCGTCAAGTGGAGCAGGACTCCCTGGGCAGTGACCCGTCGGACGAGGTACTTTCGAAAGGCTTAAAGTGAAAGCAAAGAGCTAAACGCTCAAAGGAAAGAGAAAGAGATTTGCCAGTGGCAAAAGGGAGCTACAAGCTCGAATAAGAAAGAAAAGCAAGTGTTCAAAGGCAAAGAGGCTAAGAACTAAAGCAAAAAGAGAAGAAAAAGAAAAGAAAAGAAAGAAAATATAAAGATAAAACGAGCGTACCTTCGGGGGGTAAAAAGTAGCCTTGTCGGAGCCAAGGGCAGTGTCCCTCTCCCGGGCAGTGACCCGTAGGACAAGTTCCCCGTTGGGCGGGGTAGCACTTGCGGGTGCTATCGGCAACCTTAGAAATCTTATCTTATGGTAGCAGGACTACCGGGCTGGGGCCCGTTGGATAAGAATTTCTGAGGGTTAACTTGAACTAAAGCACCAGAATTTAAAGAATAAAGAGAGAATTAGAGTGGCCAAGGTGGCCGGGTTAGTTTGACCCTGTATACAGCGGCATAGTGGCCGAGTTGGTGCTTAGCAGCCTAGTGTGGCTAGACAAGAGTAGTGCTGGTTGGTGATTAGACACAGATAGTATAGTGCAGTGATATATTATATTGCATAGCAGCATTTTGATATTGAGGATTTTAGTTTCCTAGCACTATTATTATTGCTTCCATTGGACCAAGTGGTGTAGGACACTTTTTCTCGGTGGTTGAACCCACTGGGAACTCTGTCGGAGTTCTCACACCCCTTGGGTGACCCCCCCCACAGGTTCGGGAATGGATGCAGCGGACGAGACGGTTCAGATGCAGACGGCGAGGCATACGACAGGGGCAAGGGCCCAGCAGCATAGAGACCTAGAGGGTCTAGCAGAGGTATCCCTTTATATATTTCTTGAGTGAACCTTGTATGGTGAGGAATTTATGTAAAGGAATTGTAATAATTTTATTTGCAAGTTCAGAATGTAAAGTGTAATAAATTTAATTTATGGTTCACTCTTGTATGCTTTCATTATCGCTTAAACTGTTTGTTTATAAATGAAAGTTTAAATTTATAGTGATTTTTAGTACTCTGATATTGAGCTTCCGCATATACTTGTTGTATTATTATGGATATTACCGTTCCTTTCGGGTAGAAAAAGGTTTTACCCGATTGGCGGGTCTGTTGGCGTGCCCGAACCGTACAAATTGGCGGACTCGGGGCGTGACAGATTAGAGTGGTATCAGAGCCTAGGAATAGTCCTAGGTGGTTAGCAACCTTAGGGAGACCCTAGGGATTAGCACGAGAGAGTGTTTGGATTTTGGGCGAAAGTATTTGATTGGTTATTGTTGTTCCCAAAAAGGATGTTGGGACTGATCGAGGGCGACGAGCTTTCATTCTTCGAATATTACGTTGGCGGCCGACAACGTAATGTTGGAGATGAAAAGGAGTACCCTCTTATACTTTCGCATGATTGGGTCGACGAGCCTTTTTGTCGGTATATATAGACGCGTGTTGCTCAAATGGCTAAGTTTGGGCTGGTTGTTTCGTTGTGGTGTGCATGTAGCGATGACACCACATAGGGAAACGCACCTGTTTTGACTCGAGTCATGAGAGGGCTCGGGGTCAAACGACGTATACGAGCTGCGATAGCAGGTGACCGCACTTGTTGGAGTGGTCCAACAGTAGGTCAGATTTCTTGCCGTCGGCGGGAATTTTCCGCCGACTGGAAGACAGATTCCGACGCCTAAGAGTGGCGTCAGCATGACAGTTGGAGCAGATAGATAGGTCCCAGTGGCTGACAGCGCAGCAAGCTGAGGCTGCATAAATGACGCAAGAGCATACGGCGTTGCCGCATGTAGGGGCAACAGTAGAGCGAGTGGCAGTGGCCGCCGAGCTTTTGTCGGCGCACCCTGCACCTTCAGCAAGAGGCATTATAAGCTTGTGTCGGCTTGGTTGCTGGCAAAGTGTGGATAAAGAGGTCCAGCGAGAGACCGATTCACAGAGTGTTGGTGATCGCTATATTGCGAGAACCAAGTTATTGTGCCCTAAGGATTAGGGCAAGAAAGATTTACGGGCTTGGCGGCGTGAGTTCGCCCTGATAACGGTAGTGACCGTGTGGCCTATAGTTGTGGCTAAATTGCCGCATTGAGGGGTTGGTAAGACCCGGGATAGGTTTCGAGATTCGAAAACCTCGCAAGTGAGCGGGAGTTTTGTGGCGCCGATTTGATGGATCGCTGTAACGGCAAGGATTGCCACCGTAGGATTCGCGTGTTAATCACCAGAGTTGGTGAACAGTTATTGTGGTGCCTCGACCCAGTTGGGAGAGTTGCACGAGAGCCGTTGGGGTGTTTAAGCAAGTCGCTTAACACTGGATTATTGCGAGTTAGCGTGGGGGCGTAGGATGCCCAACTGTTTGGGTGCTCATGGAGCACAAGTATCGTTTAGCCAGAGAGAGCTGATTAGGTGGCGTGTGAGCCTTTGCCCAGTGTGGCCAAAGTCGATACAGAGTTCGGATCGTGGATTGACGACTAGTTAGTTGGTTTTGCTCAGTGGAGCGTAGTGGTCGCGTGGCGACGATTAGCGGGTTCGCTTAGGGACGATCCGTGCCTGGACCATGTTGGTGGACTGTGGGCCTGTAGCCCAGTGGGCAGGCGCAGTCAGCTGTGAGAGACAGCGGCCCGAGACCTGATGGCGGGGCATGATAGAGATTTGGTCGGGACGGTAGTCCGAGCGATGACCCGGGGACGTGGAATGCCACGTGTGAGCATTGAGGCTATTAGTACACTGAGAGAGAGAGATATGACCAGGCCGTAGAGCTAGTGGTGATTGAGGTACTGTAGCTCCTAGTGGGAGTACTGGGGTAGTAATCCTAAGTGGGGATCTACCCGTATGACGTTTGGATCTGTGGGCTAAAGAGAGAGCCGTTGCACAGTGTTAGGCTAGTATTTGGGCTATAGGCCCCTATTGGACCGTGGTCTGTGGACTTATTAGTAGTCCGAGATGTCGGGTTAGCTGATACCCGTAGACTCAGAGCGCTAGTAGCGTGTGTAATAGCTGAGAGCTCGTGGATTGGCCTTGCCCTCCACATTAGGCAGGGGAGCGACCGGAAATGCGGTAAGTGTAATTGGTTGCAGATGCAGCCTCGTTGTGAAAAAAATGATGGCGGAATTAAAATGGAAATTTCGCAAGTAAAGACTGGGTCGTTCGTGACAATTGAGAGAGCAAGTGCTCGGCTGTGTCTGTCACCTATTTGGTGAAAGTGGCCAGACACCAGGTCTGAGTTTGTCCCTGGATTGAGATAGGGATTCATGAATGAGTTGCTCGTGCAGTCTCGGCGAGCAGGCAGTTTGATGCCGGTCACGATATACAGTGAGCCCAGTAGGAAGGGCAAAATTCTCCCTCTCGATCAAATTAAGTCGAGGTGTGATTCAAGTTTCGAGGACGAAACTTATTTTAAGGGGGGTAGAATGTAATGTACCGAATTTTCGGCACATAAATAAATGTAAATAAAGGTGGTATGAAATACTAGTGTTATGAAAGTTGGGGAAGTAAGGAACATTTGGACGCGAGTTGGGCCCAATTCGGGTTAAAATGGAGAGATCTAAAATTTATTGGAGAAAGGGGGCCCAGATTTTTAGTGAAAAATTCACAGTGTCGGAAAATTCCGAGAAAATTACGGGAGCCCCGTAAATATGTTTTAAGACCACAGAAAAAGTTTCGCGTTGATCGGATACCCGATAGTGAAAACGGGCTCCGCCAACAGTGTCAAAAAATTCTGAGAAAATTTGGGGAGCTTCGTAATTATGTTTTAAGGTCCCAGTAAAAATTTCGGGTTAATCGGATACCCGGATTGTGAGAACGGGGTCCGCCAATGATTTTGGATACAGCGAGGCTTTTGGTGGCCCAAAAATGGCCCAAAGTGAAAATTTAAATTTTTCTGTGATAAATTTAACTGAAACGAACCCGCCTGTCAAATTTGGACGGAAACGGACGAAAAATGGACAGAAAACGGAATAAAAACGGATTTCCAAGACGCGCGGCGCGCTGCTCAACGCGCACAGCTGGCGCGCATCAAATGCGTGGGTCAAAGGGGGCCGCCACATGGCAGGCCCCCATTGGGCCCGTACGGGCAGGGACGTGCGCCCGCAGGGGGGCGCGCGTGCCTGAGCCGGGTGCACCCGGCTGGGTGCTGTGGACCGACGGGTGCACCGTGGACCGGTGCACCATGGACCACTTTTCTCTCTCCCTCCTTTTCTTCTTCTTCTTCCTCTCCGCACCCCATTTTTTTTCCTTCTTTCGCTTCCTTCTCCAACCGTGCTTCAACCGAGCTTCGAGAGAGAGAGAGAGAGAGAGAGAGAGAAAGAAAGAAAAAGAGGAGGAAATTTTGTGAGATGGAACGGCGCGACTGTATGAGGTAAGCCCCGCACATTATTTTTACGGTATTTTTGGCACAATATTTATGCCTCCTTTGGGTATGGATTTGACCCCATTATCGTGTTGCGTGTTAGGAACCGAGTTATACTGCGCCGTTTTGTTGCGCAGACTGTCGGGGACAATTTTGCACGCCTCGTTTTGCGTGCCAATCCGAGGTACGTGCTCCGTTTTACGCATAGATTGAGTTGTTGTGCACGGTTTTACATGCAGTTTGTAATATTATACATCGTTTTTCGTGCAGAGATAGAAAAATATGCACCGTTTTGCGTGCAACCCTACAGTTAAACTTGCACCGTTTTGCGTGCAGATTATTTTATCGCGCACCGTTTTTGTGCAGTTTATAGTATTATACATCGTTTTTCGTGCAGGGGTAGAAAAATGTGCACCATTTTGTGTGCAACTTTACAGTTAAACGTGCACCGTTTTACGTGCAGATTATTTTATCGCGCACCGTTTTGCGTGCAGTTCAAAATTATACATCGTTTTTCGTACAGGGGTAGAAAAATGTGCACCATTTTGTGTGCAATTTTACAGTTAAACGTGCACCGTTTTGCGTGCAGATTATTTTATCGCGCACCATTTTGTGTGCAGTTTATAATATTATACATCGTTTTCGTGCAGAGATAGAAAAATATGCACCGTTTTGCGTGCAACCCTACAGTTAAACTTGCACCGTTTTGCGTGCAGATTATTTTATCGCGCACCGTTTTGTGTGCAGTTTATAATATTATACATCGTTTTTCGTGCAGGGGTAGAAAAATATGCACCGTTTTGCGTGCAACTTTACAGTTAAGCGTGCACCGTTTTGCGTGCAGATCGTTTTATCGCGCACCGTTTTACGTGCAAGTCTAATATTTTGCATCGATTTGCGTGCAGGACAAGAAAAATGTGCACCGTTTTGCGTGCAACCCGACAGTGAGGCGTGCATCGTTTTGCGTGCAGATTTGAGGTACGTGCATCGTTTTGCGTGCCAGTTGTGTTGTCGCGCATCGTTTTGCGTGCACTCTCTAATATTATACATCATTTTTCATACAGGGTTAGAAAAACGTGCACCGTTTTACGTGCAACCCTACAGTAGACCGTGCACTGTTTTGCGTGCAGATTCGAGGTACGTGCACCGTTTTGCGTGCCGGTTGATTTAACGCGCACCGTTTTGCGTGCAGACTAAAATGATGCACACCGTTTTGCGTGTGGGTTTTTAGTGACGTGTATCGTATTGCGTGCAGGCTTGGTGGACGTGCACCGTTTTGCGTGCAGACTCGAGAGAAGTGCATCGTTTTGCGTGCAAGCTCGAGGAGACAAGTGGAATCGCGCGGAGACCAATTGCAAGTGTCTACAAGCAATTGGGTACACTACAAGGTGGGGGATTCTGCCGAAATTGGGTGACCTCTCCCCTTGCTCCTTTGCTTTTCGATTCGAAGCATGATAGTAGCCTGTTAGAGGCGTTAGGTAATTATGATTATGATTGCCTGTGTAGATGTATTCAGATGAAAAAGTGCAACTGTTGGTTGCCAGAGATTGAAGAATAAATGTGCTTGTGCACAGGAACACAGAGGAAAAGTGCAACTGTTGGTTGCCAAAGATATATGATGAATATGCATGCGTAGAAATAATTACTATTTTATGAATGAGATGAAAATAACTGCATGCACGACAATGAATAGCTATTTATGATTGTGATCATGTTAGGGTATAACCCTAGGAATCATGTGACATCAGGAACAGAACTTGTTGGTAGTAAGACTAAGAGAAAACCTAGTTTAGGGGTTTGACGAGTGACATCAAACTTAGGAGTTATCCTAGGATTTAACGAGTGGCATTGTCTTAGGAGATAACCTAAGGACATTGATAGAATGTGGCATTGTCTTAGGTGATAACCTAAGGACACTGAATAGAGTGATCAACATAGAGTCAAGGAACTCTAGGAGATATGTGACATGGAACTTAGGTAAAAGAAACCTAAGGAGAGCTAGTGATCAACATAGAGTCAGAGAACTCTAGGACATATGTGACATGGAACTTAGGTAAAGGGAACCTAAGTTAAACTAGAGGAGTTTAAACTCACAGGCAGGAAGATGGGAAAATGGATCAAATGTGGAGACATGAAAGGAAAGATGAGAAACAGATCAAGTGCGGAGATATGAAAGGGAATAGGAAAAATTAGAGTCAGCGTAACTCTAAATTATAAGTGGAACAGCAAAATAGTGTTAAGATAACTCTAGGATTCAGTGAGGAATCAGGAAAGTGGGATAAGATCCCAAGGTTAAAGAAGTGAACAAATACAACCCTAGAAAGTCATAGGGTGTCTGGGCAAATGGATAATAACTTTAACTTCAATTTGAGTTAAAGAAATAAAAGAGATATGTTTAAGAGTCCAGGGGACTCTCTAGTTATCCTTATGGCAAGGCCTAGGATGAGAGGAAAAATTATTGCAAAAAGATAAAGATTAAAAGCAAGCTAAAAGTGGCTAAAAGCATAAAGAAAATGTAAATGGCGCCTTCGAATTTGAGACTCGTCAAGTGGAGCAGGACTCCCTGGGCAGTGACCCGTCGGACGAGGTACTTTCGAAAGGCTTAAAGTGAAAGCAAAGAGCTAAACGCTCAAAGGAAAGAGAAAGAGATTTGCCAGTGGCAAAAGGGAGCTACAAGCTCGAATAAGAAAGAAAAGCAAGTGTTCAAAGGCAAAGAGGCTAAGAACTAAAGCAAAAAGAGAAAGAAAAAGAAAAGAAAAGAAAGAAAATATAAAGATAAAACGAGCGTACCTTCGGGGGTAAAAAGTAGCCTTGTCGGAGCCAAGGGCAGTGTCCCTCTCCCGGGCAGTGACCCGTAGGACAAGTTCCCCGTTGGGCGGGGTAGCACTTGCGGGTGCTATCGGCAACCTTAGAAATCTTATCTCATGGTAGCAGGACTACCGGGCTGGGGCCCGTTGGATAAGAATTTCTGAGGGTTAACTTGAACTAAAGCACCAGAATTTAAAGAATAAAGAGAAATTAGAGTGGCCAAGGTGGCCGGGTTAGTTTGACCCTGTTTACAGCGGCATAGTGGCCGAGTTGGTGCTTAGCAGCCTAGTGTGGCTAGACAAGAGTAGTGATGGTTGGTGATTAGACACAGATAGTATAGTGCAGTGATATATTATATTGCATAGCAGCATTTTGATATTGAGGATTTTAGTTTCCTAGCACTATTATTATTGCTTCCATTGGACCAAGTGGTGTAGGACACTTTTTCTCGGTGGTTGAACCCACTGGGAACTCTGTCGGAGTTCTCACACCCCTTGGGTGACCCCCCCCACAGGTTCGGGTGTGGATACAGCGGACGAGACGGTTCAGATGCAGACGGCGAGGCATACGACAGGGGCAAGGGCCCAGCAGCATAGAGACCTAGAGGGTCTAGCAGAGGTATCCCTTTTATATATTTCTTGAGTGAACATTGTATGGTGAGGAATTTATGTAAAGGAATTGTAATAAATTTATTTGCAAGTTCAGAGATGTAAAGTGTAATAAATTTAAGTTATGGTTCACTCTTATATGCTTTCATTATCGCTTAAACTGTTTGTTTATAAAATGAAAGTTCAAATTTATAGTGATTTTTAGTACTCTGATATTGAGCTTCCGCATATACTTGTTGTATGATTATGGATATTACCGTTCCTTTCGGGTAGTGAAAGGTCATACCCGATTGGCGGGTCTGTTGGCGTGCCCGAACCGTACAAATTGGCGGACTCGGGGCGTGACATAAACCTCATCCCCGGTGCGTGCCAGACCGCCGCATACACAAATTCTCTCCGCCAACGGACGGAGTCTCTTTTGTATATGCACGGCGTCTCATTTACAACATGCAATTCAATTACAACATCAAACTTCAACCAACAACCATACAGTAGACATACATCACCAAACAACACAAGTTTATAAAGCGGCGTCAACGTTTGGAAAGGATAAAACCCAGCGTTTGTAAATCCGTGCCCACACGGCACCTTGTTCTGAGAAAACATTTTCGCAATCAATTAGTTTATCATGAAAACGTGCCGCGTAAGAAAGTACCACTAGAAGTATCAAAAGCATATGAGTACACCTCATCCACAGAACTAACTAATACATGTCCAAAACTAAAGTAATCCACAACTAAAGTAATCCACAACTAAAGTAATCCACAAGCAAATTAACTATTTAAAGCCTAAAAGAGAAATGAGATAGAAAACCAAGTGTCCTGACTATGGTCCTCGCGACGCAGTCTCACCGCCATCCCGGCTAACGCACCTAGTAGCACCTGTCGCGGAGTGGGTAAAGTCAGTGACAAACAAAGTAGATGTCTAATAATAGCAAAGAAGGAAAAACAAACCGAATAACCCGAGTACACCGAAACCTTTCGTTGAAACCCTGTACATATTTTAAACTGGGCACCAACCCCAGATTTATCAATTAAGTTGGGCACCAACCCCAGAGTACCTGTCGGAGAGACTAAAGTCTCCCCTCGTGCACAATCACCTCTTTGATGCTTTTACCCCTTTCGCGGTGCTGATGTGCTATTTTCAGCTGGCGCGAAGAGGTCCTCACGGCTCCCACTCCTTTGTGAGGCACACGGGTCAAAAAGACCACTCTTCCGGAAAAGTAACACACCATGCGGAGGCCAATCCGCCTGTGTACGTGCAGCATCCGAAACCGGATTTGCCGAGATCGGCGTGTAGTGAGCCCCGCGACTGCAGCCGCTTCAATTGTTAGATAAAAATATAATTATGCGAAAGGTTAAACTGTCCATCTACTTTGTTAGGTAAATTGAGAGCATTTTTAATGACGATAGATGCACTTACTGCACTTGTTGCACTTATAGCAACCGTACCCACCTTGTTGAAGAGAAATCGGAACTCCTGAATCCTTTGTGCACCCCTGCTGCGCACCTGGACCTAAAGAAAGTCCGCAAGGATAACCATGATCAGAAACACACACTAACATCTTAACTCGGAAAGACCCCACTTTAAACTTTTGACGGAAAAAGACCCGGCACCGTCCGGTTTGCCGAAACCGGAACCCCCGCACCGCCGTTGCCGCCCGTCGGAGCCCCGCGCGGCTCAAACCCGCGCGGCGTGGCTCCGCGGGCGGCGCCCGCGCTGCCCGCCCGGCGGCCGCGCGGTGCCCGCGCGGTGCCCGCGCGGGTGGGGCCCCGCGCGGCGCCTGTGCGGGGTTGCCCGCGCGGCGCCCCGCACAGTGCCCCGCGCGGTGCCCGTGCGGGTGCGGGCCCGCGCGGGGTTGCCCGCGCGGCGCCCGCGCGGATGCCCCGCGCGGCGCGGTGCCCGCGCGGGTGCGACCCGCGCGGTGCCCGCGCGGTCCCGTCGCCGCTTGCGGCGGCGTCCGGCCGTCCGCGGCTCTCCTCCGCGCGATGCCCTAGCGGCACCGCGCGTCTCCGCCGTCCGTTCCGTGCCCTAGCATGATGACGATGACGGCGACGGTAACGGGGACGACGGAGAACCCAAGAACTTGACAAAAAGGGCGACGAAAAAATCCCAAAAAAAACTTCTAAAATTATTTTACTCACCGAAAATTGTCGGGAAGGTCGCCTGGTCGTGTTTTTGTGCCTCGGATCGGTGTTTGGACGATCGGGCTCCTTCTCTTTTTCCTTCTCCTTCCTTCGGCTAGGGTTCCGTCTTTTTTCTTTTTCCCTTTCTTTCTCTTCTCTCTCGGTTAGGGTTTTTTTTTTCCTTTTTTTTTATCTTTCGGATAACGGGGATTGTTGAAATACCCCCTTTTATTTACTTATTTATTTTATTATACGATACGTAGAAAGGAAAAACCCGTAAACATCCGGATTTATTAAATATCCGATCTACGAGATAAAATCCCCACCTTTTAAATCCTGGCCACCGATTATTTAATCCCCTTCATTAAATAATCTCGGGAATAAATTCCCATTTTAATACACATACAATTAATTTTCCCCTTTTATTCGTACGTAAGAGAATTCAAATTTCCGTCAACGGATAATTAATTACTTAATTAATTAATTATCCCCTACGAGATAACCCACCTTATCTCCTACGGTGCAAGATATATTTTGCACGGATTCCGATGCGTGACTAATCCCCGCGTCACTAAGGATCCCGTTCCGGGAGATCCCGACATCGGATTTCGAATCCGATGCGCAACCGTCGGTCATCATTTTCCCGCGCTCTATCGCAGAAAAATACATGCCCGCCCGCCCCACGGCCGACCTTCTGAAAATTAAATATTTTATTTCGTTTAAGGCTTAGCAATCACATGCGAGTCAAAATAACCCTAAGAGTCCAGATCACTACTACCACTCACACGTTATAAAAATGTTTCGCTCGCGAAACTTAGTACAAACTCACTAAACAAGTCGGGAATGAAACATTCCCTTCATTTCAACTTCAGATTCTTGCCGCCTTCGCCTCGTCGCTCTTCGTGGGTGCTCACTGTACTCACATAATGAGATAGTCGATTTCGCACTTCTTGTCCTCACCTTGCCAAATCCGCACACGGCGTCTCGTCAGGAACCCCCCGCCCCCCACACCCCCAAAACAACCAAAACCCTCCGGCGTCTCCCCTCGCGCTCAAATCCTCTCACGCACTCGATGGTGAGTTCCAACGCATGAGAGGGGTAGCGAGGACTCCGGAGCATTGTAGACATGGAACATGCGTGTGTGACTCGTTTCGAGGTTCGGTGGTAAGGCTAAACGGTATCCCAGCCGGTCCTTAACGTGTGCAAGGATTTCAACGCCCCCGTACCTCGGGCTTAGCTTTCGCGCTTTATGCCGAAACGTCGTTCCCCTTGGAGGGTGAAACCCGGAGCAGCACATCTGCGCCCACCATAAACTCTAAGTCTTGGGCGCGTTGTCCGCGTACTCTTCTGTCTGCTTTGGTCGGTCATTAGTCTTTTGTTTAATCAGTCGCACACCGTTGCTCGTCGGGTCATCCTCCACCTACATCTGGGCCGACAGAAGACTTACACTCACGAACTTGAGGGCCTCAAGTCGTGCCCAGCATTTGGAGACCGACAGCGGCGCCCGTTAGCAGTGCCTTCGTATGGCGCCATCACTGAATGCTGGCGCGGTACCTGTTATTGTAGGCAAAATTCCACCAGGGGCAAAACTCGTGCCCACTCCTTCCCCCAATTCCTAAAACACGCATGCTCGAGGCAATTCTACCACGCACGATCTGTATCACCCGCCATCTGATTGTCCATAACGTTTGCGGGTGAAAAGGGCCGTACTGAAGTGCAATTGGTCCCCATTGCTCGCTGCAGGCTTCCGCCAGAAGTTCGACACAAAACAGCGTGTGTCTCTGTCCGACGTGATGGATGTCGGACCTCCCCGTGCGCAACCTTTACTAATCTCGTTCGATGTACGTTTTGCTAGTCTTCCAACGGTCCACGGCGTGTGTGTTACGGAATTTGAGTTGGCGTATTTCGTGAAAGTATTAAGTCTTGAAGATTGAAGATAAGAACCTTGGATCATATACCTCAATCTCAAGAAAGAAGAATTCAAAGGATCAGGTATGTTTAACTAAAGATTTTTGGTGATCCGAATACTTCTTGTAGTGTAGAAACACCTGGAAGAATGTTTTATTGCATAAACATCAAAAACTGGACATGGGACATGTTCAGGATCCGGATCGGCTCGGCAATCCGGATCCCGAAGGGTGTTTGTTCATGCTGTTTCAATCAGATCGGCATCATTCATGATCCGATCCCGAACACTGGTTTTATCATCACTGGCCCAATCCGGATCAGGATTTGCCGATCCGGATCCCCGAACGTGATGTTTGGTGAAACTTGTATGAACGATCCGGATCGGAACTTCGATCCGGATCCCGAACTTTGCATTTTTCTGGAAATCGTCTTTTCTTGCTTCGACGATCCGGATCGTGCAATTCCATATCCGGATCGCCGTGCGTAAAATCTCCAGAAAAGGCAGTTTTTGATCCTTATCTTCTTCCAATGGTTTCTAACCTATAAATAGGCCCTGTATTCATTTCTAGGGCATCCACATTAGCGGCAGAAATATAAAAAGATAGCCGAAAAGAAAAAATCCACATATAGAGAAGAAAGGAAATCAATAGAATTTATTCTATGTTTCTTCATCTATATTGATTGATTTGATTCTAGGTTTTCCATACTCACATTTTGAGTAGAATCAAATCAATGAATACTTAGATGGTATTTCCGATCTATTTCTAATCTAAGTATTCGGCGGATCATCACCACCCAAAACAAACAACGATTTACCCCAAATCGGCGCGTGGACTCGCGTGGCCTTGTGGATTCAAGGTGCAACTACTACGTTCGTGGATTCGAAGCGTGGTACTGGGTGAAGACCGTGGATTCGGTCGGACGTCGTGGACTCGACGTTGGACGCTGTGGATTCAGCGTTGGGCGCGGATCGTGGATTCGAGAAGCGTCGTGGAGCGAGCGGAAGATCTACTAGGAGCGTATGGTAAGAGGTTGAGTCGTCTGTGAGTACGTTATATCACCTTGTACGTGTGTTAATTCTAGTGGATTTCGCCGTGTTATCGGTCCCGTGGTTTTTTACTCCGGTTTGGAGTTTTTCCACGTAAAAATCTTGCGTGTTCTTTTATTTTTCCGCATTGGGTTTATTTGCGCACGATTTTTTGAGTGTTTATTGTTTACACCTATTCACCCCCCTCTAGGTGTTTTTTTCCCCTATTTAGATCCAATTACTTATAACCCAACAAGTGGTATCAGAGCGGGAATAGGGTTGTAAACAATGGTTGAAGGTGGAAACATCAATCGACCCCCTTTCTTTGATGGAACAAATTATGCGTACTGGAAAGTACGGATGAAAGCCTTTTTAATTTCCATCGACGAAAGGGTGTGGCAATCAATTGAATTAGGATGGTCTAATCCAACTGAAATTTTTGATGATGTTCGCACCTTAAAACCTAGGTCGAAATGGACCAAGGAAGAGATAGATTCTTCTTCTTACAATGGCAAAGGAATTAATGCTCTATTTAATGCTTTGTCACAAACAGAGTTCTCTCGCGTCTCGGCATGTGAGACTGCGAAAGAAATCTGGGATGTTCTTCAAGTTACGCATGAGGGAACTAACCTTGTGAAGATTCAGAAACTGCAAATGCTTACGAGCAAATTTGACTCTATCTCTATGGCAGAGAATGAATCTTTCACTGACTATTACACACGATTGCAAGACATCGTAAACTCATGTGCTAACTTGGGAGAGAAGATTCCAGAATTTAAAGTTGTAAGAAAAATCCTTAGAACTCTTCCTGAACGATTTCGCCCGAAGGTCGCAGCCATTGAAACAATTAAACACCCGGACGAAATGCGTGTAGAAGAATTAGTAGGTGCTTTGCAAACTTATGAAATGACATTTCCTACTAACTATTCTTCTGGAAAAGCATCCTCTTCTAAGTCTTCAGGTTACGCATTGAAATCAACCAAAGAAGAAGACGCGGATTCATCCTCCTCGGACGACGACGAGAACCTATCTATGGAGGACTTTGAGAAGCAGCTCGCTCTCTTGACAAGGAAGTTTCGCCGCAACTTTCGAAGGGGTAATCCAAGCAAAACTCCATCCTTCGGAAAGTCGAAGAAAGGCAAGGGTTCTTCAAGCTACAAGTCAAGAAAGCAAGAGAACTTCTCAAAGGATAAGAAAAGTTCAGAGGGACAAGTTCAGTGCTTCAAATGTCGAGGCTACGGCCACATTTCAACGGAGTGTCCCAACAAGAATCCGGCAAAGAAAGGCGATGCAAGTCGTCACTTGGGATGACAACTCACGTCAAATGAGTCATCCTCAAGTGATGAAGAAGACAACGCAACGGCGTTCCACGCGTCCACCACATCTTCACCCTTCATGTGCTTAATGGCAAGTACATCCGACTCACTGTCCAACTCTCACTGTTGAAAAGATTGCAACGGACGATGAATCAGATGATTCGGAAGGTGAAGATTTTGCTTTAGCCTACCATAAGCTTTTGAGGGATTCAAAGAAACTGGCTAAGCAAAACAAGGGGTTGAAAGGGAGATTGCAGGATCTCGAAGAAGAAGTAAAAAGGGTAACCTCTCTCTCAACCGATCTTGAAGTGGAAAGGGATAATCTGATTAAAACAAATGTTTCCCTTCAAGAGTCCAATGAGCAACTCGAGAAGAATTATATGGATATGGTGAACAAAGCGAATTACTTCTTGAAGCTCAACGGCGAGGCTCAACAGGAAAAATTAGAAATGACGAAGACCATTCTCCAACTAAAGGATGACTTAAAGAGATTCTCTTCAGGAAGGAGTAAGTTGGATAGGCTTCTTGGTCTTGGTCAAACAAATAAGTTCGGCCTCGGGTACACTCAAACTGGAGATATTCCAAGTTCGAGTGGGACAGTTTTTGTGCCTCAGTCGGTACCTCTCCTCCTCCGACACTGGAATTCAAGACAACAACGACAACAAGCCTACCTCATCCTCCTCGGATCGTCAAGACCTAAGGTATGTTTTCGTTGTGGCATTTCAGGGCACATAAGGAGAAATTGCAAGACGGGAGCCAAAACGCACATCTCAAGCACCTCTTGCAATGACTACCAAAAAGGCTATTCCTCAGAAATCAAGTGCAAATCATTCAAGGAAAAGAGCCTTGGTAGTACACCGCTCAAGACGACATCATCAAGGAGCAGCAATTCTTCAAGCAAGACGCTCTCACCTAGGAGATCAACTTCACGATCATTACCGACGCATTCCAAAAAGGTTTGGGTGCGCAAAGGTGAAATTTTTCCCTTGTCTTGTTACTAAATGTTTCCTTGCATGCATATGATAGTTCGTCTTGGTATCTGGATAGCGGGTGTTCCCGTCACATGACCGGTGACAAAAAAACTGTTTTCAAACATTTGAGAAAAACTCCGGAGGACTTGTTGTTTTCGGAGATGGTCGGTCTTCCAAAATTGTTGGAAAGGGAACGGTAGCTATTCCAGATGGCCCGGTTCTAAATAATGTGTTATTTGTTCATGGCCTTAAGACTAACCTCATAAGCATAAGTCAACTTTGTGATAGTGGTTATTCAGTTAATTTTTCATCTGATAAATGTACTGTAACTGACAAGAACCATGCTTTCTTTTTAAAAGGGGTTAGATCAGAAAACAATTGTTATGTTGTTCCTACTAATTTTTCTGAAAAATGTAACCTAGCATCTTTGAAAAATGAAACACTTTGGCATGAAAGGCTAGGTCACATAAACTTTAAGGAACTTGCTAGAATTTCAAACAAAGATGTGGTCAAGGGGGTTCCTAAACTTTCTTTTGAACGAAACATTGTGTGTGGCGGTTGCCAAAAAGGGAAAACAGTCTAGGACTGCACACAAGAACTTGAACCACATAGGTACAAAACGGCCTTTGGAACTTTTGCATATGGACTTAATGGGGCCAACTCGTCAACCATCTCTGGGAGGTAAATGGTATATTTTCTTATTGGTTGATGATTTTTCTAGATATACTTGGGTAGCATTTTTAAAAGAAAAAGCTGATACCTTTGATTCTTTTCTCGAAATCTGCCATCGTATTATGACTGAAAAGAATGATAGGATTACTCGAGTTAGAAGTGATAGAGGTGGGGAATTCATAAATTCCAAATTCATTGATTTTTGCACTTCTAACGGCATTAAACATGAATTCTCTGCACCTTATACACCTCAACAAAATGGTGTAGTCGAGCGCAAAAACAGGGTCGTACAGGAAATGGCACGTGTTATGCTTCACAGCCGGAACTTACCTTTTTATTTTTGGGCTGAAGCGGTAAACACTGCTGTTTATGTTATTAATCGCGTGTATTTGCGCCCGGGGACCTTGAATACACCATATGAACTTTGGTTTTGTAGAAAACCTAACATCAAATATTTTCGTATCTTTGGGAGTCGGTGTTTTATTTTGCGTGATCGCGAGAATCTTGAAAATTTGACTCTCGAAGTGACGAAGGGATTTTCTTAGGTTATTCTACAAACAGCAGAGCATATCGAGTTTTTAACTTAGAATCTAAGACGATCGTAGAATCGATAATGTTAAGGTAGATGAAGCTTTTCATTTTGAATCTGAAAAATCTACCCTCGATATCTCTCTTGATGATGATACACCTGCTAATGCATCTTCTTCTAACAATTCTTTCGATATTAAGATGCATCTAACGTTTCTTCAAGTTTAACTGATGTGCAGGAATCATCTCGTGTACCTCCGTCTACTCCTCTACCTCAAACGTTACGCATCTCCAAGGATCATCCTGAATCGAACATCATTGGAGACCCACAAGAAGGAGTTAGAACACGGAGACAATTGGTTTGCGGATTTGCTTGCTAGTATGTATCGAACCAAAGATCATCGATGAAGCTCTTCAAGATCTACTTGGATTAAAGCAATGCAGGAAGAGCTCTAATT